>OZ008360.1:4699233-5074440 GCA_963931975.1 Cataclysta lemnata
AAAGGGATCTTGTCGTAGTTGTAAGAAAAAACATAATTCTTTATTACATAATAATGAATCACAGTCACGTGGGAATATGTTTACAGCAACCAATCTTGCTACTAATGACGACAGCGGGACGGGCGCATCTGCGCCTGCGGTTACACTCTCTGCTGTCTCAAGGGGTCAGGTGCTTCTGTGCACGGCTCAAGTAGAAGTTGTAAACTTAAAAACTAACTGTAAGTACCTGGCTCGTATTTTACTGGACACTGGCAGTCAGTCATCCTTTGTGACAAATGAATTAAAATCAAAATTGGACCTACATAGTAAGAAAATAAATAAATTCAATATTTGTGGAATAAACAACGTAGTAACTGAAGTATCTGAACAATGTCAGTTGACTATAAAATCTAGAATTAGCCAATACCAGATCGATATCAACTGTTTAGTCATCCCTAAAATTACTAGTAACTTACCTAACGTTGAGGTGGACGTTGCGCGGTTAGCACTACCAAATAGTGTTACGCTCGCTGACCCAACATTTTACAACCCATCCCAAATTGATATTTTACTGGGGGCAGATAAATTTTTCGAGGTTATAGGTTTTAAACAAATTAAGTTAGGTCCCAACATGCCCATATTGCATGATAGTAAATTTGGGTGGTTGGTGGCTGGTTCTATTGAATATTTAAGTTATAAGTCCAACACTCATTGCAATTTGGCAACTAATAATGAAGTTTATAACTCAATAAAAAACATAGACATGTTGTTGAGAAAATTTTGGGAAATTGAGGAACTAAATACAGAAAACTCATTCACATTAGATGAAAAATTTTGTGAGGAACATTTCACCAAAAATACACGTCGATTGCCCAGTGGAAGGTTCTGTGTAATGATGCCGTTGTTAGAGGGTCCTGAAAGGGCACTTGGTAATTCTTTTGCTATAGCTATGAAACGTTTCGTTAATTTAGAAAAGAAACTTAATAAATATCCCGATGTAAAAATTCAATACCATAATTTTTTGTTAGAATATGCTAAGCTAGGTCACTTAAGCGAAATCCCTAAACCTGAGTTTGGATGTTACTTGCCACACCATTGTGTTATACGTAATCAAAAAGAAACTACTAAACTAAGGGTCGTATTTGATGCGTCGGCTAAGACGAGCTCCGGAAAGTCCCTAAATGACATCCAAGCCGTCGGTCCCATTATTCAGTCAGATTTATTATCTATTTTGTTGCGATTTAGAGTTCACAGATTTGTCCTAACAGCGGACATAGAGAAAATGTACAGACAAATTGAAATTAATGAAAATCAACGTCATCTGCAACTGATTTTGTGGAGGGACAACCCTAATGAAGATGTAAAAATATTTAAGCTCAACACAGTCACTTACGGTACCGCATCGGCTCCTTTTTTGAGCACTAGGTGTCTTTTACAATTGTCAATAGAATGTACCAATGACATTGTTTCTAAAGTTATAAAAAACGATTTTTACGTTGATGACCTAAATACAGGGGCATCTTCTATAGAAGAGTTAAAACACATTTACAGTAATGTGGTACGTACCTTAGACTCTGCTTGTTTTCACTTACGAAAATTTCGCACCAACTGTCCTCAAATTATTGACAATGATATGAGGTCTACAGATTGCGTGGACTTTAATACAGAAGCTAGTGTTTTAGGCCTTAAGTGGATACCTTATTCTGACTATTTACAATTTCCTAGTGACATTGAAGTCACCTCAAAAATAACAAAAAGGATAATTATTTCCACTACATGTAAATTGTTTGATCCTCTAGGATTACTCTCTTGTTGCATTATTAAGGCTAAAATACTATTACAGGATCTCTGGGGGGCAAAATTAGGCTGGGACGATCCAGTATCAAAATCTTTCCAAAGAAGGTGGACAGACTTCACATCAAATCTACATTATTTGTCTGCTATATGTCTACCAAGATGTATTGGATACGATACGCCTGACCCTCACAAAACCGAGATGCATTGTTTTGTTGATGCCTCGCAACAGGCTTACGGTGCATGTGTTTATTTGCGCTGTATTAATAATAAGGGCAACGTCACAGTTAGATTATTATGCGCTAAATCAAGAGTAGCGCCTATCAAAGGGGAAACTATACCACGCTTGGAATTGTGTGGTGCCTTGCTGGGTGCTCAGTTATGTACAAAGGTTATAAATTCATTAACTTGTGATTTTAGTAAAATAATATTGTGGACGGATTCAACAGTAGTTTTAGGTTGGTTGAGGTCACACTCTCAATTCCTAAAAACCTTTGTACGTAATAGAGTAAACATAATCAATGAATTAACTCAAGGATATGAATGGAGACACGTTTCAACCCACCATAACCCAGCCGATTTGAATTCGAGAGGTTTAGATCCTCAAACACTACAAACTTGTACGCTGTGGTGGGAAGGTCCTAGTTTTTTGAAATTAGATATGTCTCAATGGCCTTTACAGTCCCACATAACTTCTGTAGGGTTACCAGAGACAAAGGTTCATCTATCAACCAATATTGACACTGAACGCAACTCATTAGTAGATTTTATCAAGTATTCAAATTATCTAAAATTAAAAAGAATTTTTGCCTATGTATTAAGATTTATAATCAATTGCAAACAAAAGCACAACAAAAATACAGGTCCTCTTGAAGTATCTGAAATGCATAATTCATTTATCCAATTAATAAAATTTAGCCAATCAGAATGTTTTTCGTTGGATTTACATAAAATGACACATGATAAACCATTACATCATAAAAGTAAACTATTACCATTAAACCCGTTTATTGATACCAATGGCTTAATGAGAGTAGGTGGGAGAATTCAACAATCGGATCATAATTTTGATAAAAAGCATCCAATATTATTAGACTCAAAGCATCATTTAACCAAACTTAAAATGAAACATGAACACATACGATTGTTTCACGCTGGCCCACAGTTGCTTCTCTCTTCGATAAGAGAAATGTTTTGGCCATTAGGTGGCAGGAACTTGGCTCGTACAGTAACTAAGCAATGTGTAGTCTGCGTTCGCATGAGAGCTCAAACAATTCAACCAATAATGGCAAATTTACCAAATGTAAGACTAAATGTAACCTTTCCATTTCATTCTTGTGGAATCGACTTTGCAGGTCCTTTCATGATAGCAAGTAAAAAGGGTCGTGGAAGTCGCACAACAAAGGCTTATTTATGCATATTTATTTGTCTTGTTACTAAGGCCTGCCATTTGGAAACAGTTAGTGATTTGACCACAAATGCGTTCATATCATGCTTACGTCGATTTGTCTCACGTCGTGGCAAACCTAATATCATTTATTGTGATAACGGCAAAAATTTTGTAGGAGCTAACAATGAGCTAGGCAAGGTAATCAAATCCAGTCGTCAATCAGTATCAGACTACGCCACCAATAATGACATTAAATTTGTATTTTCGCCAGCATACTCACCGCATTTCGGTGGTATTTGGGAGGCTGGGGTGAAAGCAGCTAAATTCCACCTTAAACGAATAGCCGGTAATACGTCACTTACCTTTGAGGAGTTAGCCACGCTTTTCACTCAAATAGAATCAATTCTAAACTCCCGCCCACTATCTCCCGTGTCATCAGATCCCAATGACCTTAACCCACTAACTCCAGGGCACTTTCTTATTGGCCGACCGCTGATGTCGGTGCCGTCGTTACCTGTGAGCGACAGCCTTTCCAGCGTCAACAGATATCAAAGGATCGAACAAATAAGACATCAGTTTTGGGATAGATGGCGTCGAGAATTCATTGCTGAATTACAGAACCGAACAAAATGGAGGAGAGGTGATCAAAACATACATGTTGGAGACCTGGTGATAATGAAGGAGGATCACCTAATGCCACTTCACTGGCGGATGGGCCGCATCACGACGTTGTACCCAGGATCAGATGGCATCTGTCGCGTCGCTGAAGTCAAGACCAGCAATGGCATCATCAGACGTGCTGTCAATAGAATGTGCGTTCTTCGTGGTGTAGTGGAACCACAGCCAAATCACAGCCAAGCAACAACTTAGTCGCAGTATAGCCAAGCCGCGACAACATACAAATGAATATTGAAAGCAGCAGCTCAAATGCACAGCCCAGACAATTCACATCCAGTCGCAGTATAGCCAAGCCGCGACAACATACAAATGAATATTGAAAGCAGCAGCTTCCAATGCTGCGGAGTATGTTCGCGCTGCGTAAAACGAAACAGCTGACCGAGGGGTGAGGTGCGCGGGCGCCGGGCGACTGAAGACGTCAAACGTCAAAGCTGTCACTTATTGTTTTACTGGTGTTCGTTAAGCCACAGACATTTTCATTTTAAAAACCATTTATTGTAAAAAAAAGGAATAAATTAGTACAAACCAATTACGTTGTCTTCAATCATCGTAAACAGATGTCTTTAGTGAAATGGTTTGTACTTTTGGTTTGGTTGGTGGTAGGACTTCTTTCAAGTCCGCCTGGCTAGCCACCACCATCTTATCCAAATCTGTCCATAATAATAATGTTAACAGCATTATTGTGTTACGACAATAATAAGAAAGCCAGCTCCTTTATGGTTGAGGGTTCCAGATGAAGCTCGATTCCATCTTCGGCCCTCATGCTCTCTTACCATCAGGTGAGATGAGATGTTTCCCTGTTTAACATGAAAAAGAATGTGAAAGATGACTTGTGCTACTGCTGTGATTTTTTGTTGCTTACAACTTTTTTGGTCCTTCGTGCCGGATTACAGAGTAAACTAGACAAGTATATTACTCTACTGCGCCGGCACAACCAGTCTGTCGTATCCAGCTCTCTGCTCGCCGCGAATTCCGTCGATAGCTTCTCAGTTGCGTCTACCAATGGAGATGCCAATCTCAGTGATGTCGGTAAGTAGTTTTATCATATGTAATGTTATAATAGCCGTGTGGTGACGGCAGAGTAGAATACAATTGTCACCACCCCAAATCTCTCCCGTGGGTGTCGTACAAGGAGACTAAGGATAAATCAGTGATGAGGAATGGGCAGCAGCGTTCTTCTTATACCACCACTTATCCACCTAGCAATATACTGCGACTTTTGAGCCCGATAAATGGCAATAGGCTCGCCACCTATTACGTGGGACCTGACATAATTGGCGAAACGTGGGTGCTAGTTCACCTCTGCCTATCCCTTCGGGGATATAGGCGTGATTTATGTATGTATGTATGTAATTTTATATTAAAATTTTTGTTCTTCTCCCTGCCCTGTTCCCAGTCTATCTAGGGGGTCGGCACAGTATGTTTCCTCTTCCATTCATATCGGTCAAACGTTGGACCATGTCGAGAGACTGATGAACGGAGAGAGTGATTAGATAACATTCCAATCCGTATCGCACAAGGTTTTGGCTTAGGTTTTACAGCCGGCCACCTACCTGCTGTAAAACCTGCCTGCAGCCGGCTGTAAAACCTAAGCCAAACCCTTGAGCAGTATGGATTGGAATGTTGTCATTGCAATCACTCTCTCCGTTCATCGGTCTCTCGACATGGTCCGTTCCGTCTTTTTGTATACATTCATTCATCACTAGCACCTTTACGGTGTGATGGATGATATCAATCAAAAGGCAGCAGATGGCTTGATGACGTCTGACCGATAATAAATAATAAATAAATAAATATTTTTTTATACTCACACCTATCATCTAGCCCAAAGTAAGTAGCCTAAGCACTTGCGTTATGGATACTAGATGACGGACATATATGTATATAAATGTTGAAAATATACTACATAAACATATACACAACCATGACTCGGAAACAAACATTTGTGGTCATCACAAAGTTTTGCCCCTACCAGGTTTCGAACCCGGGACCTCTTGGCCAATACCCAGCAATCTGAGCATTCGACCAAGGCGGCCGTCGATATGAATGGAAGAAGAAACATACTGCGCCGACCCCAGATAGACTGGGAACAGGGCAGGGAGAAGAAGAGATAGGGGACCCCTGTGCCTGTGCTGATGATGATGATGATGATGATTATATTGTGCTCAACAGAAGACCAGTTGTCGTGGGTGACCAAATGCCGCGGCGACAATCTCTGGCCGCAACTGAGCGAGCGTCGAGCGGCACTCGTAACGGCGCTCACGAGGAACGCGACCCTGAACAAGTCCGCCGAGCATGTTGGGTGAGCATGTTGACGAACAAGAGCGAATATTTTTTTTACCAAAAACGTGTAGAAATTAATTACAGCCTACAGTTACCATTTGGGTAGACATGTGTTAATATTATGAACAGCCAGCCGTGTGGTGACGGCAGAGCAGACTACAATAGGGATGATGACTCTAACAAAGAATCACTGATATATAATGATTTATAATAATAATTTCGGATAAGGAGATTCGTTAATAGTCACTTGTTATCAGATTATACTTGTGATTGATATTTATTTTATAAAAATAAATGTAAAAAACTTTGCAATCCGCCATATTTGCTAAAACGCCGCGTGACGTCATTATTTACTTATCTCCATTTTGAAATTTTATTTACCAATCAAATTCACTAGTTTAATATAGAAACTGGCCTTTTTACGGAATACTGACGTCACACAGACGCCATTGCTATTTTGGCGTTTTGGCGGAAATTTTAAATTGCATTATTCAAAACATGTTTTTTTCTATCAAAATCGAAAGTTTTTACAAAAATATAATTTATTTTGGGTAAAGTTAAAATTAGTCATCATGCCTATTTTCACCACCCCCATCTCTCCCGTGGGTGAAGTACAAAGCGACTAAGGATTAAGACGGCAGCAGCGTTCCTCTTATGCCACCTAGCAATGTCCGGACCTGAGGGCCTACCGCCTAACTTGATTGCTGATGATAGCTATATTGCAATGCACTGATTACGGCTATAGCAGCCATCCTGAATTTTTAGGCGGCACGGATTTTGTGCCAAATTCGTACAAAATCATTCGGTGATCATTCATTCAAAGCTATCGCTAATAGTTTAGGTACATTTAAAGCGAAATGACAGCATGACGTCATAAACTATAGCTTTTGCTTTAGCAATCGAGTTAGGCGGTAGGCCCCCTGATCTAATTGGCGAAACGTGGGTGTTGGTTCACTATATATAAACACAAATCACGCCTATATCCCCACATGCGATATATATAGGCTATTGCCTACCCCTTCGGGGATATAGGCGTTATTTATGTGTGTAACTATGTATCACAAAGAAATTTGTGGTTAGTAGGTAACATTCCTCTGATCGAACCCGCGTCCTCCGCATTCCGAGCAGATGCCTAGATGCGGGTTCGATTCGCTCATCAAGCCTGTAATTTTTCAAAATTTTTTTAAGCAACAACTTCTTTGTGGTAATTTTTCTAACATTAATCATTATTTCAGTGATTCTCTGTTAATATCATCATCCCTAGCCACCACAATCAAATGCTGCTATTTTCATCACAGCATCTTTTTGTGGTGACGGCAGAGTAGAATACAATTGTCACCACCCCAAATCTCTCCCGTGGGTGTCGTACAAGGCGACTAAGGATAAATCAGTGATGAGGAATAGGCAGCAGCGTTCCTCTTATACTACCTAGCAATAGCAATGTACTGCGACTTTAGTGCCCGATAAATGGCAATAGGCTCGCCACCTATTACATGGGCCCTAACATAATTGGCGAAACGTGGGCGCTAGTCCTGCATATATGCGTGATTTATGTATGTATGTATTTCATCACCAGCCCTTTAATGACCCCACTGCTGGGGCACGGGCCTTCCCTATGGATGGAAGAATATAGGGAGATTGGGTCATAACCCACCAAGCTGGCCCAGTGCGGGTTGGTGGGTATTAACGACTGCAGATGCAGCCGGGACCACCGGCTTAACGTGCCTTCCGAAGCACGAGGAACTCGAGATAATAAATTTTTGGTCACCCATCCGCTAGCGAGCTCTTCCTTGTTTTTGTATGTATGTATGTGTTTTTTGTATTCCAGCGACTCAAATCCCAAGACAGTCCTGGCCCACACGGCAGCGCTTCACTGCTCGTTAGCGCTTGAAGCGCTGAAACAGCGTTCGCACCTGAAGCAGGCTCGCAAGCGGTTGGAAGCTGCCATCTCCACCCTGAACGTGAGTCAGTAGGCCTAGCACGAGCCGTGGACAAAATTCTTTCCACCAGTTGACAGTGTTCTGTCTCGGGATTTAGTGGGAGTTGGAGCGTGAGGAAAATAATTTCCTTTCCCCGAGGAGATTTAGACGGGGGCTGCTGGAGGAGACAGTCGAGATATTACATTATTGGTCACCCATCTAATCACCGGCCTTAGCGAATGTTGCTTGGTTACGCAATACCAGACCGCGGGCGCTAAGCCACTGAGCTATCGAGCTATTATATTATCACTAACGGCGGGTCCCAATATTCTATCAACATGTTGATAGACGTACTACAGGTTAGTTGCTTAGCAACTTCTGTTTTTTATGTAATAAAACAAAAAATGCTAGGCAAGCAAACTTAAGTAAGTTTACTTTTATCAGTAGACTAGCTGACCCGGCATACGTTGTTATGTCATATAAATTATCACGTAGCCATGGTTACCATTTGGTACTATCATGCTCAAACACGACAATACTCGGACGACCCGACTCTACCGTACCGAATGGACGAACGTCAAATGTTTGACAGGAAAACAGTTTATACGGGCAAATGAAATTGTTGTTTTTACTATTTTTTCCAATGTTTCCCTATTTTCTCACCTTTATGCCTTGCCTGGCCCAAGACAATCATTTCAAAACCTTCTTCCTCCTGCCCTGTTCCCAGTCTATCTGGGGTCGGCGCAGTATGTTTCCTCTTCCATTCATATCAGTCACACGTCATCAAGCCATCCACTCCCTTTTGATTCATATCATCCATCACACCATAATGGTGCTAGTGATGAATGAATGTATAGAAAAGAGACTGAACGGACCATGTCGAGAGACCTATGAACGGAGAGAGTGATTGGAATGACAACATTCCAATCCATACTGCTAAAGGTTTTGGCTTAGGTTTTACAGCCGGCCGCCTGCCTGACACCAACCCTCTTTGGGTATGCTGTTGTTGGTGGTTTGCCGTCCACCATTCGGGTGCTCCAGGGTGTTTATTGGCCTACACCGGGCAAGCTCCCTTAGTCGACTTTAACGACACCCATGGGATGGGTCGGTGCTGGCCTATTCAACGTTATTTGTTCGCTACCAGGCCAGCATAGAAGCAATCATTTCAAAACCAAAATCAGCTAAATCGACCCAGCCGTTCTCGAGTTTTAGCGAGACAAACGCACAGCAATTCTATAAAAGATAGAATATTGTGACCCTTACAGAACTATCTGACCGGCGAGGCGTGCGAGCTCCTCGTGCTTAAGTGCGAGCGAGCGCGCGCCACTGCGAGAGCGAGCGCGCTGCGCGGCCTGCTGGCGGAAGTGACGTCACGCGGCGGGATATTCGGCGCGGGCGCCGATCTAGGGGCGGAAGAGTCGCGCGTCTCTGGCAGGCAGATTGCGGCCATAGACAAGAACATTGTGAGTATATGCGGTCGACGCCAAAAGTCCTCTACCAGTTATATAAATCAGTGGCGCAATAGTTGTTGTCGACTTACGACGTTTTTCTATTATGAAATTTCATACATACATAAATCACGCCTATATAGTAGGCAGAGGTGAACTGGCACCCACGTCTCGCCAACTATGTCAAGTTCCATGTAAAAGGTGGCGCGAGCCTATTGCCATTTGCCAAAAGTCGCAGTACATTGCTAGGTGGTATAAGAGGTGCGAGCGCGCTGTCTCCGGCAGGCAGATTGCGGCCGTAGACAAGCGTATTGTGAGTACCTACATACATACATAAATCGACATAAATACTAATAACTGCCGCACTCAGAGAATTCAATTAACCCTAATGAGTACTTAATGTCAAAAAATTACAATTCAAAACTAGTCGCTATTTTAGCCGGTTCTATGGTCTAGATTTAAATGAATTTTTTGACATTAAGTACTCATTATCGTTAATTGACGACTCTGAGTGCGGCAGGGAGGGTGAAAACAGTGAAGAGCTATGGGCAGCAATATTCCTCTTATACCACCTAGCAATCTATTGCGTTTTTCGTGCCCGATGGATTGCAATTGGGGTCGCCACCTATTACATGGCACATGGCATGATTGGCGAAAAGACACCGCTGCCTACCCCTTCGGGGATATAGGCGTGATTTATGAATGTATTGAATTGAAACATACCAGTAACTTTCTACTACTAATTGTATTAAGTCACCATAACTGGCGACTAGCTGTGAATTTCTTTTTTATTAAAAGGAGAGCAAGAGAGAAGAGTTAAAGAGGCTAGTGACGTCACTGGCCACTACAGAGAAGAAACTGCAGAACGTAAGGGAGTGCCTTTTGACCATCTTCAGCGGACTGCAGAAGAATATGCCACTGTACGAACAGGACAAGTATAGGGGTGAGTATTCTGCGGTTTAATGTTCAAGATTTCTTAGCAGTCAGAATTCAAATCAAACTTACCAAGTGTACGGTCGCGGTCAGAAATGTTGCCAGTTTTGAAATTAGATTCTGTATCACATTTTTTTCACTAAAGTCAAAAATGCCATATCAAGTTACATACTTATTACCTTTGAAAAGTTATTATGCAAAATGACCGATCACCTAAGATAAATTATCACACGTTTTTGATAATGGAACCCCTTTCTTTATTTGTTCAAATGGCATTTTATTGTTATTGTTGTTGCCTACATGTTTTGTTAGTATGTAGTACTTACGACTTAGTTCCGTTATGAATTATTTGTTCAAACGCCGCGTGACGTCACGATTTCGTTAACACCGTTTTGGCATTTTATTTGCCAATCAAAATAACTACTGTCTAAAAACACTGTCATTTAAATTGCTTTATTCAAAACATGTATTTCTGTCAAAATTTTAAGTTTTAATAAAAAAAATATAATTTGGTTTGGGTAAAGTATACACGTAAAAACAACGTGGTGTAATTTTTGTCAAAATAAGCCATCATGACCTGATTGTAGTCTGCTCTGCCGTCACTTCACGTCACCGTAATTTTTTTTTTTCTGAAGCAAATGGTACAACCATATATATATAACAAGCTACGAAATGGCATTTTTTGTCGATAGTTGTTTTTCTTTAACCCAAGTTTGAAAGGTTTAAAATTACTTGATTATATTCTCTTGCATCAGGTCAGGTAGACTTCCCCCAGGAGTCCATAGCGACCCTGAGGCAGTTCTACGAGGAGAAGCGAGAGGCGAGAAGAGGCAGATTGCAGCTCAGCCTGAGCCTGGACGTGTCGGACGGTGACTGCTATAACGACACAATAGGTACAGTTTACTGTTTTTCATTTTATTTTATTTATTTGGAAAACATTTAGTGAATGTTATCATCATCAGCCCTTTAATGTCCCCACTGCTGGGGCACGAGCCTTTCCTATGGATGGAAGAATATAGGGAGATTGGGCCATAACCCACCAAGCTGGCCCAGTACGGGTTGGTGGGTATTAACGACTGCAGATGCAGCCGGGACCAACGGCTTAACGTGCCTTCCGAAGCACGGAGGAACTCGAGATAATAAATTTTTGGTCACCCATCCAATGACCGGTCTTAGCGAAATTGCTTAGTTTACGCAATGGCAGGCCAAGCGCGCTGTGCCACTGCGCTAGCGAGCTCCTCTTATAATTAGAAATCACTACTTTAATACTATACACCATTTACGCGTTTTCGCATTATGAATAACAAAATAACCTTATGTTTTAGCACTTTAGAGATAGTTATAAAAAACAACAAAGATTTGATTAAGTTACTAAGCAGTTAGAGAATACTTATACGTATGCATACGTACTACCTATACATACGTACGAAATCATTCCAATCGGTACTGCTCAAGGTTTTGGCTTAGGTTTTACAGTTGGCCACCTGCCCGACACCAACGTTGGGTATTTTATACAATAAATTAATAAAATATTAACCGCTTTTTTTTCTGTCGATCCCGCAGAAAACACAAATCTGAAGTTCGCTGACGAGCTGAAAACATACCTGAAGATATTCAGCCTGGAGAAGAACAGAAAGCTGGTTTTGGAAAGGTATTTATTCATCTATCAAGCAGTGTGTGATGAGTAATGGGCAGTAGCGTTTCTCTAATAACACCTTGCAATATACACCGATTTCGTGCCCGATCGATGGCAATAGGTTCGCCACCTATTACATTGGTACCTAAATTAATTGGCGAAGAGTGTGTTGATTCACCTTGTCTATTCCTTCGGGGATATAGGCGTGATGTATGTATGTGTGTATGTATGTATTCTCTACGTGAATTGGTGAACGACACACACGACTACACACTACATCAACATTTCAAGCTATAACAAAATGTCAAATGTTCCCAATCAATTTTGCCCTTTACTGCAAGTGAGTTAAGGTTGACAATCAATTGAAGAAATTTGGCAGGTTTGGGTAGTCTGAAGTGGAATTGACCGTACTTATACCCCATTCACTTGGGCTTGAGACAAAATGTAAACAATCATGATCTTCTAATATATAATACAAAAATAAAAATGTGTTACACCAATATTTCAGGCAGCTAACCGTTTTATCTGTCTATAAGTGATGTATTTTAGAATACACGTTTCTTGTTTTCAAGAGCATTTCGTAGATAAAGAGACATTAATAACAAGATTGTTTACATTTTGTCTCAAGCCCAAGTGAATGGGGTACAGTCCAATCTGCAGTTGAACCTCAACATGACTTGTGTATATTTCAGCGGTGAAAAGATTTGGATCTTCGAAACGGTGCAAGCTGCCGTGGAAAGACTGCACTTAAAGTGGCAAAATGCGGACCTGCCCTGTTCCCTCGTCTGTCCGTCTGTCGGCCTGGCCTGCAGTCTGAATACCGTCACCGACATGATCAGGAACAAGGCTGTGCTGGAAGCCATCTTGGGGGAACTCAGGAATGAGGTGTTGACCCGTAACGTGAATATAGGTAAGCAGGTATTTGTGAAGTAACGAATTTGAGCACTCTTCTTCTTCCCCTGCCCTGTTTCCAGTCTATCTGGGGTCGGCGCAGTATGTTTCCTCTTCCATTCATATCGGTCAGACGTCATCACGCCATCCACTCCCTTTTAATTCATATCATCCATCACACCGGAAAAGTGCTAGTGATGAATGAATGTATAGAAAAGAGACGGAACGGACCATGTCGAGAGACAGATGAACGGAGAGAGTGATTGGAATGACAACATTCCAATCCATACTGCTCAAAGTTTTGGCTTAGGTTTTACAGCCGGCGCCTGAATATCTGTGCTACAGACATTCGCGAATGCAAATACGAATATTGAGGTTTTTTTTTTAATTTGGTGCCAATTAGTATTCGCGCGAGGCGCGTTCCGATTGTAACGTTGTGACTTATTACTTAAAAACGAAAAAACAGTTATGCTTTTTACTCATTCAAAAAACTGCTTTTCTTATTATTTGATTAATACTTATCTGCTTAAAAAAAATCAGTTCTAATGATAAGTTTTTATTTAGTAAGTAGTGATCTGGAATCTAAATAAATAATACCAAATCGATATTTTTTTTTAATAGCTACCACGATCATATCATAATCTGGCGCCATAATAATAATGTTAAAAGCATTATTGTGTTCTGACAATATGTGATAAGATAGCCAGCCCCGGGTCGCTAAGGCCGGTCATCAAATGAGTGAGCAAAAATTTATTGTCACGAGTTCCACCATGCTTTAGAAGGCACAATAAGCCGTTGGTCGTTAAAACGTAGTGGGTAATGGCCCATTTTCCCTATACTTTTCCGTCCAGGAAAAGCATGTGCCCCAGACGTGGGGACATTAAAGTGCTAGTGATGATGAATCTAGTTTATTTCTGTTACCTTCGCAGACTTGACCCTGAGGAGTAAAGAGGAAGAAGCCAAAGACAAAATAAAAAGACGACTGAGTGAGAATATTGTCAGCCTACAGAAAATCAATAAGACATTGGATTTGGGCAGAGAGAATCTAACGTTTTGGTCGGATAACTCAATCAAGAAGTTTATGTCCACCCGACGGTTTGTCAATGGAATGTCGTATCAGGACTGTGAGGCCTTGTATATGGAAAATCTCAGTTTGAATATGTAACGTTTTAGTTTTTTTTTTATGTTAAAACCTGTATTTCGTAAATCATATTATATAATTGTAAGATACAGAAGAATATTGGCATTTTATTTTACTAAAACCTTTTTTCATGGCAAACATATTAATTTATTCCACTGTAGTTCTAACGTATTCGCATGTTTTTACATTATTTTTTTCTGTAATAAAAAATATATTTTTCGACGTTAGGATTGCAAAATAAAGAAATGGCATTTTTATTTTGGGCGGTTACAGTTTTTGAAATGTTAACAATTCGAAAGAAAAAATTTAAGCCGTTGTGTTTGGGTGTGATTGTTTGGCGCATTGCATTGGTTTCAGTCGATAGGTACCTAATTCAAAAATTGTTTCAAAGTGGAAATTCTTGTCACTTTATAAAGTGGTTTTGTCCACCTAATCAGTCACCATCCTGAGCTCTGTAACCATTCAATTCGCGCCAAGCACTCCCTAAATGCGTCAAAATGTGTGACACCCATAATTTAATGTAAAATATGAATTTTATGCATTAATTTTATTCACTCATTTTATTAGTCATTCAAAATTGAGAAAAATATAAAAATTTACAAAGAAAGTCCCTAAAGGTCTTGTTTCCACGAACGTAAAACCAATTTAAAAAAAAAATGTGTGTTGTGCTTTGACTGTTGACGAGAAGAGTGTTTGGCGCGTTTCGTGGTGTCAGTCAGATTTATTTTCACTAATTAAAAAATTGTTACAGAGTCGATTTTGTGCAGTGAAAGTGGTGTTATTTTGATGCACAAGCATCCGTGTTGATGTGCAATTATGCAGAATCATCGAAAATAAGTCTCATGATGTGTTTGATGTTGTGGTGAAGATCACTGTAAAAAGTGGTTTTATCCATTTCATCAAGCACCATCATTAAGTCTGTTACCATTCAATTCGCGTCAAGCACTCCCTAGATGCGTTAAAATATGTGGCACCCATATTTTAACGTAACATTCATTTCATTCATACTTTTCACCCACCCATTATTTCATAAGACTACAGATAAAATATACACCAAAGACTTGGCTGTATGGGCTAGACCCTTTGCCTTCCCTAAAATATAGGGAGAATTTAAAAAAGATTTGACTGTTGACATGACAACAACAAACATTTTTTACAACAAATAAACGTAGTGTATTATATACTCTTTGCAACAAACCATAGAGGACAATAATATGCAACAAACTAAGTTTGTTTTTAAGTAGTGAATTTCTACTTGCTCGGTGATTTTTTGAATCTTCAAAAGGTCTCGTACACAGTCAAACCAAAAACTGTGACGACAAAATACCCGAGACAGCAATTACGTCGATTAAATCTTTATTCTTGTTGATCTTAATTAGTATATTTACATATCCTAACTAGAGTTAAATTATTTATTGTGTAAGCACTAGAGAATGGGTAGAAAAAAAAGACCTGATATATCGATCAAAAGCCGTGCGACCAAAAGGAAAGCTAATTGGCGTAAGCAACTTTCTCCAGAACAGCTGACAGAAATGAAATTAAAACAAGCCGAAAGACGCGCGCTGAAGAGAGCTCAGGAGACTCCCGAAGAACGCGCGGAACGTTGTAGGAGAATAGCGAGGAAGATACGGAAGTATCGCATCAGCAAACGGATTTCAGAGAAAACCGCCAGGCAGAGTACTATCATTAATCCAGTTAGGGATCAAAAACTGTTATCAGATAAACTGCAACAGGAACTCGTAAAAATCGCCGAGAGACAGGTAGCTAGAGCGATGACAATCGTAAACGCTTCAAAGATAAAGTTAAAGAATATTTCTGAATAAGAAAATGTTTATTTTTATTGTGCTGAATACAGTGAATTGAGAACACTTTTTTGTCTTTTTAACTTCTTCGTTTGCTTATATATTTTTTTATTATTAACTAGCTGATCCGGTGAACATTGTTTTGCCCTTATCACCTAGTAGAGATATAAAAAATAACCTACTCTCAGACCTACTAAATAATGAAAGTACGAAAAGGTGTAGCAATAAGATAGGTAAATAACTCTACTCAAGCGTGGCAATGAGGTGTTTTGCGCGATCATAGCTTAAATCCGATTTAAATACCTATCGATTGTTGACCGAGTGACTTTTCAGAATAAACGTAAACAGAAATCAATGAATTGCTACTTAAATAATTGTTCTGAAATGAATGGTCCATGTAAATCTAGTTTTAAAACGTGATTCACATCCAAGTGTCGTTTCAGAATACGGGCCTCAAAGTGGATTTTGTGCAGTGAAAGTGGTGTTATTTTGATGCGAAGCATCCGTATGCAGAATCATTAAAAATAAGTCTTGTCATGGTGTTCGATGTTGAGAATTTTATAGTGGTGTTTTCACCACCTCCTCAGTCGCTATTATGAAATTTCTGAATTCTCTGTAACCATTCAATTCACGCCAAGCACTCGCTAGATGCGTTAAAGTGTGCGACACCCATATTTTAATGTAAAATTCATTTCATGAATTAATTTCATTCATTCATTTAAAATATTAAGAAATATGAAAATGTAATGAAGCAAGTTCCTAAAGAACTTGTATCCAGGAACGTTAAAGCAATTTAAAAAAAAAGGTGTTTGACAGTGTTGCTGTCTCAGAACAATAATTAGTATAAAACGACGGCTGTATGGGATTCTATAACCCTTTGCCTTCCCTAAAAATACAGGGAGAATAAAAATAAAAAAAGAGTGTTTGGCGCGTTTCGTGGTGTCAGTCAGATTTATTTTCGCTAATTCAAAAATTGTTACAGAGTGGATTTTGTGCAGTGAAAGTGGTGTTATTTTGATGCACAAGCATCCGTGTTGATGTGCAATTATGCAGAATCATTGAAAATAAGTCGTGTGATGGTGTTTGATGTTGTGGTGAAAACCACGTAAAAAGTGGTTTTGCTCACTTCATCAAGCACCATCATGAACTCTGTTACCATTCAATTCGCGCCAAGCACTCCCTAGATGCGTTAAAATGTGTGACACCCATATTTTAACGTAATATTCATTTCATTCATAATTTCATCCACTCATTATTTCATAAAACTACAGATAAAATATACACTAATGACATGGCTGTATGGGCTAGACCCTTTGCCTTCCCTAAAATATAAATATATATAAAAAAAAACAATAATTAGTTATTGTTCTGCTGAGGTTGCTGTTGTGTGTTGTGTTGACATGACAAACAAAGAAAAATGAAATTTAGAAAATGTGAGTTTCGACTTGCTCGGAGATTTTTTGAATCCTATAAGGTCTCGAACACAATCAAACCTTAAACTGTAACGACAAAAAATTATAATCTTGTTGATCAATAAGTTATTATTATCTTTACAAACTAGAGTTTAATTATTTATTATTTATCGTGTAAGCACTAGAGAATGGGTGGAAATAAAAGACCTGATATATCTAGAAAAACCCGTTCAGCTAAGAGGAGAGCTAATTGGCGTAAGCAACTTTCTCCTGAACAGCTGGCTGAAATTAGAGCAAAACAAGCCGCAAGACAAGCCGAAAGTCGCGCGCTGAAGAGAGCTCAGGAGACTCCAGAAGAACGCGCGGAACGGACTGCTATGAAGATAGAAAAACGGGAGCATCGCATCATCAAACGGATTTCAGAGAAAACCGCTAGGCAGAGCACTTTAATTAATTCAGATAGGGATCAACAACTATTATCAGATAAACGCCAAAAAGAACTCGTAAAAATCGCCGAGAGACAGGTGGCTAAAGCTATGGCAATTGTAAACGCTTCAAAGATAAAGTTAAAGAATATTTCTGAATGCGAAATTTTTTAATTTATAATTGTGTTGAATACTATAGTGAATTGAGGACCTTTTTGTCTTTTTAACTTTTTTTTGGTTTGTTTATATATTTTTTTATTAATAACTAGCTGATCCGGTAAACATTGTTTTGCCCTTATCACCTAGTAGAGATATAAAAAATAACCTATTCTCAGACCTACCAAATAATTTATAACAAAAAATTCATAAATATCAGACAAGCCAATTCGGCTCTTCCGAATTGGCTTGTCTGATATTCAGTTACAAACACTGTGACATGAGATTTTTATATATTAGAATTAGATAATTAAATGAAGCATAACAGTGACCATTAGCCATTTGTTCTTCTAACATCATCAGCCCTTTGTCCTTACACCCACCTAAAACTATTACATTGTGGAGGAAGAGCGACTAGAAAGCCAGGATCAGGATATGGAGACATTGGCTAAAGTCTTTAGACAGCAGGCCGGCACACAATAGAGGCTCTTCTGCCTATCTTGGAGATGCACCTGGTTAAGCGGCAGAAGTCCAGGGGGTTTCCTTCCTTACCGCCTCGTCAGGGTTTTCCGGGTTATAGTTGCTTCGGGAGATACCTGTGCAAACTGGTGAGGAGGGGGGACTCCTGTGTGTGTTTGCTACTATTCACATCCTTGAGGCGTGCACAGCCCTCACAATTATTAAGAAGGCCAAGCTATCATCAAGATCAACAGCAGTGATCGGAAGCAAACTAAGTGTGGTCGGGGCCAAGATCGAAATCGACAGATAGTGGTCAAATACTTCACTGCCAATATGGATTATCATTAGCCTTTTACATTGTCCTTTAACAATAGATTCAATATACCTAAGTAAGTAATAAGTTTTGGAGGTAACATAAAAATTGGGTGCTCAAATGCAGAATTTGTTTTGTTGAAAAAAATTTTTTTATAGATAACGGAAAATCGGTCGCATAGCAAAAAAACAAACTATCTCAAAGCTACCGCCTCGTGCCACTTGTGCACTCAAACGCAGTTTCTTTGTAGGACAGTAAAAAAAACAGAAAATAACAAAAGAATAGTCACATACTCATAACAATCTATAGCACCCCATTGACTAGACAGGTAGGGACGTCTGAACGAACAGACTAAAAACACTCGCACTAAGGCGCGACTCGATTGCGGATTGCGCGATCATCGGGCGAGTTAGGCGTTGTGCGATCATCGCCATTTCGCGCGAATTTTAAGATAAGATAAGATAAGATAATTTTATTTGCCAGAACAAGAGTATTACATTGGTCTTGAATACATTATAATTATCATCCTTACATGTTCCTGCCGCAAAAACCAGCATGCAAAAATTAAATTGTTTTAAAATTATGGTCAAGTTACATTTAAATTGTCATTTAAAAAATTAAGAAAAAAATTGATATCTTACACTATAACATTATTTCATTATACATTAAATAGAATTAAAATATTTTATTCGTACGAACGCGCGATCAAACCTATTGAACGTGACAACGGTCGCGACGCGACCGTGTTTGTATGAGTTCACGCGATGGTCGCGTCGCTCGATCGCGCAATCACGTTCTATTAGGACAACGCCTAAAGTGTAAACGTAGCCTTAGAGTCATTTGTACGGCCAATCACAACAAACAAACTCATTTTCTCAGTAATAGCTCGTTATGTTGAATGCGTAAAATGAGTAAAAGTTGTAAAACTAGAGGAAGAATTATTGGAGGGCCCCAATTTGTAGACAAAGCATAGACAATTTGTAGACAAAGGCGCTGGACGGCCTGGAACGCACGTGTGCGGCGTGGGACAAACGAAAAAGCCGTATGCTCGAGGCGTTGGCTGGCCCCTACACCTATTGTTATGGTCCATCCTCTCTGTATTGTTCTATCCAGGAAGGCATGTTCCTCCAGTAGGCCTAGAAACCCAAATGGTTTAGTGCCAAGCCGACCCCCGGCAGCGCCTGTGTGCGATACTTTTTTACACCTAAGTCGTTGCGAAACCTATGATGCGCTTCTTTTTTTGTGGTGGTATTTCATTTGGCGACTGGCGCCCCTATTATCCTGGCGCCTGTGTGTGCTGTAAGGTCCATTTTCCTTGTATTGTTCTGTTTGTCTATAGGGAAAGTCTGTTCCTCCTAGGCCTAGCACGGGACGTGGTCAATATCTTTCTTCACCACATGACAGTGTTTTGTCTCGGGACTTGTGGGGGTTCCGAGCGAGAGGATAGTTTCTTTTCCCCGAGGAGATTTTGTCCACGTCCCGTGATAGGCATTCAGTTCTGTGGGGTTGATGGGCGAAGGGGAGCCCCGCCGCTTAGACGGCGGCCCAGATCACCGGGGTGCTGAAGCCCCCTGAGTTCATGCCTGGGCCATGAACTACCGCTCGATGCCCGCAGCTCGCCACCAGGCGGATGGCCCGGATGATGATGATGATGATGACAACAAAGGACGAAAGCGCAGCGGCTAGCGCCACCGAC
This sequence comes from Cataclysta lemnata, assembly GCA_963931975.1. Lineage (NCBI taxonomy): Eukaryota > Metazoa > Arthropoda > Insecta > Lepidoptera > Crambidae > Cataclysta > Cataclysta lemnata. The sequence continues at coordinate 4,719,589 of OZ008360.1, forward strand.
GTGCAATTGCGTAAAATAAGCAATGAAAGAATGAAACAAAAAATGTTCATTTGGGTATTTACCAGACAAAAAAAAATCAATAAAAATAATAAAGGATACCAAATGGTCTCCGCTAAAGCCGTGTGGTGTCGGCAGAGTAGAATACAATTGTCACCACCCCAAATATCTCCCGTGGGTGTCGTGCAAGGCGATTAAGGATAAATCAGTGATGAGGAATGGGCAGCAGCATCCCTCTTATACCACCTAGCAATGTACTGCGACACTTTTATGCCCGATATATGGCAATAGGCTCGCCACCTATTACATGGGACCTAACATAATTGGCGAAACGTGGGTGCTAATTCACCTCAGCCTACCCCTTCGGGGATAGAGGCGTGATTTATGTATGTATGTTAGCTAAAGCAGGTCGTCGGATGAGTATCTCTTGTATATTATTGAACTCCCGCCTGAGTTCACCAACACTTATACAGCAGTCACTTTTTGACATTTCTTCAATACGATAAAATGTCAAAAACCGATGAATAAATAATAATCGCCTGTTTAAAGTACTGGTGAACTCCTGTCTGAATGTGACTAATGAATTTAATTACTTGCATTCAAGTGGCGTTTAAATGGCTATTAAACACAATGTATATCGTGTAGTTTGTATTCTTAGGTCTTTCCCTCAAATCTCTCCCGCGGGTGTCGTAGAGGCGAAATGTAGGTAATGGATAGAAGCGTTCCTTATACGTGGTACTCTACTCTACTATAGATATACTTTAGTATACATTATATTTCTTGGCGTTCCTCTAGGAATATACTGCGATTTACTTGTCCGATAGATAGATGGAAATTTATAGGATTGATCCCATACAATTATGTGTTACCCGACATAATTGGCGAAATGTAGGTAGATGTTATATTAGATCTCTGCCTGCCAACCCTTTGGAAGATGGGTGTGAGTTATGATGTTAACGTGATCATGACTCTCTCAGTCCTCTCTCTAGTGTTCATCTGTTCTTTAGTATTATCGACAGAAGCACTGGGAGCCATGACAGACAAGTGGCCAACCTATCCGATCGAATAAAAAATATATAATGTAAAGCTGACGATTATTGCTAAAACAACATGGCGACTGTCGTGTCAAAATATGTCTTTAATGTATGGCGTTGCCCGTAGCTGTAAGATTTCGACATTACAGTGTTCCGATTCCGTTCTAAGAGAAGCTGTCAAAAATTGACATTTGGGTTCTATTCATTCGAATTCGAAATTCGGGCGTGAATAGTACAGTGATGCACGATAAAATCTCCGAAAGCAAAATATAGACAATATCTGTCTCTCTTTCAGCCACACGCGATGGAGCGAGACGCAAATAACATTTCTCTCCCGGGTCACTCTTATCTTCGCTCCCCACATAATAAGCCACATAGTGGTTGGCTGATTATGACATAATTCATAACCAACATTCCAATGTTATGAAAATGTCCTCGGGGAAAGGAATAGTTATTTGTTATACGTGAGTGAAATTTTGATGACCGTAAATAATTTAGAATCCTGAGCGTTAGCGAGGAGATCAAAAGAGATCGAGGTGAAAAATCTTTGCACTCGAGTGCAACACGTAACTTTTCATCCCCCCTTAGCGAGGAAATGGTAAAATACAAAAAAGAAAATTACAATCAGAACAGTTTCTGTTTTCACCCAAAACTTCCACAACACCCACCCATCAACCCAAACACACCCTAAACACCCACCCAGACACACCCAGAACATCCACTTAGACACACCCACAACACCCACCCATCTACCCAGACACAACCACAGCATACACCCAGACAAAACACCCATTCATCCAGATACACCCACAAAACACCCATTCACCCATACAGACCCATCCACTTAGACACACCCACAAAACACCAATTCACCCAGACACACCCACAAAACACCCATTCTCCCAGATACACCCACAAAACACCCATTCACCCATACACACCCATCCACTCAGACACACCCATCCATTCAGACACATCCACAAAACACCCATTAACCCAGACACATCTTCAAAACACCCATTCACCCAGACGCACCCACAAAACACCCATTCACACATACACACCCACAACAAACCCCCATCCACTCAGACACACCCACAAAACACCCTTTCATTCAGACACGCTCACCACAATATTATTTTCTACTTGCCTAAAACCTGTGAGTACCTAATAAAAATTGAGATTCCGAGACTGCCAATCAGCTTGAGTCAAATTTGAGTCAAGCTTGTTCCGTTGGTAGGTCAAACAAATCAAACAGACTCAAGCATCAAGCAAGCGTTGTAGACGCTCAAAATGTTTAAAGCAAGTATGACGCCAAGCTGATTGACCGCCTCGAAACTCGCAAGGTTTTAACAATTATGACGTGAAAAGAAAATCGCAAGCAAAGCAAATTACAAAAAAGTAGATACACCAAGAAGGTTCCGAGTCTGAGTTTTTCAAAAATTAAAAAGGGTTGCATGACAATTTCGGCACCATGGAGGTATAAATAGGTTTAATGATGTTTTGAATTCACCAACTTAATGCACACAATGTTCTAAATTCAAATTTACTTTATCCTCTAGAGGATAAAAACGGCTTTTGCACTCAAGTATCGAAGAGCAAAAACGCTTTTCCCGAGATGGGGTGATGAAAAATATCCTCTCGCTCTATCTCCCACAAAACACTGTCAAGTGGTGGAGAGAGATGTTGTCCACGTCCCGTGCTAGGCCTATGGAGGAAATGGCCTTCCCGACAACAATACAGGGAGTCAAGTGGTGAAGAGAGATTAATATGTCCATCCTAATCTCTCCCGAGTAGTTAAATGGGCAGCAGCATTCATCTTATATTATCACCTCACCTGCCCGATAGATGGCAATAGGCGCGCCACCTATTACATGGGACCTAACATAATTGGCGAAGCGTGGGTGATTAGATGAATCACCTCTGCCTACCCCATAGGGAAGAAAAGCTTGATTATGTATGTAGGTAGATAACATAGGCTTCCACAGCCGGTTTGTTTACTCCTACATTCAATCTTCTTAACACAACGACGCATCCAATCGATTTTATCTTCAACGCTGCCGGAACACTCATACCCGTTACCCGGCTGGCCCTTGGGTAGGTATTAAAATAGCCCCTCATCCCAACTCCAACCCAACGCTAGTTGTTATATTATATATGTATGTTGCCTGCGGTAGCCTATTCCCGGTCCCTATTCGGTATCCCAGTAAGACCCGTATGACACTAGACGTGTAGGGTTGTCATTGCTGAGTTTTCATGAAATACTTATTTAAACTTTCAATTATGAGGTTTTTTCTGGCGAAAACACTTTAAAAGTTCGAATAATTATAGTCTAGATCCGCATCAAGAGATTAACATTTTCTAACTAAAAATTTCTTTGTGATATACTATTCTATTACCCAAAGAGGGGTGGTGTCAGGCAGGCGGCCGGCTGTAAAACCTAAGCCAAAACCTTGAGCAGTAGGTATGGATTGGAATGTTGTCATTCCAATCACTCTCTCCGTTCATCGGTCTCTTGACTGGGTCCGTTCCGTCTCTTTTCTATAGATTCATTCGTCACTATCACCTTTTCGGTGTGATGGATGATATGAATCAAAAGGGAATGGATGGCCTGATGACGGCTGACCGATATGAATGGAAGAGGAAACATACTGAGCCGACCCCAGATAGACTGGGAACAGGGCAGGGAGAAGAAGACACCATGATAAGGCAACTACAAACATGTACGAGTGCCAGTATCAAAGTTTTTTTTGTACATACATACATAAATCACGCCTATATCCCCGAAGGGGTAGGCAGAGGTGAACTAGCACCCACGTTTCGCCAATTATGTTAGGTCCCATGTAATAGGTGGCGAGCCCATTGCCATACATCGGGCACAAAAGTCGCATTACAATTGCGGTATATTGTATAATGCGAATAGGTGGTATTAGAGGAACGCTGCTGCCCATTCCTCATCATTGATTTATCCTTAGTCGCCTTGTACGACACCCACGGGAGAGATGATGAGAGAGGTGGTGACAATTGTATTCTACTCTGCCGTCACCACACGGCAAAAGGCAAAAGGTGGCAAAAGTTTCTTTTGTGAACACTAAAAAGTCTTATTAAGACATACGAAACTTTCTTTGGTGACAACCCTGCGAAACCGACCGTTGCCGAAGAGAGATGAGTACCCTTGCGTACGATAGCCGCACATCCTCTGGGACATACATATAAGCTGATAGTTTACTATAGGTGGGTGAAACTCGAACACTCAACAACACCTAAAATTTATTAATGATAACATTGTACGACACCCGCGGGGAGATTAAGTTTTTTTTTCAAAAGACTAAGCATCAACCCTGACCTATTTTAAATTTCTCATATGTAGCCTAAGAATTAATGTCATTCGTGGGAGTCTGGTGTGGTTGCATACATACGCAATCAGAAGAATTCACTTCCACCAGACTCCCACGAATGACATTAATTCTTAGGATACATTTGAAAAAAAAATAGGACAGGGCATCGGGTTATAAGGTAGTACGTTAGTAATAGTAGTTCAATGGGACAGGGTTTGGAAAAAAAAACTAAACATTCTTAGTCTGAAACGTTAGGTATTGTTTTAATTTTAAAAAGAAATTTGAAATATACTTTACAAACTTTTTAACTCAGCAGAAACAAACACAGTACAGTTTTACATAAACAAAAACTAAAGTAAGATATATCAAAAAAAGGCTTCAAAACTTTTGCTAAAATCAGTCAAAAGTGGCTTTGACCGGCTAACGGTTTTGACAGTAAGTAATATATGTATTTTGTTAGTCTTAACTTACCTTTGAATACTGAAACGTTACTCAAAATTTGAGTCCGGCTTAACTTTTAAGTATTATAAAAATCGACGTTTGAATTTGATTAGCGATTTAGTATTCGGGTTAGCATGTCACGTGGACCTTTGACCGATATCAGGCAAAAGTAGATTTATGTCTAGCTTTCGTTAGCCAGTTTATTAATTTTTTTTACTGGTATTTAAAGACATCAACGCGAGCGAAGAACAAAACTTATCATAATAATAAACTGCATAACCATGCCGCCTTTTCGACAGCTTCCATGATTTGAGAGGACATTTGAATGTGAAAATTGAAATGCCCATCTGCCTCCTTGGTTGTCTGTATGGTAAATAAATAAATAACACCCGCTGTAGGCAACTAGTCCGTTTTAGGCCCCTTTCCCTTACTTATGGTTAACAACATAACTCGTTTCGCCTGCTCAAATAGCTCTGCTCTGTGGTGGTGTAGGTGGGAGGAGCAGAATTATATTTCATGTATATCCCTCTTCTGACACTTGAATAAGCCAAGGACGGGACGTGGACAAAATGTCTCTCCACCACTTGATAAGGTGTTTTTAGTGGAAGTTCTTTTCCCCAGGGAGATTTTCTCCACATCCCGAATCTATTTTGATGTAGGTAGGGTAAGTTGAAAAGGCCCAGGGGACGTCTATTTTAAGGGTAACTGGGAACATACATTACATAACAACATGTTACAGAAATAACGCACACCCTGGCCAGGAAAACTACCCATGCTAAGATAGTCAAGGTCATAATAAAATAGAAATACTGTGGTGTTCTCAGAATTGTTCTGTATTATTATTGGCACTGAGTGCAAGTAATTTAAACTTTTTTTTTCCTGGGGTTTAATGCTTTTACGCATGCCCCGCGATCCCAGGGCAAAATCGCTGGGGTATGGGGGACTCCCCGACGTAAAAGGCGCCGGGACTACCCACTAAAACTCCCCAGGGTGCTCCACCATCTCGCATGGGCTGGGTAAAGGATAACAGCTGAGCCTTGTGCCTAACCCCCGTCTTGCGCTTGCCTGCTGTCAGGCTCCACTCCGCGGCTGAACCGCGCTTGTTGCTCATAAGGCGATGGCATACGTGAGCACTGATATGCCATCGCGACACCTCCGAGGCTTCTGCGGCGGGTAAAAGTAGCCTGCCCGTCGCTCAGAGCCTGAAAGTTAGGGGGCGATGTTTCGGGCAAATATGCGCCGGCGACGCCCAGGTCTCCTACGCCTTTGCGGATCTGCGGAGGGGTCTTCTTCGCAGGTCCTCTCCTCCGCCTTCTTCGCTTCCCTCACGGCCTCGGCGAACCTCCGCGTAGCCTGTGGCTCACCTCGGGCACTCCTCAAGGGTGTGCTGTGCAGTGTCTTCCGCAGCGCAAGTAATTTAAACTATTATAATAGGGGTTAAAGTATGAAATTGCCGATGTTCCCTCATTATTTAGTAGTAGTGTATAATTCCTTTAAAACAATAGTTATGTCAATAATTCTTTTTTTATTTTAAACTTCATTTCAAGGACTTATATTTATGGCCGTGTGGTGACGGTAGAGTAGAATACAACTGTCACCACCCCAAATCTCTCCCGTGGGTGTCGTAAAAAGCGACTAAGGATAAATCAGTGATGGGCAGCAGCGTTCCTCTTATACCAACCTAGCAATGTACTGCGACTTTTTGTGCCCGATAAATGGCAATAGGCTCGCCACCTATTACATGGGACCTAACATAATTGGCGAAACGCGGGTGCTAGTCCACCTCTGCCTACCCCTTCGGGGATATAGGCGTGATTTATGTATGTATGTACTTATATTTATGTATAAAATTTTATCTTATTTTTATTTCTTTCACTACCAATAAATCCTCAAAAACAGCTCGTCCTAAGTACCACTTAGATCCACGGACACGGACACCAGTCCGACTCCGTTATAAAATAAATTCTCTAGGTATCCTAGGTATCCTAGGTATCCTATAGCTTAATGTTGTCTAAATATACCCACAAAATTATATAAAATTTAGACTTGTGGTTCCTTAAAAAATCGCAAATATGTTTGTAGGTAAAAATGAATTTTCGCTAAATTCTCCATACAAAACGGCAATTTGGTACTCAAACCATTAGGCTGTTAATTGAACGGCTATGTAATTAAGCCGTTCAATCAAAATTAGTTACGCACTTCCAACGCATAATTTTATTTTTTTTGCTAGGCTGGGAAGCTCATGACCCTTTGATGGTAAGTGAAGATCAGGGCCGAAGATGGAATCCATCTTCACCCGGACCGGAACCCTCAAACACTGAGGAGCCGGCAATTTGTGATGAGATATCACAAATTGTGGGAACACACTAATGCTGTTAACATTATTATTAAGGAAATGTATAATTATTTAAAATAAATTGAATACGGAATAGGGACTTAAAGCTAAATTAAAGGTAGAAAACCTCGCCTAGGTCTTCTGAGACGGGAAGTGTACCAATAACGCTGGCTGCATTACCTCGCTGAATGGCGAGACTAATTTTTTGCGCGAAATACAGACCAGCCTTATTGTCACCTACTGTCTCACGTAGCCGCTTTGTAATGTCCTGAAAAAGTCGGTGAGCTCCTGGACCCCATGGTCCCAGAGTCTCTACCCCAAACGGCTCAAATAATTATTATTATGGCGACAGATTTTGATAAGACTGTGGTAGCTAGCCAGGCGGACTTTAAAAATGTCCTAGCTAGCACTAATCAAACCGAGTACAAACTACTGGGGATCGAACCCGGGACCTCGGGATCTTAATTCCGGTGGGCGAACCCCAAGACTAGACCACGGAGATGGTTTAAAAATTTACTTAATTACTCATAGTAGATTTCTGTTGTCATACGAATCTGCTCTACTGACCTTGACTTGTGCGAATGTTGTGTTTTAGTAAAAAAAAAGGTAAGTACGTACAGATAATATAAGCTATCGTCTGGTTTACCTTTTTTCTACTTGTCGATCTAATTACATTATTATTACACTGCATTACTTATTGCCGCACTCAGAGACGTCAGATATCGTTAATGAGTACTTAATGTCAATAAATGACAATTCAAAACTAGTCGCTATTCTTGCCGGGTAACTATGGTATAGATGTTGTAACTATGGTTGCTATGGTATAGATTTGAATGAAATTTTTTGACATTAATACTCATTAAAGTTAATTGACGTCTCTGAGTGCGGCAGTTAATTATTAACTTAATTTAATTACTTCACCTCGAGGTTAAAATTTATTGATTAGTTAGACCTATAACTAATCAACAAATTTTAACCTTAAATTATAACCATAATTTGAACCAAAAAAATTCTGTGCATTGAAAAAAACTGTAAAAATACTGGAAATTAGGTCAAGTTTTCAAAAAAAGCGCTCTTGATTGTAAAGGTAGAGTGCGCGCCAGATAACTCTGCGCGTGGTCAAAATTGGAACTAAAACTTCGTCTGCTATTTTGTTTCATTTGTTTGTCTTGGAGTGTCAATGTTAGCGAGCAGCGCCACCCCTCGCGCGCAGACTTATCTGGCGGGCCCTCTATACCTAATTATAAAAAAAATTACCTTCCATAAATTAAAAAATAAATCTAAAAAGTTTCCATCATTTTAATACAACATAGACAAAAAAGAATAAATAACTGCGCCCGCCACGCATATAAGAACATAAATAAACCTACGATTACGAAGGTTGGACAGATATATCAATTTAAGGTTGGTAGGTACACTACAGCGAACGCGTTCTCTCTCCTGAGAAATAAGAATATCGACCGAAAAACGACACAAAAAGAACCACTCTCGACTCGTCGTAAATACTGGCACGCCGAGCGAGGGAGCAGTCGGTCGGCCTCGCGGGGGACAAAATGGATGGCACGGGTAAAGTAATAATAACGGACCGCGCACGGCATTCTGCACCCTATTCCGTGCGCGTTAATTCACAAAGTGGCTTATCTTACCGCAGCCGACGCTCTTTACAATATGAATATGTATGTCTGTGTAGGTCGGCACGGAGAATGAAGGTTCATCGCCGTTCTAATATTATTCCTTGCTTTAGGCTTTCGTTATCGCTGTTTTTGGTCGAATAAGCGTTGTATTATGCATGACTAATTTTCCGTGATCGTTATTCCGATTAACATTTACTTATAATGAATGTCGTTTAATAACGATTAAGCTTAGATTAATAACGGCATTAGCGTAGGTATCATTTATAAATGAAGCAACATAATTATGGATCATAAATTAGTATCAATAATTACAAGTATTTTTATTTATTTATTTATTTATAATATTTATTTTTTATTATACTTAGTTATTTAAATTATTTATGTAATAAAAAGCTAAATTGTTGTGGTATTCTAATTGTGGTGACGTTCTGAGATACCTACCTTTGCTAAATTAAATAAAAGCGTGTAATAAATAACTATCCCCCGAATACAGAAACGCTATTCAAAGTTTGAGTCCCGCTTAACATTTAAGTATTGTCAAAATGACAGGTAGTGTCCACTTAACTTTTTAAGCAGTCCCCTAAATTTGAGTAGCGTTTCTGTATTCGGGGGTATGACTTTTCCGCTCCGCTCAACTCCGCTTCGGAGGAGTTTTACCGTATTCACTTGGGCTTGAGACAAATTGTAAACAATCTTGATATTATTATGTCTCTTTATCTACGAAATGCTCAACGTGTATTCTAAAATACATAAACAATTATACCTAGACCAATAAAACTGTTAGCTGCTTTGAAATATTATTGGTGTTACACATTTTTATTTTTGTATGTTATACACAGCAAGATTGTTTACATTTTGCCTCAAGCCCAAGTGAATGGGGTATACGGTAAAACTCCTCCGAAGCGGAGGCGAGCGGAGCAAAGTTGTGTGTAAGTTAACTAATGGGGTCGCTTCACGCTGAAGCAACTCTGTATTATAAGCGCATTAAAGGTTGAATTTCACGGCTTGGCTCCTCTTCAGGGGAAGGAGGGAGACCAGTGGATGGAGTGTTTCCCTATATTATTTAAATTATGTTTTTTGCAGTATCTTTTTCATTATTCTTATTATATTTGTTTATTGTACATTTACAAATAACCTTGTATTACAACTAAGTATTAATATTAATTAATAAAGGACATCCTCCATTTTGGCCCAAAATCAAAAGTGCTGTATTCTGACAGAACTCGTCGGCCTTAGCATTTGTTAATATGGCACCAAAGCTGTAGCACCAATATTAGTAGTGCTATACAGGGTGAAAAGTTGAGATGGGGCATTAAGGGCAGCTACCAGATCCCTTGCTGCCAAGCGAAAATGGTCTTAGGAGACCCTTCCCAACTTTTTGAGTGACGACAATCGATATTCACAGATTTTAGATAAAATGTACAGTTAGCAAGAGTCAGAATTATCAGAGTCAGAAAAATTGTCAAAGTCAGAATTGAGATTTTTTTTATGCCAATCGATCCCATTCCCATAGAGGATTAAAAACTTTTTAAGACCAACTGAGGTTAGAGTAATAGAACACCCACAAATCAAAGAAAACTTTTTCCATACATTTTAGTAGGGTAAAGAAGATTTTCCGCTGACTGTACATTTAATCTAAGATCTGTGAATGTAGATTGTCATAGGTCAAAAAATTGGGAAGGGTCATCTAATACCATTTTCGCGTGGCAGCAAGGGATCCTGTAGCTGCCCTTAATGCCCCATCTCAACTTGTCACCCTGTGTAGCACTACTAATATTATTAGTAGCACTACTACTACTACAGCTTTAGTGCCATATTAACATAACGTAAAATAATATCCTTTAAAAAGTTTTTTTTTATTTACCTTTCGAATAGATTCTAAAATAAAGTAGACGTGTATTTAGAACATCTTGTCCTAAGTGCATTCTAGGTATTTAAGAGGGATTGGTTAAAATTAGTTTGTTCGATTCTTCTATCACGCGTCACTTTAATGTCTAATTCTGTCTTTCTCATATTTTTGGGGCATTGTATTATGCATTAAGGCCGTGTGGTGACGGCAGAGTAGAATACAATTGTCACCAACTCACCACCCCAACGACACCCACCGGAGAGATCCCGTGGGTGTCGTCCAAGGCGACTAAGGATAAATCAGTGATGAGGAATGGGCAACAGCGTTCCTCTCATACCGCCAAGCAATGTACTGCGACTTTTTTGCCCGATAAATGGCAATAGGCTCGCCAACTATTACATGGGACTTAACATATTTGGCGAAACGTGAGTGTTAGTTCACCTCTGCCTACCCCTTAGGGGATATAGGCGTGATTTATGTATGTACGTATGTGTTATGTCTCTTATAAATTTAAAATTATTTTGTATAGAAATGCTCGAGAGCCAGCCACAGTCACAGCAAATTACATATAAAATTAAACCTTGTGTAAATATTCATAGATTCAATTTTTAATGCGAAATAAAGCTGTTCTCTCCGAGCGGGCCAGTCTGAGCGGACATTTAGTTCACGACCGGGCCAGTATGAACGGACATTTAGTTCACGACTGAGCCAGTCTGAACGGACACTTAGTGTTGGAAATATTAGTTATACTTATCTGTGAAGTCTGTGAACTAGTATAATCTGTGCATGTGTCAAAATGTTACACACTCTGAATAAATTTTTCTCTTATGATGGCTGTTCGTTTCACTGCTAATAATCTTAAATATAAAATAGAAAACCCAACAGCACGCTTCCACTGCGCCAGAGTCGCAAGAGCTTAACAAAATTACTACTAAGAAGATAAACAGAGAAAATTCTTGCAAGAAGGAAAAGTTATTTCAAATATCAAAATGGATAAAATACTGCTGCCTATACTGCGGGAAGGCGACAGTTTCTCTAACTGGAAATTTAGAATTTCCATGCTACTTCAAGAACGAGAGGTGCTACACACGATTAATGAAACAAGTAAGAGTAGTGATAAAGATTTTATTAAAAGCGACAACACAGCTAAATGTCTAATAGTCACGTGTCTGAGCGACAAATATCTGGAATTGGTGAAAGAATGTGAAACTGCAAGAGATATGATTATAGCATTACAAAATTTATTTGAAAGAAAAAGCGTAATAAATAAATTACATTTACGAAGACAATTAATAACCCTAAAATGCACGCCGGGTACCACGTTGCAAAATTTTTTTATGACGTTTGACAGCTTGATAGCTAAATTAAAAGCCATAGGTAGCGAGATCGAAGAAGTAGATAAGATATGTTATTTATTAACTGCTATGCCGTCAGAATATGAGGCTGTAATAACGTCGATTGAAACCATGACATCGGATAGCAACCTAACTATAGATTTCATAAAATCTAGATTATTAGACGCAGAAATTAAATTTTCAAATAAACCGGCGACAGCTGAACAAACATTTCTGTCATGTTTTAATTGCGGAAAACACGGGCATAAATCTTATCAATGCAGAGGAGTTGAAAATAAAGAACAATCCCAGAGGAATGGATTCTATGAAGGGGGACAAACATCAAGAGGAAGACAAGTAAGCAGTGGAACAGGACGAGGACAAACATACCATCAAGGAAGAAGAGGAAGAGGAAGACCAGCACGAGGAAGGATAATGACAAATTCAAGAAGTGTTCAAAATACAAGAAATAGTGCGTCATGTGCAAGTGTGAGTGATGATAATAGTGAGTGGTTATTTACAGCATCCGAGAATAAAGTGGCACAAAGTATGGACAATACAGGAAATATTCAATTTATTATAGATTCAGGTGCTACGGAACACCTTATCAAAAATAATTATAAATCTGCTATGTACAACATTCAACAAATAGATGAAATTAAAATATATGTAGCTAATGGTCAATTTTTAACTAGTAATGAAAAAGGTAAATTAAGTGTTAAATGGCAAAATGAACAAATTATTATAGAATGTTTAATTGTAGAGAACCTATCGTACAATTTGTTATCGTTAAGACAGCTGTTATTTAAAGGTTTAAAAGTTATATTTCATAATAATATTGTGTCTATATGTAAAGGACAGAATGTAATTCAAGGACAATTAGAATCTCGGTTGTATGTAATTAATTTAAAAATTGAGTCAGGCAAAAGTATGTTATGTGAAGATATAGACAAAAACACCTCTCTATGGCATAGAAGGCTAGGACATTTAAATAGAAAAGGCTTAAAAATTCTTGGTTTACCAGTATCAGAAGAAAAATGTAGCAGTTGCACTGAAGGGAAGAGTACAAGAAGAGTATTTTATGAAAAACTAAAACAGTCAAAAGAAATAGGAGATTTGATACATTCCGATATCTGTGGACCCATTACACCCACTGACATTCATGGAGCTAAGTATTTCCAAGTAATAGTAGATGATTATTCACATTTTGTTACAGTAAAATTATTAGGACAGAAAAATGAGGCTGAACAGAATTTAATTGATTATATTATACAAGTTAAAACACAACTAGGATATAAAACAAAGAATTTGCGACTAGATAATGGAGGTGAGTTTACATCAAATGCTTTGAAGAATTTTTGTAGGAAGAAAGGAATTAAATTACAATACACATCACCTTACACACCAATGCAGAACGGAACAAGTGAGAGAATGAATAGGTCTTTATTAGATAGAACCAGAACAAAATTTGCTGAAACCAAACTTCCAAGACATTTGTGGGGAGAAGCCGTATGTTGCTCGGCTTATGAATTGAACAGGTGCCCAACTAGAGCTCTTCAATATAATACACCAGCAATGATATGGTTAAAACAGAATAAAATAAATAATATGAGAGTATTTGGTTCAAAGGCATGGTGTGTCACATTACCAAAACCAAGCAAATTGGATGCCAGAGCAAAAGCCATGATTATGGTAGGATATTCAGGATCAGGGTACAAACTGTGGGATCCAGAGCAGGATAAAATCATATGTTCAACAGATGTTATTTTTGATGAAAGTAAATATATATACAACTTGATTGAAGAGGATAAAAATGGAATAATAGAAAGTGAAGGAAAAGTTTACTATGAAAAAGAAGAAACTAATAAAATTGAAGATAAGAATATAAATAAAATACCGGATGAGGAAAGTAATGAAGAAGATAATAATGAAATGGAACAACATATTATAAGAACTGGAGTTAGAAGAGAAATAAATAAACCTAAATATTTGGGAGATTACGAGTTGTATGCTGCATATTGTTTAATAACTAATCAAGAAGATGTACCAGACACATATGAAGAGCCTATTAAGGACAAAGAATGGAATGAAGCAATCAGAAAAGAAATTGAATCACTTGAAAAGTTAGAAACTTGGACTGTCATAAATAATAGAGAGGGATTAAAAGCTATAGACACTAAATGGGTATTTACAGTTAAAAATAATGGAATTAAGAAAGCCAGATTAGTAGTGAAAGGTTTTCAGATACCTAATAGATACTTTGAAACTAATTATGCACCAGTAGCCAGAATGGCCACCGTAAGAGCATTTTTGGCACATTCAGTAGAAGAAGAAATACCAGTATACCAACTTGATGTACCTACAGCTTTTCTTAATGGAATCTTGGAAACTGACATATTTATTAAAGTACCTCAAGGAATAAATTGTAAAGGAAATAAAATATTAAAATTAAAAAGAAGTTTATATGGATTGAAGGAAAGCCCAAAATGTTGGAATAAACAGTTTAACAATATAATGATAAATAGTGGATTAGAACGGTCAGGATATGATTTCTGTTTATATTTCAATAATTATGTAAAACTATTAGTTTATGTTGATGACATATTGTTGATGGGAAAAGAGGAAGAAGTAAGAAGATTAAAGAAGATACTTCAGAAAGAATTTAATACTAAAGATATAGGTGAGATACAGACTTTCTTAGGGATGGAAATTGAAAAATTAAATAATGGAATTAAAATAAATCAAACTAAGGCAATAGATAAAATATTAAAGAAGTTCAATATGACAGAGTGCAGAGAAATATCTACACCAATGGAGTCAGGATTTAATGCAGATCATAGTGAAGAGATAATAAATGTACCATACAAGGAACTCATTGGATCTTTATTATTCATATCATCAAACAGCAGGCCAGACATTACATTTGCAGTCTCTTACTTAAGCAGATACTTTGACAAACCCACTGAGACAATATGGAAAGCAGGAAAGAGAGTTCTGCGTTACCTAAAAGGGACCGAAGACAAAGGTTTAGTCTATTGCAAGAAAGGAAATACAAAGGAGTTGATAACATATTCAGACTCTGACTGGGCGTCAGACAAGAACGATAGAAAGAGCACAAGTGGAGGAGCAATATTTTACTGTGGGAAACTTATCTCATGGTACTCTAAGAAACAACTATCAGTTGCCTTATCGACAGCAGAGGCAGAATACCTTGCAGGAGCACAAGCCGTCTGTGAAATTATTAATTTGAAGGGAGTTTTGTCTGATCTCAACTCACATAATACTTGTTGTAAATTGTTAATAGATAATCAAAGTACTTTAAGACTAATTGAAAGCTATGAAAACAGTAAAAGATCCAAACATATAGACATAAAAGCACATTTTGTAAAAGATATTATATCTAAGAAAATAATTGGAATATCATATGTAGAAAGCAATAAGAATGTAGCTGATATATTTACAAAGGCTTTGTCTACTAATCAACATTTGTATTTTACATTTAAAATGCATATAAAGTAAATTGTGTAAATTAAAAGTAAAAAGGTAAAATAAATTTATAAAACTTAAAGTCAATTAAATGTAAGGATTAAGTGTTAAGGATTAAATAAAACAAACATTTCCCATTTTATTTTATTATCACATTGTAAGTTTTCTAGAGTGCATTTGGTATGCATGTACCTACCTAAATGTATGTACCTAAGCATTATGCAATTTCAAAATTTGTCTATTTAGTTTAGAAATTGAGAGAGGGTGTTGGAAATATTAGTTATACTTATCTGTGAAGTCTGTGAACTAGTATAATCTGTGCATGTGTCAAAATGTTACACACTCTGAATAAATTTTTCTCTTAAGATGGCTGTTCGTTTCACTGCTAATAATCTTAAATATAAAATAGAAAACCCAACACTTAGTTTACGACCGGGCCAGTCTGAACGGACGTTTAGTTCACGACTGGGCCAGTCTGAACGGAAATTTAGTTCACGGTCAGGCTAGTCTGAACGGACATTTAGTTCACGACCGAGCCAGTCTGAACGGACGTTTAGTTCACGACTGGGCCAGTCTCAACGGACGTTTAGTTTACGACTGGGCCGGTCTGAACGGACATTTAGTTCACGACTGGGCCAGTCTGAACGGACATTTAGTCCACGACCGATCCAGTCTGAACGGACATTTAGTCCACGACCGATTCAGTCTGAACGGACATTTAGAGGACGCGGATTCGATTCCCACATCAAAACTATCAAGACCATGCCACTGCGCTTGGCCTGTGATTGCGTAAACTAAGCAACGTCCGCGAAGGCCAGTCATTGGATGTTTATCGAACCGCAAGTGAACCGATCATGACAGATGACGTCACAGTTCGTCGTTTCATTGTCGAGAGCGTTTCTGAAATTAATGCACTAAAATTGCTGTATCTTTTTCTAATTCTAATTTTTTCGCAGTGGTTACTGGTTTTTTTGTCACTATAAGTCTGCATACCCAACAAAAAATGACCATTATCCTCATTACTTTCGTGTGCTGCTTGGAATTATAAATAGGGGTTAGATAATAACAGTAGGTTTACGATACTTTGGAAGTGTGGTTTATCTCGAAAATCGCAGTATATTGCAAGATGGTATAAGAGAACCGCTGCTTGCTGCCCATTCCTCGTTGCTGTCTTAACCTCTATTCGCCTAGTACGTACTTGTATAATTACCTATAATTTTATCAATCAATACCGATAAATAAGATAACTTATCAGTAGGTAGCTAGTACATATTACTAATTTTCTCGATTTGTGCTAGATAATTTATCACTTTAAAACAAAGTCTGACGACATTTACAGGAACCGTTTTAATAATATGTTTTTAACATTTTCCAAAAATAATTTTTAATACGAGTTAGGATTTTTACTTCCGCTCCGATAAAATCGTTCGATAGTATAGCTCTCCTCGTCTCCCGCTACCCGCCCGCAGCACTGGCCCGAGTATTCTAATATTCTTAAAGTATTTCTATTACTGTAGCCAAAAGGTATAATGTTGCGTGGCCCGATTGAACATATTTTTAACGTGGACAGTCTCATCATATGTTTCTGATTAAATTAAATTAATGTCAAGGTAGTCTCTATCAGTGTTTTTTAAAAATAAGAGAAAAGCGTGCACTAAATTTGTCAATAATCTATATGTAGGTATTGAATTAAGGTTTTTTTTTATTTGCCTCTTATTTAGGGAACCGCTTACTTACAAGATGACGGTAGTGCAGTCCATAGAGGCGCCTAAACGGTAGAAGTCCAATAATACACATAAATCACGCCCATTTATCACGCCTTTTATAATAACTTGTAACTACACTGTGAAATGCAATAAATTATTGAGTATTGAAGGGGGTGAGCTATTACTATCTTAACGTAAATCTCAATAATTGCTTGGTGGGATAACAAAAAACACTGGTGCGCAATTCTAATATCTATTTAAGTCGCGTTTTACGATCGTCGTGGGAGATATTGGGGTGATGACCAATATTATTGATATTGTAAGAAGGATGATGACGCAGCTCCAGTCCCACGCCTCAAATTCCGCATTATATGTAAACATCTCTGGTTACGGGCGGAGATGACTGAGCGCTGTGAGCGGTCAGCTCCTCACTTTTATTGGTGACTCCTAGGACTAGAAACGTGACATGGTGCGAGTGACATAAAGTGCTTACTTCAATCTGTGCGATTGTGAAAGTGATTACAGACACTATTAGGTTAAGTATATCGTTAGTGCCGTAGGCGTAAGTACTGTAATTGTTAGATACGTATTAAAATTAGATGTGCCCATGATTGGATCAGTCTTTTATTTTTTTATTTTAATTGTTTTAAGCTTCTTTTAATATTGTATTCTGTTCTGTCGGCTTAGCAGCTATAATAATGAGAGTATGTTATCATAAATCATGAAAGCAGTGGGAGATAAGGCCGTTTATGTCGTTACTAGTTCTATCTGTTATTGCCAAACATGGCCACTTATAATGTCATCTAGTTTTAAAAACTATCCCGGATTAAAAGTTAGAGTTAAAATGCGATAAGTATACATTTTTAAATGATCGCACGTATACTATGGTCCCTGACACATAATAAAGACACACACCCATAAAACCTATCCATCCACACCCATAACACACCCACAGTATACACCCAGACAAAACCACAACACCCAACCTTCCACCCAGACACACCCACAACATTCATTTCAACATTCACCACAACATTCACCCAGAAACACCAGCAACACACACCCACAACTCACCCACTCATCTACACCCATAAAATTCACCCAGACACACCCACAACACACACCCATCTACTCAGACACACCCATAAAACACCTATTCTCCCAAACACACCCACAACACCCACTCATTCACCCAGACACACCCGCAACATTCATCCAGACACACCCATCATAATAATTTCTACTTGCCATATATATAACCGGTAAGTACCTAATAAAAATGCCCGTCCCTAGTGGGGTTCCGAAACGGTCAATCAGCTTGAGTCAAACACGTAGACTTTCTGTGTGTTTTTGTTCCGGTGCTAGGTCAAACAAATAAAAGAGATTTAAAAAGCTTTTAAATGCTTGACTCAAGCATCAAGCAAGCGTTTTAGACGATCAAAATGTTTAAAGCAAGATTGACGCCAAGCGGATTGACCGCTTCGAAACTCCAAGGTTTTAACACATTGAATACTAAATATATGGTCGTGGATAGTCATGAAAATACATGTATATAAAGAGAAGAGTGGAAGACCACCACCTGGCGTTCTCCACAGCACGGAAGTTATACTAGATCTAATGGAAGGATATTTAGAAAACGGTCACATAATATACGCAGACAATTTTTACAACTCCCCGGATTTGACAAGGCGTCTTAGCGAAAGAAAGACATATATATATATATGTGGGGCACTTCGAAATAAGCGCAAGAATCACCCTAAGGATGTTACCAAGAATCACCCTAAGGATGTTACCAACTTTTAGCATCTACCTCTACGCTGAAGCGTGGAGAGGTAGCTGCTAAAAGTTGTAACGATATCACTGTTTGTAAATGGAAGGACACACGTGACGTCCTGGTGATTTCAAATAAACACCAACTTCAGCTTGTGAACGTTAGGAACAGAAACGGAAAAGTCTCATTGAAAACTAACATTGTTGCGGACTATAATCTAGGCATGTCTGGTATTGACAGAGGGGACCAGGTGGTCTCGTATTACTCTTGCCTCAGAAAGACACTCAGATGGCACAAAAAATTACCACTCTACATCTTTGAGGTTTACGTTCAAAGCGCGCATAGGTTGCTACGTTTGAAAGACAGCACATCCAAAATACGGCTCTTGAAGTTTCGGGAAGATTTCGTGAAATATCTACTGGGACTGACCTGTGACGATATTACTCCCACAGCTGCAGAAGCACCTGGACCACAAATTGCCGCCACAAACAGCCTGAACAAGATCAAGCAGACCCATCGCCGTTGCTACCTGGGCCATCTGTACCACCTGCATCGCCAGCTATGCATAAAAGTCTTATCTCGTTCAGTAATTTTCATTACTTAGAAAAGCTCCAACCTACTGCAAAGAAGGCTGTTCCAGCGAAGCCTTGTCGTGTCTGCACCAAAAATAAAAAACGAAAGGAGTCATCTTTCGTATGTGCCACTTGCCCGGAAAAGCCAGCCTTGTGTGTTGCCAACTGTTTCTACACCTACCACACTGATCCTCGTTTTGCATAATTTTGTATAAAATTCTACTGTAGTTGTTAGAAGTTCCTGTTTTATTTTATATAAAATTATCGATCTCATTAGTTATAAAATTAATTTTTGGTCTCATTTTAAAACTGTCCTTTTTTGCCTCAAAGTGCCTCAGAAATTTTGTGATTTGAACAGGTCTAAGTTACGGAATAAAGTTACTTTTTTCCATGTCATGTTTTATTTGAGATGCCAACTAACCTAAAATTGTCCTTGCCAGGACGTCTAATAACTCAAATACCCATTCAAATTTTAAGAACGTCCTACGTTGTATAACGTCGCTCTCGCTCGATTATTGTACAGTTGGCATCACCAAAACTACGTGATATGCTCCTAGCATCCTCTATCAAATTTAATAAAGGAAAGTTATCCGAAAATAAACTTAACAGCACCTTACTAGGAGTACCTGGAAATTTTACTCTCGTATACGTAGCTGAACATCTGTCTCCTGCTAACAAGGCCCTTCATGCAGAGAACAAAAGCAAAGGACATCGGTTTCAAGTATTTTTGGGTTCGCAATGGCAAGATTTTCATGAGAAGGTCAGATGAAACGGATTATATTTTAGTGAAAAATATAGATCAATTAAGTAATATTAATAAGGTTAAGTTTTTTTTTACATTATTAATTATAAGCATGTTGTCTATTAATATTTAAATAAAAGGCGCTACTTAAAAATTATATTACCAAAATTCCCGTGGGTTAAAAACTAAAACGCATACTTTTTACAGAGAAGTTCTTTGTAAAAATTATGATGTCATAGTCGTCACTGAGACCTGGTTGAATGATTCTGTTGCTAGCAGTGAGCTTTTTGACGAGCGTTACATAGTCTATAGAAGAGACAGAAGTGATACGGAATTTTCTTATAAAAAAGATAGGGGAGGGGTTCTAATCGCAGTATCTAAAGACATAATATCGAAACGCATGTTTGCTTGGGAACTCGGGAATCAAAATTGGAAGACCTTTGGATTAAAATTGATGTACAATTATTTGCAGACTACTCGTCAAATTGCTCTCTGTGCGGTGTATTTGTCTCCTCCAGTGAATCGTGCTATGTTGGATCCGGCTCCGTAAACTGATTGCGATTATTGTATTATGGGTGATTTTAATTTGGGATGTATTAACTGGAATATGATTTCTTATAATTCTAACTACACGGTTCCAGGTTTGTGTCAGCCTTTGATTGGATTATTGCATATCAATGGGTTACGGCAGTGTAACACTGTGGTTAACATATCGGAGAGAATCCTTGACTTGGTGCTATCTAATTTGTCAATTTGCAACATAGAGAGGTCCCATACGTCACTTAGTAATAGTTATTTGTTGTACGTGAGTGCAAAGTTGTTTTTTAACCGCGTGCTCAATTTTGATGACCGAGCTAGCGAAGGATTCTAAAATTGAATCCTGAGCGATAGCGAGGGAATCAAAAGAGCACAAGCTGAAAAATCTTTGCACTCGAGTGCAACACGTAACTTTTCATCCCCCCCAACGAGGAAATTGCAAAATACAATCACAACAGTTTCTGTTTTCACCCAGAAACTTCCACAACACCCTCCCATTAACCCAAACACACTCTCAACACCCACAACATTCACACCCGCAATACACACCCATCCACTCAGACACACCCAAAAAACACCCATTCACCCAGAAACACCCACAAAACACCCATTCACCCAGAAAAACCCACAAAACACCCATTCACCCAGAAACACCCACAAAACACCCATTCACCCAGAAACACCCACAAAACACCCATTCACCCAGAAACACCCACAAAACACCCATTCACCCAGAAACACCCACAAAGCACCCATTTACCCAGAAACACCTAAAAAACACCCATTCACCCAGAAACACACAAAACACTCATTCACCCAGAAACACACAAAACACTCATTCACCCAGAAACACCCACAAAACCCCCATTCACCCAGAAACACCCACAAAACACCCATTCACCCAGAAACACCCACAAAACACCAATTCACCCAGAAACACCTACAAAATACCCAATCACACCCAAAAAACACTCAATCACCCAGAAACACCCACAAAACACCTAATCACACCCAATCACCCAGAAACACCCACAATACTCACCCATGCATTCAGACACACCCACAAAAACCCATTCTTCCAGACACACCCACAAAACACCCATTCACCCAGACACACCTCCAACAGCCACCCATCCACCCAGCAACACCCGCAACATTCATCCAGACAAACCTGTAAGTACCTAATAAAAATTACCGTCCCTAATGGAGTTCCGAGACGGTCAATCAGCTTGAGATATAATATTAAAAATAAAATTAAAAATAAAGTAGAACATAATTGATTTTACAGTATAAATAATTATGCATCAATAACTAACTTTTACGTTTGATTTAACATTTTTATTATTAATTTAACATAATAAAAATAAAATGATTTTCAGTTTAGTAGGAATCAACAATTATTATAACTTTATTTCCAATTCCACCAATTACCGATATTTTATTTTTAAAACCTTTTTTACTATTATATTTAGTCATCAGCCGTGTGGTGACGGCAGAGTAGAATACAATTGTCACCCTGGGTGTCGTACCAAGCTCCCCTGGGTATCGTACAAGGCGACTAAGGATAAATCTGCGATGAGGAATGGGCAGCAGCGTTACTCTTATAGGTATCACCTAACAATCGTACTGCGACTTTTGTGCCCGATAAATGGCAATAGGCTCGCTACCTATTACATGGGACCTAACATAATTGGCGGAACGTGGGTGCTAGTTCACCTCTGCCTACCCCTTCGGGGATATAGGCGTGATTTATGTATGTATGTATATTTATACATAAAATTACTAATAAAAAACAACCTTCCTTCAAATAACATAATATTATTATTCACTAATCAATTCTCAAGCGTTATAAAGAAAAATATTTATGCATTTGGTTTCACTAATTCATTAAAACGACTGAAGTACTACCTACAATACTGTACGCTTATTTCGCTTACAATACAATCGTATCCGTTCAAGATATACTGTGGTTCAAGTCCCGGGGGTATTATTATTACATCGCGTCACGCTGCTGTCTGCGCGGAACACGCGATAGTCGCTCGAGCCGAGCAAACGAGGTCATTCCATTTTGATACCTAGAGTCGTTGAGGTAAATGCGGGCGAGTCATTCCGATAATAAATACTTCTTCTATAGTCACTTTACTGCTATGCGTTTGTAGGCGATAGTCTCACATAAAAAGCGTGCGAAAGGGATCGCGATATCATTTCCCTGTGAGGGACAGAAACAGAGCTATGGCGTCAATCTGCCCTAGGTATTTGCTAGCCAGCCAATAGCAGTACTGGCGCTTCGCTCTGGCACTGGCAGACGCGTCTGTTCTGTGCTCGCGAGTGAACGGAATAGAATTTGCTCGGTTCGGTGACTGTCGCCGGTCGGCTCAGCAGCCTTGGGATCATTATTCGATCGAATTGAAACTACGACTACTCCTCATCGTTCGATATCGCTGTGTAGCCCGTTAATCGAGTTCGATATTTAAGTTGTAATGGTAATTTGAATAAATTAATTACAACATTGTGGTCATAAGTTTTTCATGTATTGGTTGAGAATTGTCTGTGGCTGTGTACCTATGCTACAGTTGTGGTCACCGTTTTGACATGACTGAGTCGTTTTAGCCGGCCATTTTGTATTTTCACGTGAAAGTTGAAACTTGAAAGAAGCAGAGTGTAGTGACAGACAGACAGAAGTTCGCGGAAAATAGATTTGTTATTTGCATTTTTTCGTTTCAACCTGTAGTTTAGTACGGTAAGACTTAAGCCGGTAAGGGATTACAGTGACACTTTAAGACTTAAAGTAGGGAAATTTATGCGAGTGAAGTGTTTTGAATAACAATAATAAATTACATGTGACAGTGAGAATTGATAAAACTTTTTATTAAGTAATTAAACATTAAGCCGCTGGTCTTGATGCAATAAAGTTACCTAGCGTATTCTACTGTTGATGAAACAATGCGAGTAAGTATTTTATAGTTTTAATTCACAATGTTGCCGGAAAACAGCATGGATGTGATTGTTATTGTGTGATATTATTTGTTTATTTACAGTAGAGAGCGTCTATTAGCTTACATGTAACATAGAATTTCAAGTAGACTTTCACTACCACTATTTATTTTAAACTTTCTACAGTAAAATATACTTTGTAAAATAAATACTTTTATTATTTTGTTGCCAATATCTTTAATGTTGGATTCAATGGAATGGAAGTTTTGATGTCTTTTTATTCAAGTTAAACATTTAACTGTTGATTGTTAGATGTATATAATATCTGTGAATAAGTTCAAAAACAATGTGTTTAAAAACTAATAAGTTTAATGGAACACATTACTTAATTTGACAAGACTTTCCAAATATGAAATGGTTGTAAACACAAATTTTTTGGCATACAATCTGAGAGATATTATAAAACTTGACTTGTTCACAGGTAACATAATGGCAACAAAGCTTGAATCTGATAATCCTTCATCACCAACAAATGAACAATCAGGTTTGTTATTATTATTTATTTGTATTACATACATACCTAACCTTTAAATTTGTTTATCAGCTTGTTTTTCAGTTAGTGCAATAACAATTTTTGGTTTTGTTTAATGGAATGCTAAATAGGACAAAGGTGATTAACATCTGCAAAGTCTGCTTTATAGAACTTTTAAAGCCATACTCACAGACGTCAATGTTAATGTAGTGTTTAATACAAAAGAAATGTGTATTCAAAACTAGTTGCTATTCTTGTCAGGTCTATGGTCTAGTTTTGATGGACAATATTTGTATTTAATTACTTAATCATTAAAGTTAATTGACCTCTCTGAGTGGGGCAGTTAGTCAATTAATTATAATTAAAACTATTATGATGTGATGCTCTTTTTTTTGGCAATATGCCAACAAAAAATGTATTTATGCTTGCATCTATGCTTGGTTTATCAATATTTTGGTTTGAGTTATAATGCTGTATTATTATTACTGAGCCAATATAAACATAAGTGTGATTTCATGTTGGCTACTTGCTCGAAATGACTGTGCTGTTTAACACAAATGTTATTATTATTATTAATAAGATAATTACAGTTTAATATAATAATTGTACCTTTAAGTTGGTTTAACTAATAAATAGGTTGACTTATTTAAGTCGAACCACAATGATTAATCATTTTATAAAAATACTGAACCTGATTTAATGTAACCTACAGTCTCAGTACAATTGTATTTCATTTAAAATAGCCAATATTTAAGAAAATTTAAATACATTACATAGGTACTTAATAAATACATTACATACTAAATAAACAGATGCTTAACAGCATTAAAAAAAAATAATTCTGGTGTGATGATAATTATTATAGGTAACTGTGTTGTCGGTTTTTACAACAATTTCTTCTTACTTAAATATTATAACTTGTGTGTATTTTTGATGTAAACAAACATATTTTTTTTTATTCGATTTTAATTTTAACATTATATAAATGTTAGAAAAATTAGTACAAAGATTATAGGGGTTTGAAAAAGAATTTCGAAAAATTATGATAATGAGAGGAAGACTGAAGAAGAGATGGATGGATTGTGTGAAAGATGGTTTGGGGAAGAGGGGAGTTCTGACAGGTATTGTCCACTTAACTTTATAAGCAATGCTCAAAATTTTAGTAGCGTTTCTGTATTGACGGGTAAGTAGCTCTCTTTTGGTTGGGACGATGATGACGACAAACCTAAATTATTTTAAACTTTATGTCTGGTGATATAATATTGATTTATTGGCGATCTATTTAAATTTGTTTGGTTATATACTTATTAGGATAAACCTATTATAATACATACATAAACATTTATTTGGTACTAGACCCTATATCTCGATGATTTTATGTGATTTATTGTGGAATTGATTTTATATTGTTTGGTAACTACAATCTGGTGACAGATCTACTATTTTGGATACAAACCCTATTATTTAAGCAACACAAAACTATTTAAATTGGTGATAGCTTAAGTCATACCCGTTTTTATTTCGAGAAGTTTGAAAGAGTTTTGAGTTTTTGTTTGAGTTTTGTTTTGTAAGAGTAGAGTTAACTAGTAACAAGGTCAGTGTGGTTTTGGCATTTACAGATGTTATGAAATTAGTGAAAGATGATATCAGAAACGAAGTACACACCTAACTAATTACGTTGATGCATGTTTTATCATGCAAAGGATGACAAGTTGCTTCTCCAACTAAGATTTTGGTGGTTAGAAAAAGAATTTCGAAAAATTATGGTCTTGATGCGGGATTCGAACCCGCGTCCGCTGCTACCCTGGCAGGTGCCTGACCGCTCGAAATTTATTAAAATCGAAAATTATTACATTGCGACGGTACCCGTTGGCTTACAACGTGAAGTGTAAAGGTAAGAAGAATTTCGGCAAGTTAATTAGTGTCTTGGTTGGCCAAGCGGTCAGGCACCTGCCCGGCTAGCAGCGGACGCGGGTTCTATTCCCGCATCAAGACCATAATTTTTGGAAATTCTTTTTCTCACTACCAAAATCTTTGTACATTTTTCTAACATTTGTATTATGTTAAAATTAATCCAACTACTTCTAGTAGCTAAAAATAATTCTCTCAAACCCCGTATCAAACTTCATCGTTTACACGTGTAGAGGAGACTAGATTTGTAGCTTGCTAATGATGTGCAAACGACAAAGCGACTGCCGTGAAATGATAAAATGTCGTCGCGACAACAAACAACCGTTATAATGGGATCAGCTAGAGACGACAGTCGTCCGACGATAAATTATCCGTCACGACATAGTGGGAACGCGCCCTAACTGCCGCACTCAGAGACGTCAAATAACGTTAATGAGTACTTAACGTCAAAAAATGACAATTCAAAACTAGTCGCTATTCTTGCCGGGTCTATGGTCTAGATTTGAATGAAAATTTTTGACATTAAATACTCATTAAAGTTAATTGACATCTCTGAGTGGGGCAGTTAGTTGCAGTCTGCGGACTTGCATAGAAGCTCTCGTTCCAATAAGCTGTCGGCCGATTGTTGGCCAACTTTTAATTTGTACGATTCAGTTGGAAAGATGGAAAGGCTATATAATAGGTTGGGGAAAAAGATTCTTCGCATTTTTTAAGAAAATTCAAAACATTTTTTAATATAGATTATTTACATTTAACTAAAGTATGTAGGTACCATTTTGTTCGATAACTTTTTGCCATCTTGTAGGTAGGGACATGATCCCATTGCTATAGAAATTTTGGGACTTCTGGTCAAAATACCGCGACAAGTGGTTTTGGCAGTCCTCTCGTGATGTTAACCTGACACTGCCTAAAGAATTCTGAAGAGACCGAAACAGGTGGAAATCTGAAGGTGCAAGGTCAGGATTATACGGCGGATGCATTAACACCTCCCAGCCAAACTCTCTTAATTTTTGCTGAGTGGCTAAAGATGTGTGAGGTCTAGCGTTATCATGATGAAAAACCACACCCCTTCTGTTGATTAATTCCGGCCGCTTTCTCTCAACTTCTTGCTTTAATCTCATCAGTTGTTCGCAGTAGAGTTCAGAATGAATAATGCCCTTCCAATCCCACCACACACACAGCATCACCTTGTTGCGAGTTAACCCGGGTTTCGCCACAGTCTGTGAAGCCTGACCGGCCTTTGACCACGACCTTTTTCGCACGTTCTTGTCGTACGTGATCCACTTTTCATCACCAGTTATCAGCTTCTTCAAAAATGGTTCGGTTTCATTACGTCGTAATAAAGAATCACAAATGAGTACACGGTTCATTAGGTTTCTTTCAGTGAGCTCGTGAGGTACCCAAATGTCGAGCTTTTTTGTGTACCCAATTTTTTTCAAATGCGCCAAAACTGTTTTGTGGTCAATTCCCAGTTCTTCAGCTACGTCGTAACTACTGACATGCCGATCTTGCTCCACTTTTTCAAAAATGGCATCCATTTTATCTGTAATAGGGCGACCAGAGCGACGTGCATCTTTGACATCAAAATTTCCTGATTGAAAACGCTTAAACCAAATTTGTGCTACTCTCACAGACACTGCACTAGGTCCATAAACATCGCAAATTTTTTTCGCGGCTTGCGTTGCATTTTTACCTTTTTTGTAGTAAAATTTTAAAATGTATCGAATTTCTTCATTAGATTCACTCATCTTGGCGGTACGCAAAACAAATGAAAATCACACATTTTCCTAATTTGAATTTGGAATTATGTTCTTTAAAATTTAAACTTTCAATGATACCAAAACCAGCCAGATACAAATAGTATAGCCAAAGAGATTTTATTACAAGTTTATACATACTATAATGCGAAAAGACTTTTTCCCCAACCTAATATATACGTTTCTATGACTATTGGTACAATCTGCGATTTAGCCGGCCAACTTGAAATCGTATGTCTGCGGTCGCTCTTAGCCGTAGATATAGGGTTATTATTATTACGTTAATATCACAATTGGTTATACAGTGTGGAAAGAAAGCATGGGCCGTGGAAGGAGAGTACCTTAAATCTTTAAAATAGCTCAATTTGCCGAAAGAAAACATTCTTTTATTTTTAAAAAGAAACAACTGCATTCACAGATTTCTCAAAAAGCTTACCCGAACCGGGAATGAAACCAACTAAAAATTAAAAAAAATTAACCCTCGCCATTTTATTTTACTAATCGATGCAGTCGATGTTAACGATAAATTTTCTCTAAGAAACAACTAGAGATGTGCCGACTATGACTTTGGCCGACTAGCAGATTAGTCTGTTGTAAAAAAAGCCGACTAATCGGCCGACTTGTCGGCCATACCGATCGTGGTCATTGAGAATATACAGAAATTTCCGAATTGGATTACGAACGGTTTCCATAAACTTCGTTAAGTTTGACAGCTCTACAGTCTCGAAAATGAATGTTTTCTATTTTTTTCTATTTCAATTTATTTCGCCTAAAAATTTTCCGTGATAAATCAAACAATCAGTCAATCGATCAAAACTTTAGCATTCCAAAGTCCAAACGACAAAAAACAATATTCACCGAAACCGCTAATAGAGCTTGTACACAAAACTGCTTTTTGACGCGAATTCGCAACGCAGAAAACTACAACGTAAACTGCTGTGATCCGATTTGGTACGGCAAAGCAGCGAAACAACGAATGAAATTGAACAAATGTGTCATGCGAATAAATTCGCAAGTTCTTGCGATGCGGCGTGAGGGATCGTAGATTTTTACAAGGTGATGTCGCATCCCAGTTTTGTGTACAAGTAAGCCCATAAACCAAGCATACTACTTAAGTTATTATTAGCAAGAAATATTTATTTATTTTTATATATGATAAACATTAAAGTTACTTTTAAAACAATATAATACATTGTCATCTTAAGTGTATGGTGACGGCAGAGTAGAATACAATTGTCACCACCTTAAATCTCTCCCGGGGTGTCGTACAAGGCGACTAAGGATAAATCAGTGATGAGGAATGGGCAGCAGCGTTCCTCTTATACCACCTAGCAATAGATATGCGACTTTTGTGCCCGATAAATGGCAATAGGCTCGCCACCTATGTGGGACCTAACATAATTGGCGAAACGTGGGTGCTAGTCCACCTCTGCCTACCCTTTCGGGATATAGGCGTGATTTATGTATGTATGCATCTTATGTGTATATAACGTTAATATAAATTCAATATATTTTCCTAAGAAATGTTAATAAAATCCCGGTTTATGATTTAGATTTTTTTGGGTCTAGGGTGCAATTTCTAACGAATATTAAAAGTCGTAGAACAACCCATGTCATTTATGATGTTAGCTGTATAAATATCTTGTCTTGCGAGGTAACTGGTGTTTCACTAGCTCTGTATAGGTACCTAAATTTTTTTGAGAAATACATAGAAAGTACGAAGCCGGATAGTCGGCGCTTTTTGCCGACTATTCGCTGACTACAAAAGTGGCCGATTAGTCGGAACATCTCTAGAAAAACATAATTTTATATTGTTGCTCGCGATTCTTGTTGGTAATTAGAATTGAAAAAAGATAGTTGGAAAAATGAAACATTCGATTTTGTTTTGCCACCATTTCGTAAAAAGTATTACGTATTAATTAATTATTAAAATATTGGCGTATCAAGAGCAATTAGATTTTATAGAAGCATACATTTGAAACTACAATGATTACAATTTAGTTATTCAGTAGTATGGTGTAAGGTATTCGAATAGACAAACACCGTCGAGAATAGTTATGGCGCGAATGACGAAAAACTTACTAAATGTCGGAGGTTTAAAAAAACATTTAGTGCGAAGGCCACATCGTAATCTGCACATTTTCCATATGAAATTTATTAGCTAAATTATTGCTAGGTGATATATTTCTTCCATCTTAGTTTATGCATCTCTCAATTCTAATAAAATAAGATTCTTATAAGGATTTAGAGTATTCGAGAGTAAAAGTAAAATAAACTTCATATTTCATGTTTTACTTATTTACAAGACGTTTTTACGAATGTTTCTCAGAGAATCGTTAAATAACATCGACTTCATCGATTAGCAAAATAAAATGGCAAGTGTAATTTTTTTTTAAATTTTAAGTTGGTTCGATTCCCGGTTCAGATAAGCTTTTTGGGAAATCTGTGAATGCAATTATGTTTATTTTTAAAAATAAAGGAATGTTTCCATTCAGGAAATTTAGCTATTTTAAAGATTGGATAAAATTAGATAAGTTATAAATACAGGGCGTCCCACGGCCATGCCACACGGAGGGAAAGTATATTAAATATTGAACGTAGGATATTTTACTAAAAGAAGACATCGTTTTATTTTTAATAATAAGTAGAATTGCATTCACAGATTTTTTAAAAATCGCCTACCTCAACCGGGAATCGAACCCGCCAAATGTGATAGAAAAATTACTTGTATTTTATAATAGCGTTTGAAAGGGCTACTCATAAGCATTATTTTTTCCTACATAACCTAGCATATTAAATGAAACTAAGATCACAAAATTTTTCATTCTATTTTAAATTTTGTTCAGGGAAATTTCCTCTGACTTGGCCATGCTTCCAACAATTAACATTATCATTTCAAAGACCTACCCACTTACGAGATTTCCGTATTGTAAGTACATGATAATAATAAAGCGATACATAAAGTGTTGTAGGTACTTGTATGCATTTCTTCATGAGCTCACAATTACCATGCAACTGGCTGATATTAGTAAAAATAAATAATTCGAAAATGGAACACGTAAATTTTCAAGCGTCTGTTCCTTTGTTTATTGTGAGTTTCATTTTCGTTTATTAGCAATTTTTGTGTTAATTTACTTACCATGGCGTACCAAAATAATTTGAATTTAATAGAAGCATACTTTTTAAATCACAAAGACATTTCTTTAGCTTTGCGGTGGTACCGAGAAAGATATTCCGATAGACGCACACCATCTCGATATGTGTTGAAAAGAATGGTGGATAATTTAACAAATTTAGGACGTTTTGATCATCGCTTACAGCAACCACAGCAGCAGATAATAAACGTCAGCGATGGTGAACTCAACATTCTGATTTACTTTGAAGCGTACCCGAAGAGTTCAGTGAGGGAAGGTGAAGAAGAAATTGGACTTTCAAAGAGTAGAATACATCGCGTTCTGAAAAAATACAAGTTTAAAAGTTATGTTGATGGGCGATTAGTGCAAAAATTACGGCCGGCAGATGCTGAAAGACGATTTAATTTCTGC
Source organism: Cataclysta lemnata (assembly GCA_963931975.1). Taxonomy (NCBI): domain Eukaryota; kingdom Metazoa; phylum Arthropoda; class Insecta; order Lepidoptera; family Crambidae; genus Cataclysta; species Cataclysta lemnata. The sequence continues at coordinate 4,751,044 of OZ008360.1, forward strand.
CAACATATCGAGAGACTCATCCTTGAGGATCAAAATTTTTTGAACACCATTATTTGGTCAGACGAGTCAAACTTCAGTAACAACGGTATGTACAACCGGCGTAATAATCGCATTTGGTCCAGACAGAATCCCTTACGAATCCGCGAGACTAATGATCAAGTGCGTTTTTCTTTCAACTGTTGGTGTGGGATTGTAAGTAACCGGGTTCTCTTAATACATTTAATACATTTTTTTACGAAGGAACTCTGAACACGGAAAGATATCTAGAAATATTTGAGATTTTAAGAAATGAGATTAATAATCTTCCTGATGCAGATCGACGAAATCTCATATTCCAGCAAGATGGGGCTCCGGCTCATAACAGTAGGAGAACAGCCGAGTTTCTTAATGAATATTTTCCTTCCTGGATCGGCACTTTTGGACAAATTAGATGGCCACCGAGATCCCCATATCTAACCCCACTTGATTTTTTTTTTATGGGGTTATGTAAAAGATTTAGTTTACAGGAACCGGTACAACAGTGTGCAGGAGTTACAAAATGAATTTAGACGTATTATTTCAAACATCCACCATGCAAAAATAAGTAAATCGACAGGGAGAGAAATTATCAAAAGAGTGCAAATTTGAATACAACAGAACGGATCACATTTTAAGCATTTGATAAATTAATTATAAAATGAAAAATTTTATGATCTTAGTTTCATTTAATATGCTAGGTTATTTAGGAAAAAATAATGCTTATGAGTAGCCCTTTCAAACGCTATTATAAAATACATGTAATTTTTCTATCACATTTGGCGGGTTCGATTCCCGGTTGAGGTAGGCGATTTTAAAAAAATCTGTGAATGCAGTTCTACTTATTATTAAAAATAAAACGATGTCTTCTTTTAGTAAAATATCCTACGTTCAATATTTAATATACTTTCCCTCCGTGTGGCATGGCCGTGGGACGCCCTGTATAATGGAAACTATTTGAAAATGTTTAAGAAGTTTTCTAGCCTTTTTAGTGAGCATTATTGTTGCTTAGGTTAAGTTAACATCATGTGGTGATTAGTTAAATAGGTACCGGCCGATGTGAAATAGAAGAGGCTCGGTGGCGAAGTGGTTTACCTCGGGTCGGCGATTGTCTGAAATAAGTATTGTTCGCCAAGGCCGGTCATGACCAAAAAGGCCGGATGGGTGACCAAAAATCTTCAGTTCTTCTATAAAATACATACATACATAAATCACGCCTATATGAAAATGAAATTAAAAATATGGTTTATTCATATAAGGTATGATTACAAACACTCGTGAATCGTCAAAGAAATAACGTTCAACAATGGAAACGAAAAGAAAAACAGCTTCTAATATTATTATATACTATCCCCGAAGGAGTAGGCAGAGGTGAACTAGCACCCACGTTTCGCCATCTGATAGGTGGCGAGCCTTTTGCCATTTATCGGGCACAAAAGTCGCAGTACATTGCTAGGTGGTATAAGAGGAACGCTGCTGCCTATTCCTAATCACTGATTTGAACTTAGTCGCCTTGTACGACACCCACGGGAGAGATTTGGCATGGTGACAATTGTATTCTACTCTGCCGTCACCATACGGCATATAATATATCGTGAGCGGGCATTTGGCATCACTCGATACCAAATGCCGTGCAATTGGCAATATGCAATTGGCCGTGTGGTGACGGCAGAGTAGAATACAATTGTCACCACCCCAAACCTCTCCCGTGGGTGTCGTAGAAGGCGACTAAGGATAAATCAGTGATGAGGAATGGGCAGCAGCATTCCTCTTATACCTACCAACTAGCAAAGTACTGCGACTTTTGTGCCCGATAAATGGCAATAGGCTCGCCACCTATTACATGGGACCTAGCCTAATTGGCGAAGCGTGGGTGCTAGTTCACCTCTGCCTACCCCTTCGGGGATATTGGCGTGAATTATGTATGTATGTGTATGTGATACCAAATGCCCGCTCACAACACGCTTGAACCGAGGTCCGTGCCTTTAGAGGCACCCTCAGGCCTGCCGCTCCAAGCTCCGACTCGGGCGCCCTGTGGGGCTTTCCGCGGCAGTATATCTTCCCCGGGAGATGCCGCCCCCCATGGGGGATGCCTGCTGTGAAGGCCTCACAGGGAGTGCTCAACTGCAAGGCTGGAGGACAAGGTCTACGAGCCCAGTGCTAGATTCGAACCCAGGTCCTCTTGATCGCTAGCCTAGTATTCGACAAAATAGACCAACAACGCACTTTCGAAAAAAGAGCTCACATAATAATAAGGCTCCAAGAAATTAAATCTTTTGATGCTAGCCAATAAAAAAAGTCTGATTTTTATTTAAAGAACCCTAATACTGATTAATTTACAAAACATTTAAAAGCTATGCGGGGTAGCTGTTGAATAAAGATCTAAACTCCGATTATGTAAGCCTCTCTCAATCGATTTCGTCTACCTGTCACTCTCACACTTTGCGATTATTCTCAATGCGTGAGAGTGATAGGTAGACGAAAGCGATTAAAAGAGGCTTACATAATAACCCTGCTGTACGGTAGGTACTCGTATGTCAAAGCATTACTCCCAAGTGTAGCGTCGGCTTTGCCACGTTCAATATAACATTATAGTATAGGTTGCCTATAGAATGTGTAGGGTCAGCCTTTGTGGGTGGATCGAGTCGTGGGTGGGTAACGAGACCCTTTCCTTCCTTTCCCTTCCCTTCATAACGAAGCACACAGTGCTTCTATTCTATGCACACCATCATCTTTCCATGGACATACGGGTTTTAAGCGTTTTTTAGATTCGTAGTCTTATTCTGCCGCGCTTACGAAAATCGCTAGGATAAGATAGGATAATTCTACCTATTTACAACTTCTGAGAAAAACGCGTTTCTTCTTCCTGCCCTGTTCCCAGTCATCTGGCCATCTGGGGTCGGCGCAGTATGTTTCCTCTTCCATTCATAAGTCAGACGTCATCAAGCCATCCACTCCCTTTTGATTCATATCATCCATCCCACCGTTAAGGTGCTAGTGATGAATGAATGTATAGAAAAGAGACGGAACGGACCATGTCGAGAGACCTATGAACGGAGAGAGTGATTAGAATGACAACATTCCAATCCATACTGCTCAAGGTTTTTTTGGCTTAGGTTTTACAGCCGGCCGCCTGCCTGACACCAACCCTCTTTGGGTATGCTGTTGTTGGTGGTTTGCCCTCCACCATTCAGGTGCCCCAAGGTGCTTATTGGTCTGCACCGGGCAATCTCCCTTAGTCGACTTTTACGACACCCATGGGATGAGTTGGCGCTGGCCTATTCTACGTAATTTGTTCGCTCCCAGGCCAGCATAGAAGGCTGAGAAAAACGCGTTTATAGATTTTTATGTCACACCTGACCATTAAGAGGGCTTTTCCTCTTGTTATGCGTATGGAAAGTCCCACTTTATGGTCAGGGGGTGACATAAAACTATAATCTTACCTCGAGCGATAAAAAAGAAGGCCTCACATCGCATATCGTCAATTACTAGCGATCTGAGACATTCTTTGTTTTATCGCCCTTGGTATACAAAATGTATTATTTCTTAGTATACTTGTATGCCGAGAACTAGGGCATGCAAAAACCGGATGCTTTTGTAAAACCGGTTTTTTCGGTTTTCATTTTTTAAAGCCGGTTAAACCGGTTAATTCGTTTTTTTTTCGGGTTTTTGTTAATAAAAGTCAATAAAGATTGTAAAAAATAGGATATTTTAGATTAAATCTAAATTAAAGTTTCTAAACACAGCATGTTTGAGATCAGGTTCATAACGTATCTCGGCCATTCAGCCAGTTTTTGCGTTTCCGGGCTTGTTTAACCATGAAACTATAAGAAATAAGATATTTTAATATTTTTGTTAACGTCCATATCTAGCTGTGCTTATAAATACAGACCTTGATTTTAAGTTTTTATGGCTAAATTAATTAAACAAACCCCTGTTCTCTAAGTACCGTAACGTGTCCCCTGGCCAAATTACTGTTAAAACTTGTCAGTAACTTTTTCTTGGTCCTGATTCCCAAGTTCCCTCTTTTGAATTGTTAAAGAATAAAAGGCATTTGTGTATTCCATAATAGAATATTGACTAAATAGAACCAGTCTGTAAATAATTATCATTAAGTAAATGCTTGTCCATGCTAGAGTTATAATTACCGTGACCTTTTCTTTACCTGAGTGTACATCCCCAAATAAAAGCTTTTGGCTCATGTCTGCTTTACTTTGATTGCTAAATATCTTCTAATCTTTTTCTTCCCATTTCTCCATTTACTTCCGATATAAATACTTTTAGTCAAATCCGTTTTCACCTTTCAGTCATTCTTTCTACGCGACCGAACTGTACAAGCAATTCTTGTCATACGTCTTCTCAAAACGCACCGATCTCTTATCACATTGTTATACAGTCGATCTCTTAGCAGCCATGCTCCTCAATACTCCCATTTGTACTGATTTTTTTTCTACTTCCATGATTCTTCTATACCTAACTTCCATACATTAATGTCGGGACCGCTCTCCAATATGAACAACCATACGAGCCCTTCTGGACACGCTAGGGCTGCTAACAAAAGTGCACAAGGCCAGTTAATAAAATTTCCAGCTTTCACCCGCTTTTCAATGTCACTATCCTAAATCTCTCTTAAATACTGATCCTAAATACACAAACTCTTTAACCTGTTCAACCATCTCGCCTCCAATCGCCAAGAGGAAGACCGCCCACACAGGTGAATAACGATGAATTAAGAGAGATGATGGAAACCGATCCTAGTCAAACTACTTAGGAATTAGCGGCTTGGTTTAACGTTACCTTACCCACAATATTGACTCATTTGCGTCAAATCAATAAAATAAATAAATACGAAACATGGGTGCCTCATGATTTGACTGATCTGCAGAAAGAAGCGCTTGTTCAAACTTGTGTTGCCTTGTTGAATCGGTACAGAAATAAAGGTATATTGGATCGATTTGTGACATGTGATGAAAAGTGGATTCTTTATGATAACCGTAAAAGAAAAATGCAATGGCTGACCCCAGGTCAAACGCCACAACAGTGTCCTAAAGCAAAACTTACCAATAAAAAGGTAATGGTATCAGTTTGGTTATCACAGCATGGTGTTATTCACTATAGTTTTCTTCGATCTGGTCAAGCAATAATGGCAGATGTCTATTGCGCCGAACTCCGAACAATGTTGGCAAAACTAGCAGTAAAACAGCCCCGACTCATGAATCGATCTTCACCATTATTGCTCCATGACAACGCGAGACCTCATACAGCACGAGAAACCGTTTTGACCCTTCAGGAACTGCAGTTAGAAACCATTCGTCATCCTCCGTATTTGCCAGACCTTGCTCCAACGGACTATATTTTTTTTCATCATTTGGACAATTATCTACGTGACAAGAATCGAGCCAAGTAACGACCTTGAGTGCTTGTCGGGCGTAACAGACGAGGGGTGTGACTGTAATTTATTTTTTTATTTTTAGTCCAATTTCGTGTTAATAAGAATGTTTTAATGTCAACTTATTTAAAAAGTCAAATATCCGAAAAAACCGGTTTTAAGACTAGAAAAAAACGTGTTCCAAAACTTATCGGTTATCCGGTTTTTTCGGTTATCCGGTTAACCGGTTGCATGCCCTAGCCGAGAACTAAGCATTGATGTAAATATTGGAATAGTCAGTGTATTGAATTGGTCTCGAATTTTGAATTTGTATCTGACAAAGCTATAACAAGATGTCCTCTTACATGCCTGTCGGTTTCGTGTACTATTGATTAGGCTTTCAATTTGATTATCTTTATTTCATAAGCATAGGCATTTGCTGTTCGTCTTGTCCATACCATTCTGACGTTTAAATTATTTTCGTCACTATCCTTTCTATGAAGTGAAGGGGTACGATACGATAAGGGGCGAAGATGCAGTCGAGCTTCACCTGGAACCGTCAACCACAGAGGGGCTGGTTATCTTATCACAAATTGTCGGAACATAATAATGCTATTAACATTATTATTATGGCGACAGATTTTGATAAGATGGTGGCAGCTAGCCAGGCGGACTTGAAAAAAGTCCTACCACCAACCAAACCGAGTACAAATTTGTAGGACTGCCCTGGGCATCGAACCCGGGATCTTAATTCTGGCGGGTTCCGGTTAATGATATTGAAGATGAGCTCCTGTGATATTGAAGATGAGCTCCTCTATTCACCCCACTCTAATCGAAACGAATAAACGCTTACTCAGCAAACAAAAACCACTTAACATTTCGCCAGTCTTATGTTATAGCTTTACCTACACAAAACTGCGAATTGGTGCGATGCGAATTCGCAATCCTGCAAAACATGAATTTATCCGATGCGATTTGGTGCGGCATGGAAGATACAGGAAAAATAAACAAAGCATGAAATATGTAATTAAAAGAATGCGCGAAGCTAATCAATTCGCAAGTTCTTGTCAAATTCAAAATTCATTTATGATTTACAAAACATTTATGAATCGTCAAAATGCTAAATATCGAAAACCCGTGTGTTCAAGGGCAGATAGGGGAGTGCGCAGCATGCCTCAGTCCTTACCGATAGGTTGACACACGAAGCGCTGACCCCGAGGTGTTTAATACCAAACTTGATACTGTTGACACCAAACGCGCCAGAGCCCAACGCCCCGGCACGCAAGTAGGCTGTAGAGAAACCCACCGTTGTAAACGACTTATGACATTGCAGGTACATTGTAAATTATGTACCGGATACAATCCTACTACTCTCCAATCACATAAACCGAAATATGCCGCGTACAATGCTATGTAGTTTAGTGTACAAGCCCTTAGGTCCCAACTCCCAGTGTAATAAAGGGCTACCGTATTGCCTTCTACCGGGCACGTTAATCGCGGCATTGTTAGATATTGCACAAGCAACGCTGGCATATTTATGACCCTTAGCCGCCTTGTACGACACCCACGGGAGGGGTGGTGGGTATTACGTTCTGCTGCGCTATGGCTACGCGCAGCCGAGAGAATTAATGCGTATTTCCCCCCGGGGAACGATATGTCATTGTGAGCGTAGACCTGTTCAACAATGGCTTATATAGATGTAGACCAGGGCCTTTACCACGAACTCTAAACGCGACTCAATTCCCACTGTTAAAGTGAGACAACTCTATAAGCCGAGTAGAGCGGCGTCCCGTTTTGTCACCCGCGTTTGGATCGCACTAATACTTCATGGTACGGCCGCTGTAGGCCTAGCCCGGGGACTTGGACAAAAGTTCTCTCCACCACTTGATAGCGTTTTGTTTCGGGTTTAGTGGAAGTTGGAGCGAGGGGAAAATGTTTTCTTTTTCCCGAGGAAATTTTGTCTACGTCCCGTGCTAAGGGGGCTGAGGTGCACATTATGAACTGAAAAGGAAATCATTTACGTTAAAATAAGTTTCTTATGAAGGTGATGGGTGTGGATGAGGTGATGACGAGTGAGAGAAGAGAAAGGGGAGATACTACGCCGATACGTCTACCCCAAATAAAACGGGTTAAGGGCAGAGTGATGATGTTATAATGTTCAAATAAAAATCAAATATTCATTTTCGTTCGAATTTTTATAGCACTTGTGACACCGCTGGTTTTTTTGCACAACCCTTTCCATTGGGTCCTTATTATTATTTCCATCTTACATCCTTGCCAGTCTTTAAAGCGATTTGGCTAATCTGTTAGTAGTATCTATTTACCGAGATCAACCTCTATGCCCCAGAAGGACCATAATATTTATGAGTTCACCTTAAGAATTAATATTTATAATTAACTCATATCAAAGAAAACTTACCAACCGAAAAGCCAGCCTAAGTCGTTATAGACAGAGACGAAACTTGCTTGAAATCAGAACAACTAACCCTTCATAAGGCTATCCGTAAGGGAATCAGAGACACGTTTTTGTATAGAGCCTCGGGTCTTACCATTCATCAGGGCTTTTAATAAGGGTTTTCGTATCCAACCCCGTTTATACGTAGGTATTAGAAGATGTCTTCGTTTTGTATGCTTTGACGTTGTCTTGATAAAGTAAATTCTGCAAGATATCGTAGTATCGATGTCTTATCTTGCTGATTACGGATCGTATTTTCAAGCTTAGAATCGTATTTTTAAGCTTAGGAATCGTATTTTTAAGCCTAGGAATCGTATTTTCATGCTTAGGAGGAATAGCAATATGCAATATCTTGTAATTGTAAATGTGATTAAAATGACCCGACTATTTAGTCGAATGGTCAGATCGCTGGCTATATAGGTACCGGGCTCGAATCCTGGTAGAGTCAAATGTTTATGATGAACACAAAGATTTGTTCTCAAGTCATGGTTCTTTATAATTTTATATTGTTTATGTAGTACTTAAGTGCTACTTAAATGCGCTACGGAACCACTGCGCTAGCGAGCTCCTCCTAGAAATAAACTATGTAGTATCGATTTTTTTAAATTACAACAAAGTCCAAATCTCGACAGTTTGTGGTTTTGTTAATAATGTTTAAATGAAAAATAATGTGCCAGGGAATAAAAACATAACTATAAGTCTATAAATAAAATGGGATCATTCATCAACTTCCTTCCCTGTACCCAGGTTATCTGGGGTCGGCGGAGTGCGCTTCCATTAATATCGGTCAGACGTCATTGAGCTTACCCACTCCACTTAAATTCATATCATCCATCACGCCGGATGTGGTGCTAGTGATGAATGAATGTACAGAAACGGGGAAAGCACTATCTACGTCGGTCGAGTGACCGATGAACGCACTGAGTAGAGTGGTTGAAATAATAATAAATTCCATATATACCGCGCAAGGGGTTGGCTTAAGGCATTGAACTACAAGTACTACAACTCAATGGCTTAATTATTCGGTATTCTTTTGATGACGTGTCGGGGCTGGCATATTCTACGTTTATTTTTTCGCTTCCAGGGGGCCAACCGCCTAACTCGATTGTTGATGATAGCTATATAGCAATGTACTGCTTACGGCTATAGCAGCCATCTTGAATTTTTAGGCGGTACGGATTTTGTGCCAAATTCATACAAAATAATTCGGTGATCATTCGTTCAAAGCTATCGCTAATAGTTTAGGTACATTTGGTGCGAAATGACAGCATGACGTCATAAACTATAGCTTTTGCTTTAGCAATCGAGTTAGGCGGTAGGCGCCCAGGCAGAAGATAGAGATAGTTTTATTTAAGAAGAAGAAAAAAACCATTGTATTTTGTTACCATATTAATATATACAGTGTTTTATGACAGATATTATTAAACTTGAAACCGTAAAAGATACAAGCAAACTATCCTAAGAATCTTTAGATGTTTTTAATGAAAAAAAAAAATAATAACAATCTAGATAAACAAATAGTGCCAGGCATGAATAGAAAATTAGTAAAACTTGAAAAAAATACTTATTTTGTTAATGATCATTTTATTGTATAAGAAGATAAAATTCAGTAGCAGCAGAAGTTTTTCTTTTACAACAGGCCAGTGCAGCATGTCTGTATTCAGTCCATTACACCAAGAGGAGCTCGCTAGCGCAGTGGCACAGCGCGCTTGGCCTGCGATTGCGTAAACTAAGCAATTTCGCTAAGGCCGGTCATTGGATGGGTGACCAAAAATTTATTATCTCGAGTTCCTCCGTGCTTCGGAAGGCACGTTAAGCCGTTGGTCCCGGCTGCATCTGCAGTCGTTAGCACCCACCAACCCGCACTGGGCCAGCGTGGTGGGTTATGGCCCAATCTCCCTATATTCTTCCATTCATAGGGAAGGCCCGTGCCCCCAGCAGTGGGGACATTAAAGGGCTGGTGATGATGACACCAAGTGACGAGACTAATTCATTTAACGAACAGTAACTCTAATATTTTTTTTATTTTTTTTCAGATGGTGAAGAACAAGATTCTATAGCATCGAATATTGAAGAAGAAGAAGAGGAAGACGACGACGAACAGAAGCCAATAAACAGCAATGTTGCCAATATTCTAAAAAGGCTTCAGTCGACAGGTGCCCTAATAAAGAAACCTAAACAGGAATATTTGTGCAGAACTTGTGACGAAGACTTCCCTGACTGGGAAGAGCTAGAAAACCATTTGATACAACACGTGTCGTTGCCCTCCGTGGTGCTCGACAAGCTGCCTTCCGACGATGAATACTCCCCACCACCATCAGACTGGTCGGATGAAGAGGATCCACCAGTCCCAAAAACGACACCACAAAAAATCGACATCTCACAAATCCTTAAAAAACCTGGCTTAACATTGAAAAAGGCTATTAATGATAACGAAAACAAGGACTCTAACTCAGCATTGAGCAAGCTCAGTGGCTTAGGATTCACGATAAAGAAAAATTCCACCCCTATCAAAAGCGAGCCTGAAACCGACACTAATAATGATCTTATGAGCAAATTAGGTAAACTGGGAGGTATAAAACTTAAATTGAAATCGGAGGGAGTCAATTCGAATTCCTTCAAAGTAGTTAACGGATTGAAAGATTTCAAAGCGTCTGATGATGAAGGAGGCAGTGGGAATGATGACAGTAAAGAAGACGAAGAGTTATTTAAAGGGGACCAAGAAGGCTCAGCGCTAGGAGAAGAAGACTCTGCAGACGAAGATAACACAAATGAAAACCAAAAAAATACTGATAGTGACGAATATGGTAATGCTGATACTAATAAAACTGTGAATAGTTTTATGAATTTACAAAACACAGGCATTAAAATTGAACCTGTTAAAGTTAGTGCGATGAGCTCTGCTATAAAGCAGCCAGTTTCCATCAAACCGCCTAGTAGACCAGCAATCAAACAGACTCCCAAGAGAGGTGTCGTCTTACCAAGCTCCCCTAGAGAATCACCTCAACAACAACAGCTTAATACGGAGTCAGCGCCTTATAAAACTTCGGCAAATCCATGGGAAACTAATACGTCTAATATGGATAATGTCGTAGTGAAACAAGAAGTGGATTCTGTGGGACCCACGCCACCAGCAGTGCCTCTTTTTTCTAGTCAGATCAAGTCTGAAAGGACCTCACCTCCACCTCAACAGAGTGACAATATATCCACACCGGTCATCGCGACGGTTAAATCCGAACCTGTTGCCAATATATCAACATCAGAAACAGTGGCACCAAGCAACACCACACCGCTTCTTCCTATTACAAAAACTGAGGACAATAGTATGACAATAATAGAAATTAATGGTGACTCCAATGATGAAGATGACGATTGTTGTGTAGTATCCGCGACCCCTGCGCCAGACATTAAACCTATTATACCTAAAACGGAAAATGTGCCAACGTCGTATCCTCCTGTTTATGCACCATCATCTACGCAACAAAGCTTTAGTTCATCTAACGTTTTATCTTCAAGAATGCCGTCTACGCCCTCTACCGAGAAACAGCACAATTTTAATTGGAATGCACCCGATTCAAAGCCGGCAATTGACATGCTGGAAAAAAGCGCGGACGACATCTTCGAAAGTTTACTGTCGTCGGCAACGAAGAAAGAAAATCTCTCGTCCCTGTCCGATGCGAGCGAATACATATCTTTGGACACACTGGGGCCACAACACACATGCGATATTTGCAATACTAGATTCACTGATATTTCCCTTCTCGAAGAGCACAAGCGAATGACTGGACATTCAAAGAGCCTTGTCACTCCGTCGTCATCAACCACTTTGTTACCGTACAGTCAATCTTCAAGTATACTTTCAAGCTTATTACCGGTAAAACAATTGGCTGAACAAGTGGGCAAGCTATCCGGTATGAACAGTGGTTCCGGATTCACGCATCAGCAAAACGTTATGATAAATATTCAAGCATATCCAGGCGCTGGAGGAGTAATGGGCCCTCAGCCGTATAACCCTTACCAGTCTGCGCCGGGACAGCCCATGCATCCTGGCTATCCCCCTGGCCCTAACAACATGTACGGTGCACAATCAATGCCGAACCAGTATCCTGGTCAGCATTATATGGGCCAGCAAGGGTTTGGGCAGTTCCAACAGCCTATGTCCAAACCAGGTTATCCAGGAGCACATAGCCCTTATTCTACGGCATCGGCGCCATTCTCGACGACTTCTCCGCTTCAAAGTATGCAACAGGCTTACGGGCAGAATGCACCTTTATTAAATAGCCAACCACCTATGGGCCAAATGGATCCACCTAGCTCAGCACCTGGACAGTATGTCCCAACTTCGAGCCCTAGCGGGAGTATGAAACCGCCGCTTTCTACCGGGGTTAAAATTCAGAATGTCCAGACCTTCCCACCGGGTCAAAAGTTCCTACTGACCGGCCAAACTGTGGTTCCCGGCCCAGACATGGCTGGTCAAGCCCCGGGTCAGGTAGTGGGCGGTCAAATGCCAGCACCCAATCAGATCAGAATGGCTGGCCCAGCTTTAACCAGACCAAGAATGCCTGCTATAAGAAACGCACGGCCGTCCATAAGGCCTGGCATCCAAGTCCATGGTCAGATTCGTGGGCAGAAGCCTGGACAACGCATGCCGCTGAAGAGACCGGGCGGCATGGTGCCTGGGCCGGGCCAGAAGCGACGGACAGACATGCTGCTGCCTGGCAAACATGACAACGAGGATTGTCAAGTTATGGCAATGCAGAAGCAAAGGGAGGGCTTGCCAATGATCCAGAGCGTGCAGGGCGCGAAAGACAAGTTGAATCTGGGCAGCCAGATCTCCATAACCAAAAAGACAGTGAACAAGGAAGCCAATGCCATGGCGAACGTGTTAGCTTCAAGGGGCATTAGCGTGAAGCAGAAACAGAAAAGTCGTTCGCCAACGCCTGAGAGGCCGCTACCCCACATCCCCAACCTCGGTGCCGGGGTTAGCATCAAACACACCTCCAAGTCTAGCAACTTCTCTATTCCTGAAGCGAAGGTCGGCAGCGGAATGCTAGCTTGCAAGATTTGCAAGAAGATGTTCATGAACTACAACTCGTTGCAAGTCCACATGTCGGCTGCGCACCCGCAGAATAAAATCCCCATGTTCAAATGCGACGAATGTCCCGCATCTTATCCTAAATCCCTCCAACTGCAACACCACAAAAGGGTGTTCCATAATGTCAGTGGTTCCAATCGCGAACTGGGACTGCCCGTTGTGGATCTCTCCCAGGAAGAGAACTTGAAGCGGTTGAGCAATCTAGGCATTTACAGTTTCATCCCGCTCGCCAATAGGGAACAGGGTAGCGGCTGTTTCGGTATACCCGTGATTTCTGTGCACAATATGCAGAACGGCATATCGACGGGCCTCCACGCGCTAGGCGCGGACGGTTTGCTGAGTTTAGGACCGCTGAAACCCTTACCAAATACGTAAAAAAGAAAAAAAATAGTAATATATATTTTGTGCAATGCGTCTTTGGACTTGAGAATCTGACTTATAATGTATTTTTCTAAGCAAATATAACTAGAATACTAAAATAATATATTATCCGGTATCCCTTTAAGACTTCCAGGGGCTAATAGAATCTCATTCTTTTTTTAAGACGCGAGCGGGCAAAGGAATTTCTATTTTTGGATGGGGTTCTGTTAGCCATTACTGCACTAAGTCGAGCAATTATCAATAATATTCGCTGAAAAAGCGAACAATTATGAGTATAATATGATATTCGAGCAATTATCAATAATATCTCTCCACTATGTTGAATATCAACCACGTGGTCACAATGTCTTTAGGCATAAGTTTTTTATTTAAGTATTTAAAAAACTGAATACGATGATAGTACAGCCAAACAAATTACGAATTAAATGTTGCCCGCATGAATTATAGTATTCCAACGGAATTAAAATATTTAGTAACACATACCGGAAAAACTCTTTAACCAGACTAAACCTATACCGGTTTGTCTTTTTTTATTTCTGGTATTGGCTCTCTGGTATTTTGCCATTTTGTTTATTGCATTTTGTTTATGTATCATATCTTATAATTATATATAATGGAATTGATATTAAAATTACAAAGACTATTCGGTAGGTCTAGATGTGACAAGTCGTAATTTTAACATTTTTTTTTGTAAATTAAGATTTGGTTCAAAAAGTTTCAAAGATTTATTTCCTGTGTTAACTCGTAACAATAATTTTAACAACGAATGATGACTAGTAGTAGTGTCATCATCATTGTGTCGACAAAGTTTTTTTTGTTTCCTGAAGAAAAATTTTTGTTTGTATATACGAGGGGTCACATCTAAACTTGTAAAAAAATATATACACAATTATTTATCATGATTTCAAAATACAAGGTCGTATTGTATCATGTTGTATTGGTAGGACGGAATAACAGAAGTAGGTTGAAACTGTGATACCCTTTCACACTTAATTAAAATTTTGTATTGATTCTCATTCATACCAAATAATGGGCAATGACGATCAATTTATCTGGTACCAAAGAGTTGATACTTCTTGGCCTATATTGTTTTTGTTTAAATCACAACTGACTGTACTACTGTTTGCAGCGATTTCGAATATTTATGTTCCTTTCAATGTTGCCGGTATGACTGCCAACATTTAGGTGTAAGATTTAAAAATGTACCTTCTTTTGTAAAGTAATTAATCGTTCGAAATTTTTCCTTTTTTTTTATTTTGCATGGTAACACTGGATGTTAAAAATTGAAATATCAGAATTGCTTCTTAAAAATTCATAGCTTTAATAAGTTAGACAGAGCGCAATACATAATTGACAACGTTTAATTTTTTCAACATACCTTTATTATGATGTTAGTTATATGAAATTAAACCGAAAAGGAAGACACCCATATTTTTTTATTTCTTTTGAATTCCGTCGTTTTCATACAAAAAATCATGATTGAAATACCGGTCATTCTAAACAGACGTAAGCACCAAATGACGTCACCGTAGTGGACGAATGGCGAAATCACTCTTGACGCGAAAAATAAAAAGATCTCTTGACAAAATTGACGAACTGGCGTTTCCGGCGTCGAAAATAAAAACATATATGAAATGTTTGAAATTAATTTCAAAGTAAAATACGTTTTAAATTAAAGTTTATGAGGGATTTCCATTTATTGCTACTTTTAATGACATTGGAATTGATTTACGACTGACTATTAATAACGTTTTGTTCTTTCATCTAGGAAAGCAAACGATTTCATACATACATCCACGACTGTGACGTCATAGCATGTTTTTTACATTTTATTTTTTTTCTCTGTATGCTGTTATGCAGGACTCAAAAAAATTATAAAAATATTTTCGAAGTCTGTATTGGAAAATAAAAAAACGGTATTTTTATTTTGGGGGGGTTGTCATTTTGGAAATGTTGGCGATTGTTTATCATATTCTAGCATCTAGCATGTATCATAATAGAGTGCGCGCTAGATAAGACTGCGCGCGAGGGGTGGCGCTGCTCGCTAACATTGACACTCCTAGACAAACAAAATAGCAGACGACATTTAAGTTTCAATTTTGGCCACGCGCGGACTTATTGGCGCGTACTAACACCAGTTAATTCTTGGTAATATATTTTGATTGAACGGACATCACCGCAGTGTTGCCATATCGAGAGGGCAGTTATTTTGATCACAACAATATTGTAGAATTGTTTTTTATTTTAAAATTTCGATTATATCTTTGACTTTGGGTATATAAAGTCACAAAATAACTAACATAAAGCTGTGCGTCTCATTTAGATTATGTTCGTTGAATGACTGAAAAAGTTAATTATAGTTTTTTTTATTTAAATATTTGAGTGGCATTTAAACGTTTTTTTAAATGACATTGTTTGATTTATGTACTTAGTTAACTTTGGTACTGATTTTGGATTGCCTGTGTAAACGAGTTACTTTAGGCTAAATTAACGTTTTGTAGATATGAAGTTACAAATCGTAATAGTTTGTAAAATATAGGATGACTCCTATGACTGCAGGCAACAAATATATTTTTAAGGTGTGTGAAAAGGATAGAGGAAATAGTATGAATGTCACAGCTACTGACGTTGCGTGCACGTGATGCAATATTGGCTCCATAGTTCAGTCTATGCAATATTACGTTAATGGCATTGAATGTGTTAATCATCGTATATTTTACAAATATGAGTGCGTTTTTTGTAAAAATAGACGGAACTTCCTAAATCCCGTATGAACGATACCACGTAGGTAGGTACTTTCAAAATATTGTGAAAAAAAATATGGTAAATAAGTATTTACTATGGATTTTTAAAATTTTCGTTATCATTTGTCTTGGGCAAGAGGTATATTTTGTTATTAGAGACAGACTAATATGTAGCATTCGTGTGTTCTTTTTCAGTTTCCATTACCAGTTTCTTGACGAAAATAACGAATTCAGTTGGTGGTTATGTTAACTTACCCTTCTGATTTCGCGTTTCACCAATTAGGTTTAAGCAACGTGAAAGTCTAACCCCAGAATACAGAATGGCTACTCAAATTTTGAGCACTGCTTTTATAGTTAAGTGAACATTACCTGTCAGAATTTGTATGGAAAAACGTGTTAATGTTAAGCCCGTCACAGACGTAGCTATAATATATATTAATATATCAAGATATATATTATATTATAGCAATCTACCACAGACGGGAGCTATACTATAATATATATTTTGCTCTCACTCGGTCTGCGGTCGTAATATGCCAAAATATACCGAGATATATTTGTAGACATATTTTGGTGACGCCATAGAAATATATATTATAGCTGCGTGTGGTCACTCGTAAATTTATATTGAAAATATGTCGTAAAATGTCTTGCTATGGTTCATATTAATATATATTATAGCTACGCTTGTGACGGGCTTTAAGCAGGACTTAAACTTTGAGTAGCGTTTCTGTATCCGGGGGTATGTGTGTCCAGATGAGTTAGCGGCACTGTGAATGCAGTTTAGCTTTGTAGGTATGTACCTACCTATAAAAATAAAGTAAGTTAATAATGAAGAATATCAAAATTTATTTCATTAGTTTTACGAATAAAAGGTATATAGTCTTATGATCTATTTTGTTAATGTAAATAGTAGGAAGTATTTGATATCTGCAGCTATGTAAAAAACGCCCTTTCTACAAAATACGGTGCAAAAAAGTTAGTTATTGAGAAGAAGTTATGGATGTTACGTTAAATTTATACCTACTTGAATTGTAACCTTAAGCATAGAAGTGATATTACAGATTTTGTATTTCAGTTTATTGACATATAAGATTTATAACTTTAACTACATAACGATACGAAATTTGAGATTGATAAATAAAATTATCTACTTACATAAAATATTTTTTATTTAATTTATTCCCCTTAAAAATAATTCAGCTGTTTCGAGTAAGATATACCTACCTACGATACCTTGGGGCCTACCGCCTAACTCGATTGCTGATGATAGCTTTAAAACAATGCTTACGGCTATCAATTTAGCTAGCTACCATCTTGATTGTTTAGGTGGTACGGATTTTCTTCCAAATTCATACAAAATCATTCGGTGATCATTTGTTCAAAGCTATCGCTGATAGTTTAGGTACATTTGATGCGAAATGACAGAATGACGTCATAAACTATAGCTTTTGCTTTAGCAATCGAGTTCGGCGGTAGGCCCCCTGTACGTATGTATAGTCCTGGCTGACTTTAAAGTCGACAATCTTATCTCAGTTGCGTTTAAAAAGTAGGGAGGGACAACATATAAACAAATCTTGATGTATTTTATTATAAAATAAAAATGTGTAGTTAGCACCTATTTTTACAAAGTCGCTAATCGATTTAAACTGAACTGAATTGCAACTGCAATTAAAAATAAATTTAGAATATCAATATTCTAAATTTATTTTTAATTGCAGTTCGAAGTTAACATGTCTCTATGAGAAGTAGTGTAATGCCGCACTTACTGCCGCACTCAGAGTCGATTTAATGATCATTAAATGACATTTAAGTAAACATTAAATAAAATTCCCTCTCAGAGTCAGATAATGGGTCAATAGTGACGCTAATGAAACTTAAATTTTGAGTAACCGATTACCCTTACTTAGGTCTTATGTGACGTTTATTTGACATTTGAAAAGTAGGGTTATCTTTTGTTGTAATTTATATTTCAGTGCATTCATAGTGATATTTTCAATAATAATTTATAATAAATTACGTTGTGGATTTTGTGGAGCTTACAGATTACGTAAGAAAGTTCAGACAAGCACAACCTAGATTCTATTTAAGCGACTATTCTGATACTTTCACTATGTGCTTTAATTTCAAGCAAGGTACAGATTTACACTCCGGGCAGTAAAAAATACTTTACCCCCAAGTTTGGAACCTGATTTAAAAAGCACCGAAACATGACAGGCTTGCCCCTGAAGTAATACTGTTTAATAACATTGCGGTATTAAGCAACTGGAATTTTTCAGGTTAGTTAAATATTACTTTACATTCAATGAGCCGTGTGGTGATGGCAGAGTAGAATATAATTGTCACCCACCCATTTCTCCCGTGGATGTCGTACAAGACAACTGAAGGTAAACAGCGATGAGTAATAATGGGCAGCAGCAATCCTCTACAACCTAGCAATATACTGCGATTTACGTGCCCGATAGATGGCAATAGGCTCGCCACGTATTACACGGGACCTAACTTATTTGCCGAATAGTGGGTGTTTAATTCACCTTTGCCTACCCTTTTGGGATATACGCATGATTTATGTATGTATGCATGTACTTTCAATATTTGTCATTACTGTCTTTATATTTATTTCAGAAACTAGGTGGTAATGTGATGGAATATGGATAAATATTATTAGGTCAACAGTCAGTATCACAAATTGTCACCAAAGTGTCTATCCAAGCAAGAACAATGAAAGACTTTGTAAAATTCCCTTCTACAGATGAGGACACAAACAGAATAAAGCAAAATTTAATCAAGCTATGTCACAATTAATATTACTAATAATTGTAAAATTAAAATAATATAATGAAATTCTTTTATAAGCCTAATCCCTTTATTTTTCTGCTAATTCATTTTCATTGCTTGTATTTTATTTTGTTTTTTTGAATAAAACTAGTAGATATAAAAGAAATATTTTATTTTGAGTTCCAATTTATTTTTTGATTCCTTGAACTGTAATTTGAGAATTTCCAAAAGAGTTTTACTCCACTCTTTGTCTATTTCAGCAGCACATTTCTTTTTAACTTGATTCTCCGGGTAAAAAATTATTTTTGACTTGGTGTGTAATCATCAGTCTTTAGATTTGATAATATGCCCCTCATCTAATAATTATATCTATATGATCTGAAATAAGATAAGTATAATATCATTAATTTAAATCATTTTTCTAATTGCATGTTATTATTGAACTATGTATACTAATAGCCAGTTGCACCAAGTTTTAAAATTTTCCTTAAAGTAACATAAAAATAACTTGATTCATATCAACAACTTTTTAAACAAGTGCTCATTTTATTTAAAATCTTATGTAATATAATAGGTACCCATAGCAAAGTCTAGGTCAAACTCATTGTCCAACATATTTTATTCTGTTTTATTTTGATTATTGTCTATATGGATAGCACAATACCATCATTATAAAATGGATTCTGCACTTCACATATAATTGAAGGTGCAGCCTGAATAATAATATTGAAGTTAATAAGGATAGGTTACAGATAATTTATATAAATTGTTACACTTTCATAACAGTTAATTAGTGGAAAATAAATGTTACCTCCTCTACTGCTTATGATAGCTCCTTGCTGTGGGGACAGTGGTGGATTTTATGGACCACTTCCAGTTTTTATTAAACTCCCTCGCTCTGTAGGTTTACAGGTCATGGCCTTAAGATTGTCCCATGCTCTTTTTAATGTTATTGTATCACGCTGCATATGCATTTCAATTAAATTCCTCAGTCATTCCACTCCCGGAACGATCGAACCCCATGCATGTAACAAAGAAATCATCAATACTTACCAAGACAATCATAGTACTAATCAATTATTTTAATGAAGATAGGGTTTGTGTGGCTTTTTCTTCTTTTTTTATATGGCGTTTCTTAAATGATTTCGCCAATATCGAGTGTGCCGCTCAGACTTTTGTATGTCAATGATTTCCCAGGCTGACTCCACTTGCAGTGGCTTCTTCTATTTGATCACAAAATAAATAGATTTGATATTTATATGTTTTTGTTTGGTATTTCCATGGAATTATTTGGGGTATTTCTTGTTTGTTGACATTGACTTTTTGATTTTATTAGAATGACTTTTGGTCCGGTGTGGCCAAATCTAAAAAGTCATGGCATTTACAGTTCAAGTTTGATAAAATTAAATTATTATTGTGTATTTTTACGTTAAAATTATAGTAAATAGCTATTAGTAACAAATTCTAATGGAAAACAATATTTTTGTGTTATAAAAACTATCGTAACTATTAATAGCCATTGAAACAATTCAATGGCTTTTTGCATGTGGCAATTCCGCACTTACCGATAACACTGGATTTATAGATGCACTGCACTAACCTGACTTAAAATTGTCACATAACTAATCAATCAATTATTTTCGACTCTGAGAGGAACGGTCAATTAGATGTTTTAATGATAATTTGTAAAATACCCATTATCACTAATTTAATGAACGACTCTGAGTGCGGCAGTTAGAGATGTTAGTTAACTTTAATGAGAACTAAAATACAAATTAAAATTGTGTCCGATTCGATTGCTCGGCCACGACGGAGAATAAGAAAAGCGACTTTATCATGACTTAGTGCAAAATTGTGAAATTCTAATAGTCAAGAGCAAAAAAATGTGCAAGTGACTGTTCGGAAGTTACACGGGTTCGAACATGGCCGCGCAGTTCTCCGCCTTTCAACTGCGCGGCCACGTTCGAACCCGTGTAACTTCCGAACAGTCACTTGCACATTTTTTTGCTCTTGACCATTAGAATTTCACAATTTTGCACTAAATCATGATAAAGTCGCTTTTCTTATTCTCCGTCGTGGCCGAGCAATCGAAACGGACACATTAAAATTTTATTAAAATTAGACCTTAGACTTGAAACTAGTTTTGAATTGACATTTTTTTTGTAATAAGTACTCGTTAACGTTTTTGAGTGCGGTAGTTAAGGTCTCCGCATACTCTGAGTGCGGCAGTTAAGGGGGTAGGGAAATTCCCCGGACGGGACGGGGCCTCTCGTACTCGGGGGGTCGTCACACGGGACTTTTTTCCCGTGTGACGACATATCACTTTTCTTATTCTGCGTCGTGGCCGAGCAATCGAAACGGACACGCCCAGTCCACGTCTCGTCCTGGGCGTTTTCCCGTTAGTGCATGCTCAGACCTTTAATCTACTAAAGTCAAGTTAATGAATTAACTTGGAAGCGGTCGATTGAGGAAACATTGTGGGAAAATTACTCCTCGCTCCAATTTAGAGCGGTCTGGTGTAATACCTATTTATGGGATAAAACATTGGTGGAAGTGTTTCATCCCATAAGTCACGTCACTCAGTATACGTTTTATAAGCCCTTGCCCAGCTAGCTGATCACCAAAACACGACAATCATTGGATTTTTAAAGTCCAAGCGATAAATGCTATATCATAATCGTTTCGGTGATCACGCTAGCCAGACTGGATCCACAATAATAATCATCAATCCTCTAATGTTCCTACTGCTGGATCACCAGGGGGCCTACCGCTAACTCGATTGCTGATAGCTTTAAAGCAATGCACTGCTAACCGCTATAGCAGTCATCCTGAATTTTTAGGCGGTACGGATTTTGTGCCAAATTCATTCGTTCAAAGCTATCGCTAATAGTTTAGGTACATTTGGTGCGAAATGATAGCATGACGTCATAAACTATAGCTTTTGCTTTAGCAATCGAGTTAGGCGGTAGGCCCCCCTGGCCTTCCTTATGGATGGAAGCATTCACAACTGCAGATTAAGCCAGGCTTAACGTGGCTTCTGAAACACTGTGGAACTGAAGATACTTGGGCACCCATCCAATGAACGACCTTCTCGAACATTGCTTAGTTTACGCAATCGTAGGTTGAGTGCGCTAAGCCACCGCACCATCGAACTCCTTCAGAATCACCAAATAAATTCTGAAGCCTGTTTAAAAAAAATAATAACAATATTTGACATTCCCAAAGAAGTATTTATTACTTTTAATTTTACAGGCTATATATTTAAAAGGTACAGCAAGATAACATCGCAAACCATTCCAGAATATATTAGGGATGTTGTGCTTACGTAGTAGAGTTCATTACAGTCTTAAAAAACAACACTGGAGTGAATAAATTGTAAAAATTAATACAAAATATTATTGTGTATGGTAAAAAAATAAGTCTTAATAAACACTGACATTTACAACATCACCCAAGAAAAAGCTATACTAAAATCTACAATTGTAGTACATATTGAAATATTAAAAGATAATTGACATGAAATGCATCTGGAATGTGAACTGTTTACTGATAAAATTTTATTCAAGTACTGGTTCTGAGGGATTTTTAATGACGTGACGACAACAATGGAGGTTTTTGTTAGACAGTTTTGCTATATTATGTACTACCATTGCACTGTTACACTTAAGCTAGTAATCGAAAATAAAATTAAAACTATCAATGTTTGACTAGCTAACACTACTTTGAGTGATAAGGTACCAGATTTGTAGTGCTGGAGCCACCTCAGACCATAAAGGCAAAGGTCTTTAAATGTTAAAATTCACTCAACGTGGTGGTAAGAAAAATTTCAGAACACCTCAATGAAACTAGTCTAACAAAACCTTATAGGGGATGGTGAAAAATGTGTATAAGAAATTTATTCAAGACGAATGAGTTCTACATCAAAGATGAGGGTTGCATCAGGAGGAATGACACCAGGGTGACCCTGTTTGCCATAGGCGTAGTCTGGGGAGCAAGTAAGCTTGGCACGCTCTCCAACTGACATCTGAAATACATAACATTTAATTAGATACTTTCCAAGTAGGATTTAGTGGAGGTTTTTACATAAACTATTTGGATAAACTTTTGCACACTACAATGAATGACATTAGTATAATTTTTGAAATAAAACAACGGATTTATTTTACGGGTAAGACTCTCATATAAGTTGGTGTTTGGCACATTAATTATTTGGCCGTGTGGTGACGGCAGAGTAGAATACAATTGTCACCACCCCAAACCTCTCCTGTGGGTGTCGTAGAAGGCGACTAAGGATAAATCAGTGATGAGGAATGGGCAGCAGCATTCCTCTTATACCTACCAACTAGCAAAGTACTGCGACTTTTGTGCCCGATAAATGGCAATAGGCTCGCCACCTATTACATGGGACCTAGCCTAATTGGCGAAGCGTGGGTGCTAGTTCACCTCTGCCTACCCCTTCGGGGATATTGGCGTGAATTATGTATGTATGTATGTATATTAATTATTTAACCCAACGTTTCAATCATTTTACAGTGGCCGTGGTCACGGGGGGACTAAAGATGACATGATGATGGTGTCCTCACAATAAAGTAATAATTAAATACCGTCATAATATTTGATATTTTAGGTGTTCCGATTTACACAAATAGCTTACAGTATCATTGTTTTTGGCAGTATGAGGACGGTGTTGGGATTTAATTATTCTAATAATTGGGTCCCAAGCAGGTGGTATGTGGTATATTTTATCTGTAAAGTTGTTTTATTTGAAATGTGTAGTGCTTGTGCAAATATAAGAAAACATTATTAGTATAATGCATAATAATTTTAATTCATTCGTGAAAGAATGATATAAATTTTTGTTGTTACTATGTGAAAACAGTGATATATAGGATTAATTCTAAAGCATAATGTCATTTTTAACTTTGGTATTTATCTGCAAGACTCAATGTCTGTTGCCTAAAACTGATGACAGGTTTAATATTTGTCTTCTTAGGTATACAATAATTTCACACAGAAGAGTACACACGCACTTTAAAAGAACAAATGAGAGAACAATTTTATTAAAATACCTTAGCAACACCCTCATCCCAGCCTTTGATGACCTCACCCTTGCCAATCTTGAACTTGAAAGGCTTTCCACGGTCGCGGGAGGAGTCAAACTTCTGTCCGTTTGTCAGTGTGCCTGTGTAGTGCACAACTACAGTCTGCCCCTTTTTTGGGTAAGTGGCTTCTGGAATTTGGAGAAAATAATGGTGTTCAAATTTTTGCCTTACACTCATAATGATACAGATTCATTGCGATTTGTGAGAGTAAAATAAGAAAAAGTAACTCCCACTCTTGGTTGTTCTAATTATTTAAGAGTTATGTGATAGTGGTGAGCTTGATATTAATAATAAAATAATACTAATACTTATTAATATTTGTAATTCATTGTAAAAATAATTTTTAATAGGCAAGTTCTTATGTTCGGTAAAACCTAACAGTTATAAGCAAGATTGATACACTGCTCGAAGCTAGCAGGAAAGTAACCTCGGAATATAATTGAATACAATAATAATATTACTGCTTGATTTTATTCAATATTTGTGAAGACGGGGACATTTAAAGGTCAAAAGAAATTAGCATCGAACAAACTAATATGTTAATTTATAACTTGGTAAAGTCGTTTACCAAGTTAAAGCGTCGGTGATTGATAGTTAACTCATCGGTATTTTAGCAAGGTTAGAATGGTCGATTGGACAAATGCATTATCGATTGGAAGAAAGACTTTAATTAGTATCATCTAATTACATAAATGCTATTTTCCTCATCAGTTTCTTTCTTAATATCGATTTGTTCACAAAATGGGAGTTATTCATGTGGAAAAATAGAAAATTACGGCTAGTGTATTAGCAAAATTAAAGTAGTTAACAATAACTTACCATCTCCAGGAGAAATCGTTTCAACGTTCACACCCATATTTGATGAAAATGTATTTACAAATAAACGTAAATTATTAAAATTAAACCTCCTTCCTTCGGCCTCTTTTCACAATGCGGCAGGGGAAAAAATGGCGGCGCCCGCCTCTTTCGTTGTTTTTTTTAATTCTCCCTGTATTATTAGGAAAGGCAAAAAATCTAGCCCATACAGCCAAGTCTTTGGTGTATATTTTATCTGTAGTCTTATGAAATAATGAGAGGGTGAAATGTATGAATGAAATGAATTTCACGTTAAAATATGGGTGTCACACATTTTAGGCATCTAGGGAGTGCTTGGAGCAAATTTAATGGTAACAGAGTTCATGATGGTGCTGGACAAAACCACTTTTTAAAGTGGTCTTCACCACAACATCAAACAAATCACAACACTTATTTTCAATGATTCTGCAATATTGCACATCAACACGGATGCTTGTGCATCAAAATAACACCACTTTCACTGCACAAAATCCACTCTGTAACAATTTTTGAATTAGCGAAAATAAATCTGACTGACACCACGAAACGCGCCAAACACTCCCTCGTTTTTTTTGTTAAATTCTCCCTATATTTTTGGGAAGGCAAAGGGTCTAGCCCATACAGCCATGTATTTAGTGTATATTTTGTCTGTAGTCTTATGAAATAATGAGTGGGTGAAATGTATGAATGAAATGAATTTACGTTAAAATATGGGTGTTACATATTTTAACGCATCTAGGGAGATGCGTTAAAATATGTGACACCCATATTTAATGGTAACAGAGTTCAAGAATTTAATGGTAACAGAGTTCATGATGGTGCCTGTAGGCCTATTCCCTAACTTTTTTTGACAGTTGAAAGTGATGAACACCGAATTATTTACTTATCCATTACTACTTTACTATAATGCTATTGTGACACTTGTCCTGTGATAACAGCAATGTATTAGTAAATAGTTCGGTGTTCATCACTTTCAACTGTCAAAAAAAGTTAGGGAATAGGCCTACTGATGAGGTGGACAAAACCACTTTTTAAAGTGGTCTTCACCACAACATCAAACATATCATAAGACTTATTTTTAATGATTCTGCATAATTGCACATCAAAACGGATGCTTGTGCATCAAAATAGCACCACTTTCACTGCACAAAAACATATTCGATGCTTTAGTCGTTGTGCTTTTGTGAAAGGTAAATTGATAAATTGTAAAAAGCTATGAAATTAAATACGATAATATTATAAATGTCTTTTTCATCCCACCATCTCGGAAAAAGATATCTTCGATATCCGAGTGCAAAAGCCGTTTTTATCCTCCAGAGGATAATTTGAATTTAGAACATCGTGTGCAATGAGTTTGTGAATTCAAAACATCATTATACCTATTTATTTCTACCTCCATGGTGCCGAAATTATCATGCAACCTATTTTAATTTGTTAAAAACTCAGACTCGGAACCTTCTTGGTGTACTTTTTTGTAATTTGTTTTGCGCGCTCCATTTTTTTTTCACGTCATAAATTTGTAAAAACCTAGGAGTTCCGTGACGGTCAATCAGCTTGGCGTCAATCTTGCTTTAAACATTTTGATCGTCTACAACGCTTGCTCGATGCTTGAGTCAAGCATTTAAAAGCTTTTTAGGTCTGTTTGATTTGTTTACGCTAGCAACGGAACAAAGTCAAAAACATACAGAAAATCAACGTGCTTGACTGTAGCTGATTGACCGTCTCGGAACTCCAGTAGGGACGGTAATTTTTATTAGGTACTTACATGTGTTAATTTACTAACACTTAATACTAACAAAACAAATTACATTTTCATCCCACCATCTCGGAAAAGGTGTTTTTGCTCTTCGATATCTGAATTCTAGGACAGTAAAACCAACATAGACGGGTTTGTTGTAAGTTATTTTTGTTTTATTCATTTTTACTGCCGTGAAGTGTTCGGTGAAGATTTTACAGCTGTGGAAATTGGGTTGAGATATGTACCTCTCGGCACCGTAATGTGGTTTGGTTTATGTTTTCGTATCACCCCAGGCGGTGTAAAGTTTCACATCAATTCTTTTAGCTACATTTTCTATTGTTTTACCCAAAATGAAGTTGTTCATGAGTTTATCCTACCCCTTCGGGGATATAGGCGTGATTTAGTGACAGTCCTTAAATTTTTGTCATTAAAAATTCTGACATCCAACTGTCAAAATAAAAGTCCTTTAGCGCACATTTGGTGTTAATGTCGTTTTGTGCAACGCAAAATACTAGCTAATGTGCAAGAATGACACTTCATTCATTGAGTTATAAAGTAAAATAGTAGTTCAATGACTTCATTAGATAAATTTAAAAGAGCATTAAAATCGTTGCTATTTTGAGTTTTGTGCAACAAGTTGACGTTTCATTAGAGTTCAAAGAAAACATTATAATTTAAAATCTGTTTGTACCACCGACTGTTTATCATATTGGTCTAATCTCTGCGTGTTATTGAACCCAGAATAACAATAATAATCCCTCAAATACAATATAGGTCATTGTCATAGGAACCGAATTGCTTTTAGATTATTTGCAAGCATCACACAGACCCGGGCATATATCTGCAGGCATGTCCGCGGGCATGTCCATGTAGGTAGTGAATTTCATGCTTTATATTGGTCTCCAAATAGATTTAGAGTGCGCGCCAGATAAATCTGCGCGTGGTCAAAATTGGATCTAAAATTTCGTCTGCTAATTGGTTCGTTTAAGAGTTTCAATGTAAGCGAGCAGCGCCACCCTTCGCACGCAGACTTATCTGGCGCGCGGTCTACACTCGAATACTGAAACGCTATTCAAATCTTGAGCACTGCAAAAGTCAATTGTACAATACCTGTCAGAATTTGTATGGATAAACGTCAATTTTGACAATAGCTAAATGTTAAGCCGGACTAACTGTATGTAGCGCTTGTGTAATATAACAATAATAAAGTGTGACATCTGCATATTCAGCTGGCATCGCAGTTTTTGTACTAGTCCTTGGTTAGAGTATATTATCAAACGCATCTGTGATATTTATGTCTAACTCTACCTGCCCTGTTCCCAGTCTATCTGGGGTCGGCGCAGTACGTTAGCTCTTCCATTCATATCGGTCAGATGTCATCAAGCCATTCACTCCCTTTTGATTCATATTATCCAGCACACTGGATTGAAAAGAGAATGAGAAGATGAATGAATGTATTGAAAAGAGACGGAATGGACCAAGTAGAGAGACCGACGAACGGAGAGAGTGATTGGAATGACAACATTCCAATCCATGCTGCTCAAGGTTTTTTACAGCCGGTCGCGTGCCTGTCACCAACCCTCTTTGGGTATGCTGTTGTTGGTGGTTTGCCCTTCACCATTCAAGTGCCCCAAGGCGCTTATTGACACACCGGGCCATCTCCCTTAGTCGACTTTTACGACACCCATCCATGGGATAAGTCGGGGCTGACCTATTCTATGTTATTTGTTCGCTCCCAGGCCAGCATAGAAGGCCTGTGATATATTTTAAGTATGAAAAGGAAAACAGTGAAAATGCATTTTCTTTATAAATATAAACATTTTATAACAAATATTCATTCTTATTTAACCCTAACATCAACACAGAGTTAGGCATTGTAATATGACACATACATACATGATACAACAATTATAGCCAACAAAACAATATTATATAAATTTGAAGATTCAATAAATTTTAACTGCTTTAGATACAAATACAATATAATGAGAAAAATAATAAATTTATTATAGCAACGAAATAAATAATCAGGTTTTATAACTCTTCTTCTCCCTTAACATGATTTCAGAATAAAATGTCTTTAGTTTTATGTAACCATTGACATTTTATTATAGATATATAGGGCATTTTAATCACTTAAGTAATTATAGTATCTTCATCTTTAAATATTACCACTTAATTACTTTTGTGCATATATTTTTTTGTAAGTACA
Source organism: Cataclysta lemnata (assembly GCA_963931975.1). NCBI lineage: Eukaryota > Metazoa > Arthropoda > Insecta > Lepidoptera > Crambidae > Cataclysta > Cataclysta lemnata. The sequence continues at coordinate 4,779,766 of OZ008360.1, forward strand.
TTTTAAAGCTAGATCTTTTTCATCACAACATTCATTTTGAGATTCAACGATAAAAGTTTTATTTTAGTAACGATTAATTACGTACAGGTATAATTATATTATATTATGTATATGTGAATAAAGACGACGCTGTGCATATATGTATATCTGCGATTTAAAAATAATATATTTCATTAAATTATAAAATATATTTTAATAACACAAATTGTAACCTAGTTTAAAAAATATAGTTTACAACTATTAGTAGATAAAATTCTTAAAATTACGTTCTATTTTAATAATTTGCTTCTATACTTTAAACTTTTTGTAAAGAAGCGAATTAATAAAATAAACAAAATGTGTATATATGAATTTTAATTTAATAATAACTACAAATTATATTGTATTATCTCCATTTTAAAATTCGTTCGTCATATTGAGTAAAAGAGACAAAATCAAAATCATCACATGAAAGTAAGTTGATTCGATTCGGTTCGAATAGTGTCTTATGAAGAAAATCAATATTCACCGACTAGCCCTCCTAGACAATTCGCGGACGAACAATTCGGACGAATAGAATACAAATTTATGAAACTGAAGTACTCAATATCTTTATTGCAAACATTAATGTACCACGAGGTGGTAGTATAAAATAACATGCAAGATCACTATGGACCCCGTCGGGCACGCAATTTGCTGCAGATGAGAAGAGGACGCACTTCTTTATAATAATAATATTTTAAATCACGTTAGGATTCGTCGTAATTGTTTAGTTTTCATGTCATATGTTTACATTCTTCTTTCATCATATAAAATTTAAATCTTTTCGTAATTTCATAATATTTCATATATTACTTAGGTATTACTGAGTGTCGTGCCAAATGTAAGAAAAGCTGTCAAGAATCGACATTTGTATTCTATTCAGTCGAATTGATTGGCTACTTAACTAGCTAGACCGTCAGTTGGATTTGGGTGAGTTGTGACCTAACCCACGGTAGTTCTCAACAATATTGTTAAACACATTTTCTTCTTGTGTTTGAGTTAGAACTAGACGTAACTTAGCTAGACAAAATGAATACACCCCTCAATCAATTCGGTACAAAAATATTTTGAACAGCTTTTGTTTGACACACATTATTATTAGTTTTATTCTCTAACTGCCGCACTCGAGAGACGTCAATTAGCGTTAACGAGTACTTAAGGTCAAAAAGTGATAATTCAAAACAAGCCGTCATTTATTCTAGTCTAGTACTCATTAAAGTTAATTGACGTCTCTGAGTGCGGCAGTAAGTGTCCGTACAGACTGGCCCGCTCGCAGAGAAGAGCAGATTTATATAGCATTTAAAATTGAATCTAGATTTATTGAAATAAGGTTTGTTTTTACATGTCACTGTATTTGCTCTCGAGTATTTCTATACAAATATAAGGGAAAATCAGAAGAAGCTTCATTACAATGCCACAAAACTCTTTTTTAAACGTGTTCAAAATATGCTCTTCTCTCCTAGCTGGTCTGTGTAAACGGACCCTAAGATCTTCGTAACGCAGCCCAATCAGCTTCTGCATTAGATTGGCATTATACTTAAACGGATGACATACTTAATACGCTTTAAACATTTAATAAGTACGCTGATTAAATTGATTCTCTTGTGCATTTGCTAAATTGCATTTTTTATTCAATAAAAGTTTGGGACATTTTGAGGTAAGCAATCGTCAATGCCGTATAAAAGGGTACAGTTAGGAAGAATTATGTAAAGGATGTGTAGAATACAAGAAAGTTAAATAATATAACTAAAAAAAAGTTTAATAACATGATTGAGTCTAGTATTTATTGAAATTTAATGACAAACAGACGTGTCAAAACGGTTGTTTTTGAGAACACATAATTCAAAATTAATTGATTCCATAAAAAATATTCATACCTCTAGACTAGAATATCGTAAGTGGCAGCATAGCCGAGATGCCACTCATACAGAAGAGATTTATTTAATAAAAACTCTGTTAGATCAATGGTATTGTTAATTCTTCGTAAAGGTGCTAGTGATGAATGAATGTATAGAAAAGAGACGGAACGGACCATGTCGAGAGACCCATGAATGGAGAGAGTGACTAGAATGACAACATTCCAATTTTACTGCCCAAGGTTTTGGCTTAGGTTTTACAGCCGGCCGCCTGCCTGACACCAACCCTCTTTGGGTACGCTGTTGTTGGTGGTTTGCCCTCCACCATTTGGGTGCCCCAAGGTGCTTAATGGCCTACACCGGGCACCTTAGTCGACTTTTACGACACCCATGGGATGAGTTGGGGCTGGCCTATTCTACGTTATTTGTTCGCTACCAGGCCAGCATAGAAGGCAATGGTATTGTTAATTGACAGACAATATTTCCTATTAGCCTGCTTGAATTTGGGAATTTAGTCGGTTTCACATAGCTTGGTGCGCTGTGTGTATGTAATTTAAGCACATCAAAATTACTAATCAAGGCGTCACCGCTTAAATTTTACACAACCTCTCGATTATTTTAGGCTTTCGATTACCTACATTTTTTTATTTTAAGCCTATGCTTGTCTAATGTGCAAGCAGGTAGAAAGTAATTAGTAACAGTGTGTTTTTTTAACGTTTTCAATTACATAATTATTTTACGCGCAATTTATTATGACATTTCTGAAACACGACGTCGTTGGAATTTGCAATTAAATTGAGTATACGATCACTGCATTTACAATGAGATAAACTAGTGTTTTAATCACTGAGTTCTATTTTTTTTTTTTTTTAAACTTAAGAAAAAATTTTTAATTTTTCTACATAGCGAAATAATGCAAGAAAATAAAAAAAAAACAAAGCGATATTGGTTAAAATGATTTAATTTAAATCTTTTTTTTGTATTGATTCCAAGATCTGAATTTTGAATTTTAGCGAACGTTGTTTTTTATTTCTTTGTTTTTAGTGTATGACAAGTTGTATCTAGTGGATAAGACACTGACATAGTAATGTTTTTAATCTTATTTTGACACAGAGATCATTCAAAATAATCAGCTCTTTATAAAAAACGGAGTTTTTTTTATGTAAATTAGAATATTTAAAAATAAATCTTACCTTGGACAAAGTTAAGGTTGATGTTTTTGATTTGATGTAAAAAATTGCCTTAATATAACACACATTCATAAAATATAACTCAATCGCTTTTGCACTTTGAGGGCCCGTTTCACAATCGACAAGTAAGTTCGAAGAAGCTTACTTTGCAGTTCAATTGACATATATTTCATATTACAACTGTCAAATGATCTGCGAAGTAAGCTACTTAGAACTTACTTGTCGATTGTGAAACAGGCATAGTCTTCTATGATAACATTGAATATCGATGGGATTTCATAGTTTTGTACAATCTGGCGTGCTGTTGAGTGTACTTATAACCTGTCTCTTAGTCAGAAGACCATTTACAGCATATAATTTGAAGTACCAAACACTGTAGGGTTTTATAAAAATGCTTTTCCCATAGAATAAGTAGAGCTCACACAGAGACAATAATAATAAAACTTCTTACATTAAAGAAACTAAAGGATAGTCCACCATTGAACTAATATTACTGTCCACCGTTGGTTTTGGATCCAGATGACTTTCCGTTTTTGTGTGATATGTATGAATTACTTATGTACCAGTGATATCAAATGTGGTAATTAATTACTTTGATTATTTAAATGACATACGAAAATAGTATTGTATTATATAATGCTACTAGCATTATCGCAAGACCGCGCGCTAATTATAAGATTTGGCATTTGTTTTGGCATAAGATTTGGAAAAATTCTTTATGCATCTACATTAGTGATCAAATGTCTTAATTTAAGTTTGCCTAAGATGCAGTTTTATTTATAAAGGTAGATAGTGATGTTGAAAAGTTTCACTTTGCGTCAACTAGATGGCGCTAACAGGAGACTCGAATTTTCCGTACACTGCCATCTAGTGGTCGTTAACTGTAATTAAATACCCATACAGCCACCCAATTAGCATGAAACATGGAGACACAGCCTTTGTAAAAATAAAACCTGCGTTGCTGGTGTACTTTAGAGGTCGCAGCACTACAAATTCGTTCGGATACACGGGACGGAGTATCGTATGCGTTCGGATACGCTTATGGGGTAGATGGCTCTTCTTCCTGGTGATGTTTGGCGAGTGCAAGAAGGATCATAGTGAGTTGTTTTCTGCTGATTTTTCCGTCACTACTGTACTCTACGCCTTGAAGAATCGTCTCTTCGAACTCCAGGAGGTCTTGGGCGTCGTAATCCTGAAAACAGTAAACAATTTGTTTATTTTCATTCATACATTAATCACGCTTCTTTTTCCCCGACAAGCAGGCAGATGTGAAAGTAGATGGTGTCCTATGTAATAATGAGAGATCCTATTGCCACATGCTACTTGTCTGGGCACGTACATCGTAGTATATTGCGAGGGTTATAAGAAGAACGCTGCTGCCCATTACTCATCGGTGTCTTTACACTTAGGTGCCTTTTACGACATTTGCGTAAAATATTGGCCGTGGAGACACTTCGATTTTGGTCTGCCGTCACAGTCGTCTGTCGAATTTTTAAGGACTTAAAATAAGCATGGATAAACGCGAATGTTAAAACACCCAGCCCACCTAAAGGCGTGATTTATGTATGTTATACATAGGTAACCTTGAACTGACTGAAATTTTATTAAACTACTCGTCATATAGGATCAAATACATGTGAATGTAAAAAAATTAAGGGCCTGTTTCACAATCGACAAGTTCTAAGTAGCTTGCTTGGCAGATCATTTGACAGTAGTACTATGAAATTTAAGCCAATTGAACTGCAAAGTAAGCTACTTCGAACTTACTTGTCTATTGTAAAACAGGCCGTAATTGTTATGTTATAACTAACTTTTAACTTTTGATTTAACTCCCTTCGTCTAGCTAAATATGTATTATAACTCCTCCTATCATACACGATCTTGACAAATAATTGGTAACCCTATTTTTTTTTATGTTAGACAGGGAAGCTCTTGCCCTTCATCTCACCTGTTGGTAAGTGACGATAAGGGCTGAAGATAGAATCGCGCTTCACCTGGAACCCTCAACCACAGAGGGCCGGCTATCTTATCACACATTGTCGGAACACAATAATGCTGTTAACATTATTATTACTTTATTTAATAAATGGTATAATAACAAACAAATATGTAAAAATATTAATTTGAATTTAACAAATAAATGGAGACTTTTACCTTTTTAACTAATTCCAGGAGATCCTTCAGGAAACCGCGGAGTTCTTCATTCTCGATGGAGCCGTTGTTATCCTGCATACGATAATTAATTACATGACGTGAAAGTTTTATTAAGTTGGTAATATTATTTGAAGAGAAATTATGTTTAAGGGTAATACATTGTGCTAATTACGCATCATCTTCACTTGGAAAAGGATTAGACTTATATTTACTTGTTTTTATGACCCAGTTAAGGACAGCCTAAAATAATAACTGCCGCACTCAGAGACGTCAAATAACGTTAATGAGTACTTGATGTCAAAAACTGACAATTTAAAATTAGTCCCTATTCTTGCTGAGGCTATGGTCTAGATTTAAATGATTTTTTTTTGACATTAAGTACTCATTAAAGTTAAATGACGTCTCTGAGTGCGGCAGTAAGTGCAATAGGCGTGTGATCTATAACTTATTATTTGAAAATCATATAAAATGTTACAAAGAAAATAATATATATATAAACGTTACCAAGAAGCAAGAATTTTCTTTTTCCAAATATCGGAGCGTGAATCGAACCCTCGTCCTCCGTAATGACACTCAGTCAACAATTAACTTTCCGAAATTTCTCTAACCTTTCAACTTCACGCAGTAGGCCTAGCACGGGACGCGGACCAAATCTCTCTCCATCACTTGTTGACAGTGATTTCTGACTCTCGAGATTTAGTTAGTGTCAGTTAGAGCGAAAGGAAAATATTTTCTTACCCCCGAGGAGATTTTGTCCACGTCCCGGGCTAAGGGGGCAGAATGCAGAAATAAATTGCAAGCAACCAACAAAGGTAGGTTGTTTACAAATACATTTATAAGGGCCTGTTTCACAATCGACAAGTAAGTTCTAAGTAGCTCACTTCGCAGATCATCAGTTGTAATATGAAATATGTATATGTCAATTGAACTGCAAAGTAAGCCACTTCGAACTTACTTGTTAATTGTGAAACAGGCCCTAAATATAATTAAAATAAATACACTAGTCTGTCTTATATTTAGCCTATCCGACTTACCCTGTCGTATAAAGAGAACACCCTTTCAATGTCATCTTTTGTAAGCTTCGTGGCGCCCTGTTAACATAATTAAGAAAGTTTTAATTGCTATTTAAAGCTTATTAAGGCCACTTGCCCGGAATGGCTTCATCTAAGTACCTATTCGTAACATTAAAGTATGTTATTTGTGAAACATCAAAGACCTCTCAGGAGTAGATACCTAAAATCATAAGCAACAATGTTCATTCTACGACTTTTGATAATTCGTAAGATTTTACTGTCATACAAAAATAAATACTAATTTAATTTACCACCTACTTGCATCGGCATTAGGCAGCGCGCGGGTCTAGCGTAGCGTCGTCCTTTCGTTTATGAATGAAACAGAGACTTATAAATGGCACGACAGCACAATAAAAACTTAAAAATATATTTTTGCGCAATGTATTGCGTTAAACTAAAACTCATAAAACAAACGTTGTTGTTTAAGATGTTAACTATCTATTCTTGGGAGGATTCTGATGTTTTAAAAATAACCCTGTATAACTTGTCATAACATTAAGACTTATGTTTTGACGTTGACGAGAATTGGCGCCCAAAGTGGTATTAGCCACACGCTGGGCGCCAATATCTATGCTAATATTATAAAGTTAAAGAGTTTGTTTGTTTGTTTAGTTGGTTGGTTAAACGCGCTAATATCAGAAATTATTGGTTCAAATTGAATAATTGTTTTTGTGTTTGACAGTCTATTTATTGAGGACCACTAGTATGTATTATATTATGTATGCTGATACCACTAGGCGACTACGTTTTGATAGGAGCTTATTGTTACCAAATGTCTCCTTAGCGAGCGAGCTATATCTATTCAAAATGTTTTGAGCATAGTCATCGGTTTTAGGTAAAGCCATTCCAGTCATACCTTCATCGAACAATGACCTTATTGAATAGCGGTTTTTGGCTAACATGACTCCGTCGATAAGACATATCGTGTTGTGGTCGTATTGTATTATTAATTATAGTATTTTCGATGCTTTAAAATAACAACTAGAAATAAAACCGTTAATGAAACATATATTTCTGTGTGATTATTTTAGTTAGTAATCAGATTTGAACACAAAATTCAACCGTACTATCACAATATCCTAATCATTTTAAAACGAATTATCCACAATATTGAGTAGAACAAGTCCACGAAAAAAAAGTGAAATACTGGGGTCATTTATTATTTATATAGGTACAATCTACATATTTTTTATAACAAGAGAACGCTATCAAGATGTTTTACATATAATGTCACGTTTGGTGTTCGAAATATTATACTGGTCACACTTTGGGCGCCAAAAGTGCTTCATACAGATTATTTTTTTTAAAACAAAAATCTCCCATGACTAGATAGCTTACATCATAAACAACTTTTGTTATACGAGTTTTAATATAACGCAATTCTATTCGATTTTAATTTTAACATTATATAAATGTTAGAAAAATTAGTACAAAGATTTTAATGGTTAGAAAAAGAATTTCGAAAAATTATGATCTTGAGGCGAAATTCTTTTTCTAACCATTAAAATCTTTGTACAAATTTTTCTAACATTTATATAATGTTAAAATAAAAATCGAATAGTTTTTATAGCAAACCCAAGCTTAACCGAACGCACGGTATTTGTAAAAATATCTGCTTTGGAATGTTTGAAATTTATTTCTACATTGCGAGGGTACCCGTTGGTTTACAACGTGAAGTGTAAAGGTTAGAAGAATTTCGGCAAGTTAATTAGTGTCTTGGGTGGCCGAGCGGTCAGGCACCTGCCCGGATAGCAGCGGACGCGGGTTCGATTCCCGCCTCAAGATCATAATTTTTCGAAATTCTTTTTCTTACCATTAAAATCTTTGTACTAATTTATCTAACATTTAAATAATGTTAAAATTAAAATCGAATAGTTTATAAAGCAAACCCAAGCTTAACCGAACGCACGGTATTTGTAAAAATATCTGCTTTGGAATGTTTGAAATTTATTTCTACATTGCGAGGGTACCCGTTGGCTTACAACGTGAAGTGTAAAGGTTAGAAGAATTTCGGCAAGTTAATTAGTGTCTTGGGTGGCCGAGCGGTCAGGCACCTGCCCGGATAGCAGCGGACGCGGGTTCGATTCCCGCCTCAAGATCATAATTTTTCGAAATTCTTTTTTTTTAATAACGCAATTCATTGCGCAAAAATATTTTTTAAGTTTTATTGTACCGTTCTGACATTTATACTTTTTTGTTTCATTCATAAACGAAAGGTACGCTAGGCCGATACAAGTACGTGTACATAGTCATAGAGTGTCAACTTTAGAGCGGTAAATTAAATTAGTATTTATTTTTGTATGAAAGTAAAATATTATACGAATTATCAAAAGTCGTAGAACAAACATTGTTGCTTATGATGTTAGATATCTACTCCTGAGAGGTTTTTCATGTTCTACAAATAATCCTGTATCAGCCCAGCTAGCATGACCACCGAAACACGATATGATATAGCCTATATCGCGTTGAACAGTCAAAAATCTTTGGATTTTAACACTTGAATAAACCTGAATTAAATAATTTAACAAGACTGTTTCATAAAGATATAGCCATTTATCGCTTTGAACTGTCGAAAATCCAATGATTTTTGTAAGTTCAACGCGATAAATGGCTATATCATATCGTGTTGGGTGGTCATGCTAACCGGGCAGTAGTCTATTTGAGTCTTTACCATTCCCACATGCTTATTGTTCATTCGCAGCTAAAAGTTAGTAATAGAAAAACGGTCAATCAGAACTAGGTTTGCATCAATTTGCAATTTCCAAACACACATCACAAAAGCTTAAGTAAGTGCAGGTAGTTGTCAGATGTTATTATTAACATGTTGTCATCAGATTAATATGAATAAAGTATAGCAAAGAGAAAGAGGTCGTAACAACTGCATCTTGATGCAAGAAAGAAAGTAATAAAATTTTTTTGAGACACAACAATGAAACAAAAAATATTCAACATAAATGTTACATGTCTCAATCGTAATCAATCTGACATAAGACCTAAGTCTGCGTCTTGCGCATTCCGGATGACTGTCTATACCTAATAAATTTATTTCATTTTAAGGCAACTTGACAGTATTACATCCTATTTTAAAACTCTGTAAAACTTAAAACTATTTTATCTATAAATGCCCCATCATTTTCTGCATGTACTGTAGTAAATTCACAAGACAACTGATTTGGCGATCTGCGAGTCTATCTCTTTCACATTTATCATGGCACAGGATGGATCGACAACATTGAGGGCCTGTTTCACAAGCGCAATATGTATGCTAAGTAAGCTACTCAGAACTTACTTGTCGATTGTGAAACAGGCCCTGTAATATTAATCTGATGAACGCAGTGTTAGGGACACTCACCTCAATACCTTCCTAGCGGTGCAAGATAAGCGTGCGTCAGGACAGATAGAGACAGGCGAGTAAGTGTCATGCTGTAAAAGTCACTTTGTTACAAGAAGCTGTTTTTAAAGCAACGGAGTCCAGGGGCCTTACCACCAACTCTAAACGCGACTCAATTCCCATTGTTAAAGTGAGACAACGCTATAAGCCGAGTAGAGCAGCGTCCCGTTTTGTCACCCGCGTTTGGATCGCACTAACACTTCATGGTTCGGCCACAGTAGCAGGGACTAGCAACGTTCCAGGAGAATCTTCTTCTCCCTGCCCTATTCCCAGTTCATAAATTCTATTCGTATTGAGACAGGCTTGCGTAGTGCGGATCTCGCAAGAAAAGTACTAGTTTTAAGTGACTTGGTATCGTAACGACTACATTGTGTTAACGACCGAATCATCATAAAGTCCAGATCTCAGAAGGACCGTCTCTGCAGAAAGCCTATATCTCCAAAAAGACTTTGTAGCAAAACGAGTGGTTCTTTAAACGACCACATCTTTAATCAGACCACATCTCAAATAGACTGGGTAGCAATATGACTAGATCGCAAAATGTTGGTATAGTCAGAGCTATTTCCTTCATATCATTTGCATGTATCTCTAATCATAATTAAATCGTAAAGACCAAAAAGTCTGTACATGGAAGATTTTTGAAAAAAAAAACCCTTTTTTTAATTATTGTATTTAATTTAATTATTGTATATTTGTATGATAGGATAGTCTTCAAAATAAAAAATCCAAAACTTAGAGGTAAAGGTGTACAATTGTGCTTGCCCTTTGTAAGATTAGCGGCTGCCAGGGGTTGTTTTAAGTATGCTTCCGCAAAGATATGGAATGACTTGCCACCGCCTATTCGTTTTGATTTTAATCGATCACTTTCAACATTTCGGAAAATATGTCGCGAATGGCTGCTTAAACGGCAGTCCCTGGCACTCGCCCGAGGATGATTTGATCTGTGTGTATTTTGTAGTTCTTTTATTATAGCTCAAATTTATATAATAGTCTATCAGTTATGTTTGCTACTTGATGTAAATTAAATACATAGTTTGGTAAAAGGTTATGGCAGAATAACAGAGGTTGTGGACTCTCTGCAACCACTGAGCCATAAGCCGTTTTGTCTTTTAACTTTAATTTTAAAAAATAATGTGTCTTTGAATTTTTTTTTTTAATTAAGGACAAATAAAAACATTATTATTATTATTTTTTAGTTTAAATTTTTCTCAGCTTATAGCTGGTTAATACCACACTTATGGGCTGTTACCAAGTAAGTGTGGTGCATGATAAATTATGTCGGAAGAGGTGCATTATTATGTGAGATATGTGGAGTATAAAGCAGTGTTATATAAAGCGAATCTTTCAGGTCTAACTGTTTTAGGCTATGCTGAAGATGATGTGGTATAACCCCTGTGGTAGAGAGAACTATTGGAACTACAAATGCTTTTTCTTGTTTCCAAATTCTTATAATTTCGTCTTTTAGTTCTGTATATTTGGTTATTTTTTCTGATATAGTCCTTTGTAAATTATGGGTGTTGGGTATGGCGATATCTATGATGTAAGTAGTGTTATGCAGTTTGTCCTGTAGTGTAATATCTGGTTTATTATAATGAATGGTTCGGTCTGTAAGTACGGCACGGTCGTAATATAATTTGTATGACCTATTTTCTAAAACAGTGTTGTTATTATTATTATTTTAAAGGTGGTGGAAGTATATTTTGTATTTTTGAACATAAGCACCGGTTTAAATAAGAGATCCTGAAAGTGCTGACTCTCCGCTCTTTTACGCTCTCTTATTAAATATTTGGTCGTTTCAAGAATCAGCCGTTTTGCTACAAAGTCTTTCGAAGATATAGGCTTTCTGCAGACATGGTCCTTCTGAGATCTGGACTTTATGATGATTCGGTAGTTTTCACAATGTAGTTATGAAACCAAACAAGTGTTTTGACAATTAAGTTTTTATTATCATTTTATTAGTGATGGAAAGGTTCACGAGAGACCGATGAATGGAGAGAGTGATTGGAATGACAATTAACAGTCTAATCCATACTGCTCAAGGCTTTTGGCTTTTGTTTTACAGCCGGCGAAATATTTAAAACGCGAGAAAGGATAATTAATGAGATAAACCATAATTGTTCAAATTTATTTTAGAATTCTATTCCTATTGTTCTTAAATTTTTGATTTGCTGTGCCGGTTTGACACCTTATTAATATGTTAATGTTTTGTCATCTACCAACAAACATAGTATGGCAATAAATTTTGAGTTTCAACCATAAGCAACAATATTTACTACCACTGTAGTCTGAGGAACGTTCTACGCCGACATGGGAGCGATAACATAACGTAGACCGTGCCAGTCCCGGCTCACCTCAGGGGTGTCGTAAAAGTCGAGCAAGGAAGATGGCCCGGTGTATATGTTAGAGTCAAAACGCTTAGTGGGTCAAAACCTTTTATGTCTGATTTTAGAATAAAGTAGTGTTGTCGACAGCTTCTTGTAACGTGTACAAAGTGTTACAAAGTGTTGGTATAAAGTTATATTAGAAATGTTTATACAGTTTCTTATTTAGGTAATTTATATTTAATTCTAATTTATAAACACCCATTTACACGACACCATTTTCTTTAGATTCATTACAGATAAAACTAATTTGATTATTGAAGTGATTGCAGGAAACGACTACGTGTAAATGGAGCTTTATAGGATATTTATTCTATTTATTTCTTAGTTAATGGCGGTGATTCTAATTCTAATACTTTGAATAGGCCGACTCTAAAACTATTTTCTATTAACGACGAGGGAATAATAAACGATACCTTGATTGTCGCTGAACGAGTCATCATAATTTTCGTATCAGGGAACAAATTTTAATTCTAAAAACTCTAAGCGATTATGATTCGCCTCTAATATGTTTGGATAAGGATAAATTAACTTTAACTTATAAAATGATATCAACTAAATAGATTGTTATTTCTATACTATCATCATTTGAGTCGAAAGATTCCTTCTATTGGACATTAGCCTCCCCCAAGGATCACCAAACCAATTTTGGTTTAATGAATATAATGTCAATAGCGTCCTTAGAATCACCACCAGATTTTATTAGTTATATGATAGTTTTTAAGCGAATTTATTAGGTACAGATGTATATTATGCATGTCTGTTGCATGGAATGCATGGTAATAGTTGATGCATGGTGTGTTGAATTGAAGCCAAATTAAATGGAAAGTAAGCAAGAGCGAAATAGTGAGAAAAAATATTGCATATGGCAAGATGCCTTAGTAGCCTTTGTAGAAGGTACCTGCCTACTTTATTTTGAATATTCCCAACCAACACAACTACCTATACAAAGTGCTTATTGACAAATTATAGAAAACAAAAGAGATATTTTAACTTCACTTTAATATGGAATCTGTCAAATAGGAAACAGAGATTACAATAATTTTCACCAAAATGTGGGACAAGGATTTATTTTTGTCTCTGTGACGAATCTATGAACGTAAATGTATATAATCTTATTTCTTTGCCCCTAAATTATTTTTAAAACAGTAACCTTTCTTGCATCAAATAAAAATAACAAAAGGCACATAAAGCAAATGTGACAAACGTTTATAGAGTCGAGAAATATATTTATAAAAAAAAGAGAATATGACGGCAAAAGATTAGACTTATTTGTATTAGAAATAACACCTATCTGATATGTATTGATTTTACTATCAAAAAAGTAGAGGCGTAAAACGTGATCGTAAAATTTGTTTCTAAAGAAAAAAAATTACTTATCTACTCAATTTATATAAAATAAAATAAAAGAAATTGACTTCTGCGTGATTTATCGACATGAAGATTCGGATAATGAAAATTCTGCCTCGATGAATTTTTGAAGGAAATAAGCCCCGTAATCAGAGAAACTCATCGACAAGATGGCGCGCTGAATGATGGCGTCCGCGTCCATTATGGCGCGAAATGAAGTGTCACTCACCTTGAACACTTGTCTGCAGAGGAAGTTCTCTTTGACGGGGAGAAGCCTGAAACATTGTGACGTTAATGGCACGGGTGCTTCACAGAGAATTATTTAATTATCTACACAATACAGCACAGATTATATATTTCCATTAGCGTTCAGCAAATAATTTAATTGTCTTTATAATACGCCACAGATTATTTCAATATACAATCAGCGTCATGTTGATTCAGAACACTTTATCACATTATTGAATTAGGTATTCAAAATTGTGGCTACAATCACTATACTGTGTTATTTTAACAACACTAAACTATTTTGATATTGCCTTTCTCGGCGAAATGCATTTAAAAATAAAAAAGGTGTGTTTTAAAATACATCATACATTTTCAAAAATCAAAACGAATAACTTTGAAAGAATAGGTGTTACGTATTTATCCACAACAGAAATAATAAAAACGCATAATATTTCAATAATTTAATATTGGCCGTGTGGTGACGGCAGAGTAGAATACAATTGTCACCACCCAAAATCTCTCCCGTGGGTGTCGTACGAGGCGACTAAGGATAAATCAGTGACGAGGAATGGGCAGCAGTGTTCCTCTTATACCACCTAGCAATGTACTGCGACTTTTGTGCCCGATAAATGGCAATAGGCTCGCCACCTATTACATGGGACCTAACATAATTGGCGAAACGTGGGTGCTAGTTCACGTAGTAGGCGTAATTTATGTATGTATGTATAATATTTTAATTATAAATAACTTACGAAGAATATTATTCTGTTAGAAAAAGTTCGTATCAAAACTGTAATTTTTCAAACCACAAACAACTAAATCTTTTCCTAACCACGAAAAATTATAGTCTAACTGCCGCACTCCGAGACGTCAATTAACTTTGATGAGTATTTAATATCAAAAAAGTAAGAATACGCGACTAGTTTTGAATTGTCATTTTTTCACGTTAAGTGCTCATTAACGTTATTTGTCTCTGAGTGCGGCAGTTAATTGGGAAATCCAAACCAACCAAAGCCAAAACGTTATGGTTCGTCGAGTGGTATAGGCATCTGCCCGGATTGCGGGAGGCGCGGTTACGATTCTCGCACAGGTGCTACAATCTTTCAAGCTTTTTCTAACCACAACATTCTTCATAATCGTTTTTCTAACATTTAAATAATGTTCAAATAAAAAATCAAAAATAAATAATGTAGATAACTTTACATACATACATAAATCACGCCTATATCCCCGAAGGGGTAGGCAGAGGTGAACCAGCACCCACGTTTCGCCAATTATGTCAAGTCCCATGTATAGGTGGCGAGCCTATTGCCATTTTATCGGGCACAAAAGTCGCAGTACATTGCTAGGTTGTACGAGTATAAGAGGAACGCTGCTGCCCATTCTTCATTACTGATTTATCCTAAGTCGCCTTGTACGACACCCACGGGAGAGATTTGGGGTGGTGACAATTGTATTCTATTCTGCCGTCACCATACGGCTGAACTTGAACTTGAAGATAACTTTACATACTTAGCCATTTCTGACAATTGCAGCCTGCCATCTTTGTTCGAATCGAAGACTTGAAGCTGTAAATGACAAACACTTTTTTGGAAACATTGCTATTGTTAATAAGTCATCAATCTTTATAATAATACATAAAGACATTTATAATAACAATTAATATGATGCATATATAAATTATGCTACTTATCCCCGAAAGTTTTGGGGTGATTTGGCAGATCCGGCGTTCCCCAATGCCGGAATAAAAATGCGTGACTTCTGTTTTTATAAAGCAGATCTGTATTCAGGTGTCCAACAATTAGAATATCTTTGACGAATCTAATAACCACAGAACAATTACTCGAGGATAGGAGGAGGTAATAATATTGTGAGAATTATTACCTCCTCCTATCCTCGAGTAATTGTCTCGTCCTTGTCAATACTTTTTTTTCTCTGCCTCTCAAAAAGGCGTGCTGTCAGCTGTCCCCTGACGTTGCGTTCCGAAACACAAGTCGCCACAAGGTGAAAAACCCCCTCATAAATCTACACTTGTAAAGTAAACCGTCACAAGTTACAAGAGCGCTGCAACTGATTTCCCTCTCTGCCACCCTATGGACCCGGCACCCGCACGGTGAATCCATGAATGGCTGGAAGTTCACCAACACATTTAAACAGGTGATTATTAGTACACAGATTTTGGGGTTAGAAAAAGAATTTCGAAAAATTATGATCTTGAGGCGGGAATCGAACCCGCGTCCGCTGCTATCCGGGCAGGTGTCTTGGGTGGCCGAGCGGTCAGGCACCTGCCCGGATAGCAGCGGACGCGGGTTCGATTCCCGCCTCAAGATCATAATTTTTCGAAATTCTTTTTCTAACCCCAAAATCTTTGTACTAATTTTTCTAACATTTATATAATGTTAAAATTAAAATCGAATAGGTGATTATTATTTACGTCGCATCTTGACATTTTATCGTCATAAGGAGGAACTGTCAAAAACATACGGTTATTATTCAATCGCTCGTTTTACACGTTAGTTCACTCGAGCCTAAGGCTAGGTTCTCACGGCAATGTACGGCACGTTTTTTCGCAGGAATTATCTTACCGAATTAATTAACATTGAGTATAGTAAGTACCGTTAACACGTCTCCGTTTTTTTTTGCTGTACAGCCTGCATGTGAACAGTTTCTATAGTCAATGTAAGAGTCACTATTTGTTCGGTAAGATTATTCCTGCAAAAAAAAAACATGTCGTACAGCGCCATGTGAACCTAGCCTAAGTGTTTTTGTCTTTACAAAATACAAACCATTGTGTCCGTGTATTCGATTAGCTTGTCCTCTGAGACGTCGTTGATTTTCTTGGCTTCTTTCAGGAGATCTCGAAGGAAATTCTGCGTGATACAAAAATTTTGTTATTATATACAGATACGTAATAAATCACCACCTATGATTATGAATTATTATCACCAGATGTAATGTTTCCATTTTTTGTGCCCGAAAATGTACCGAGCTACCCGCCACAGGGTGGAGGGAGATGCCAAAGCCCAGCCACCGTAGCACGGAACGTGGACACATCTCTTTCGGGGGAAAGATAATCTTTTCCTCTCGCTCCAACTACCACTAAAACCCGAGACCCCACTGTCAAGTGGTGGAGAGAGACTTGTCCACGTCCCCGTGCTAGGCCTGCAGGCGGCCAATCTATTTGAACGAATAGAATATAAATGTCAGATTCTGACAGCTTCTCTTACATTTGACACTACCGTCGTAATGGACCTCGGAGACGGTGAAGCGGCTTCGCGTCAATGACATAGATTTTAGCTTGATTCAAACATTTTGGTTGTGACCGTTTCTTAGTTTAAGATCTTATAGCTAAGCTTTCCTCTACAAATTTGCAAATCAACAAAGCTTTCTTAGAAGATGGTTCTGATAATAAGCTCTGAAATGTACCCAAATCCAGTTTGTTGATTCTCAAATACATACATACATAAATCACGCCTATATCCCCGAAGGGGTAGGCAGAGGTGAACTAGCACCCACGATTTGCCAATTATGTTAGGTCCCATGTAATAGGTGGCGAGCCTATTGCCATTTATCGGGCACAATAGTCGCAGTACACTGCAAGGTGGTACAAGAGGAACGCCGCTGCCCATTCCTCATCACCGATTTATCCTTAGTCGCCTTGTACGACACCCACGGGAGAGATTTGGGGTGGTGACAATTGTATTCTACTCTGCCGTCACTCAATTCCATTCTTTTGGTCTGGTTCTTGACACATTCCGACAACAAATGTAGAACATCTTCTTCTTTTTCACACACATCACAATTAGGGGAGCGTACTTTTTTCATAAGGAATCCAAATTTTACTGGCATGTACAAAAGTAAAAAATAATAAAGAGAAAAAAAACATTTTGGTCGTGTACAACACTTGCTTGAGGCTTGAGTCAAATTTATGAGC
Organism: Cataclysta lemnata; assembly: GCA_963931975.1. Taxonomy (NCBI): domain Eukaryota; kingdom Metazoa; phylum Arthropoda; class Insecta; order Lepidoptera; family Crambidae; genus Cataclysta; species Cataclysta lemnata. The sequence goes on from OZ008360.1 coordinate 4,797,344, forward strand.
TTGATACGCGCTTGATGTGATTTTAAATGTATGTATAGTTTATGGTCAAGCCTCTTGACAGGCGTTTAAATCACACTGTTTAGCAAGCACAACAGAAAATCTACGAGTTTGACGCGAAGCCGCTTGACCGTCTCCGAGGCCCATAATACTTTAGTTTCAAATAGCCACTTGTCTGGGGCTGAGCGGGCATTCTGTCTTATGAAGAAGAAGAAGAAAGAAACATTTATTGAGACAATACAACAAAAGAAGGAATTAGGAGTACTTTAATTATTCTAAGTATTTTTTAATTTTTTATGTTATACAGGGAAGCTCTTGCCCTTTATCTCACCTGATGGTAAGTGACGATAAGGGTTAAGATGGAATCGAGCTTCACCTGGAATCCCCAACCACAGAGGGGCTGGCTCTCATATAACAATTGTCGGAACACAATAATGCTGTTAACATTATTATTATGGCGACAGATTTTGATAAGATGGTGGTAGCTAGCCAGGCGGACTAGAAAGAAGTCCTACCACCAACCAAACGGAGTGCAAATTTTGTACCCCCGGGATCGAGCCCGGGACCTCTCGATCTTAATTCGGTGGGCGAACCACTGGACCAAGGAGGCGGTTTATTTTTAGCAATAATCGTGCCGTGTGGTGACGGCAGAGTAGAATATAATTGTCACCACCCCAAGTCCCGTGTCAAGTGAATATAATTGTCACCACCCCAAATCCCGTGTCCCCCAAATCAAGTGTCGTACAAGGCGACTAAGGATAAATCAGTGATGAGAAATGGGCAGCAGCGTTCCTCTAATACCACCTAGCAATAGCAATGTACTGCGACTTTTGTGCTCAATATATGGCAATAGGCTCGCCACCTATTACATGGGACCTAACATAATTGGCGAAACGTAGGTGCTAGTTCAACTCTGCCTACCCCTTCGGGGATATAGGCGTGATTTATGTTATGTATGATTTATGTATATGTATGTAATAATCACGCGCAGTGCTCACCTTGAGTTCGTCAGCCTCTATGTAGCCGCTGCCGTCCGTGTCGTACTCCCGCCATATCTGGAAATATCGATCGATTCGTCTAATTTCGTCCACAGAACCCGTCGGTCGCCCACTCATTGCCACAGGAATGTTGTTGACCTATCGCAGGCTTCGCTAGTGTGTACGTACATTGCCAGAAAGGCTTCAAGATATACGCGTCACGTCCTAAAAATAGACTCTTAAGCTAGAAAATTATATATTTGGGGTTTATTTTCATCGATGTTTACAGGTTTGGTACCTTAGACAACAAATATATGACACGTAAGAACCTGAGAAGAGAAAAGAGAAGGAGTTGAGAGTTAGAGAGGGAGAAGGACTTCGGTATATCCTCTTCTGTAAATTGTCCTATATGTACTTTGTGGACAGTTTTTTGGATGGCGATTGCCAATCCACAATGCACAGATTGCGTTAAATGCTATAATGCAAACTAGAGCTCCAGAAAGATTCCTTTGCATTCCCAAATGGGAGAAGGAACTAATCTTCTCTCCTCTTTATTAAACTAATTTTTCACGTTACCCATTCTAGTCACCGCACCCATCCATAATGTTGAAACCTTAAATGTGGCTTAGTTCTATTCTAGTACAGGCAACTTGAATGTCTTAACATTATCTACACGTCTGACTGTACCATTAATCACCGTCATTACTATAATAATAATTCTCTATTGTGATAACTGGTGGGTACAAAAACAATATCAGTTATTGGAGCAACTATTTAAGTAAAGAAATACTTAATTACTAACGACTGCCGACGGTGCTGGATTGTTGATTGAAGATAATTTTGACTGTGCCTTGAAATATCGACGCATGTAGTGTTCTGCCGCTTCTAATTTGGAAATAATCGTCCTCGTCCTCATCACTTTCAAACAGTAGGTCTTTTAATTTTGTGGTCAACATCAAACATCTATCTTCCGCCTTGTCCTCAAAATATTTTATTAAGGCCGGAAGGTCTGCCTTGTCGTCACTGAATTGAATGCCACCATCATGTATTTTTCGGCAATCGTAAAAAATCTCCTCGCTACTGTTCGTTTTTTAATTAAGATCATTATAATATTAGCAAGACATGTAAAAACATGAATAAATAATGCACGCAACTTTCTCCGGAATTCGCGTCGCGTCCTTCGCGTCAAGTCTAATAACTGACACACTGATCGTGCATAAATTTGTCCCCTTTTTGACATCGCACTGGTCCCTCTCCCCTCCCACCCTAATTCCCCATGGATAGAAAGCTAAAGGTCTCTGCACACGTAACGGGAAAATCTCCCGGACGTGGACGGGACGGGGACGGGGACTGCAGAAATATCGTTTCATAGAAATTGTACCATGAAGGACATATATCACGGAGACACGGACGGGACGTGCACGGTATGTTTTGAACGACAGAGGCCTCCACGCCCCTCCCGTCCACGTCTCGTCCGAGGTATTTTCCCGTTACGTATGCAGAGACCTTTACCGAACTAATACCAACCGAAACAGCGTTTGATGATGATTAAAATGACTACGAATTAATCTAAAATTAAGACGGAATGTATCCATTCAAGCAAAAACACAATTTAACGCAACTAAATTTGACACACCTAGGTACCTACTTGCGTCTGGGCAAATATAGGCCAAAACTAATAACAAAACATATATCAATATCCTTATTTATCACCTTCACTGTATTTATCATACACTTTCTAGAATTCTAGAAGAAAACAAACAACGTACACAATCTCTATTGAAAACAGAGTAAATCAATATTTACTCTGTTTTCAATGGAGCATTTTGTTTGTTGCTTGATTAGAATATGATTCAATGGTACTTTGAGATTAAATTTATAGTTTCTATAATCGTTATCAAACGCTCTTTCTTTTACAGGTTATAACTTGCATCTTGATTTCTCATAATAATCCTGTTATGGCATCAAATTATTATTTGGCATTATAATCTAGCCTGTGGCTATGTTGAAATAGAATTTTCGTCAATCTGTCAGCTAGTACCAAATAAATTTCCAATTTCCTTACAGTTTTACCTTCACACAGAATACGAAGTGAAGAGAACAAGCATGAGAGCGGTTAACATATTAACTTTTTGTTACTTACTTTCATAAACTCCACGCTGGATTCCAACGGGTTGTCGAATCTGAACAACAATAGGAAGTTCTCCTCCATTGGCAGAAGCTGCGCCAACTACGAAAAAAGGGAAAGCTGTACATTTTACAGTGGGAACTTTGGTTAGGCGTACAATTTCAGTGAATAGATTAGGTGATGTTATTTTTGTTTTATTTGGACAATACACAGGGGAAATCAGTTTAATATGTTTTTATTAAATGTACTTTGCCCAGGAGATTTCATAATCACGCCTTTTTAAAAACCCTAGCCGGAGGATCACCCAAGTTTCGCCCACTATGTCAGTAGTTGTATTCATCGCTGTATTTACACTTACTCGCCTTGTACGACACACGCGGGTGAGATTGGGGATGTTGAAAATTATATTCTGATCTGCCGTCACAACACGGTGAAATGCACATCACCGTCAGTATCACCACCAGCGCAGCCCTTTAATGTCACCGCTGCTGGGGCACGGGCCTTCCCTATGGATGGAAGAATATAGGGAGATTGAGCCATAACCCACCACACGGTATTAACGAATGCAGCAGCCGGGACCAACGGTTTAACGTGCCTTCCGAAGCACGGGGGAACTCGAGATAAATTTTTGGTCACCCATCCAATGAATGGCCTTAGCGAACATTGCTTAGCTTACGCAGTCGCAGACCAGAGCGTTATACTACTGCGCTAGCGAGCTTCTCGAGAAATACACGGTTCAAATTAAAACCAAAATCATAAAGAATTAATAAAAATGTTATTTCATGCTTCGGCCGTGGCATGTCATACTCACTTCTCGTATGTCGATTTTTCCGTCTTGGTTGTCGTCGTAGGCCTCCATAAAACAGGCTTTCAGCTCCACCAGCATCGAGTCTGAGACAGCCTGGAACAAAGATAAGCGGTGTTAGTTAATGAATCACTAGCTTTCTTTCTTAACAAAAAGGGTTAGTGTAGTTCGCGTGAACCTTTTTGTATTAATATAAGGTTAGTATCTGACTATCGGACAACAGATTTCAAGTAAAAGTGGAGTCAAACAAAAATGTACAATACAAACTTGACCCTAAGGGGGTGCAGGCACACCCCCTTAGGGCTTGAATTTTCAGAAATATTGAAACATTTCTTAATTTCTAACCAAGCGGCCAAACACCAATTTTTATCGATTTAGCTTCAAAACTTCCATACAAAATTTCAACCCAGATTTCACCCCCTTAGGGGTAGAATTTCCCAAAACCGTTTCTTAATGCTCACTTACACTTTTAGTTTAATTAAATATATTTATAATTATAACCAAACGTTAAATTTTTGGGCCTTATCAGATTAAATTACAATTTTAGAAATGTAGATTGATTTTATAAACTTACAAACCATTCTTTTACTAAAAGTTGAAAAAAAAGAATACTCAGTGCAGATGCACATCTAAACCAATCAATTCGAACGAACAAAATTCAAATGTATGAAACTGACGTATTACAACGGAAACAACATGGCAACCGTTGTGTCAAATGTAAGAGGAGCTGTCAAAATCGTATAAAAAAAATCTTTTCCGTTTATACATAAATCACGCCTATTTATCCCCGAAGGGGTAGGCAGAGATATATCAAACACCAATAATGTCAAGTCCCTTGTATGAGTAGGTGGCGAGCCTATTGCCATCTACTAAGAAGGTATATTGTCGGAACGAACGAACCAGCAACCAACCGCACAAAGCGCGCTCAATCAATGTTGGTTAATAAATAAAGAGTATCCATGATAAAGGAGCAATATAGTTCCATTCTTGAATCGCAGCCAGCTTTTGGCGGTCTTTTGAGCCATCTGTTACATTCATATGCGCGGAACGAAACCTTTTATTATCTATGCAAAACTACAGCCGTGTTTCATGTGTTCATTATCTGTGGCGGGCGTGAAATTCGTTTATCTTTTGGATTGTTTGGCGCGCTTTCAATGGTGACAGTCAGAATTTTTATTCATTAATTCAAACATTGTTTCAGAGTGGATTTTGTGCAATGAAAGTGCTGTTTTTAGGGTTCCGGAGTCAAAGGGTAAAATGTGGCCCTATTATTAAGACTTCGCTGTCCGTCCGTCTGTCACCAAAGCTGTATCTCATGAGCCGTGATAGTTAGACAGTTGAAATATTCAACCGTCTCCTAAAGAATACCCATGATAACTGTGTATAACTACGCATATAAAAACTATGGTGATATCAAAAATTGCAAAAAATAATTTTCGAATATAATTAAGCTGAACGGATCGTTTTTTTTAAATTTGAATATTATATAAATGTTAGAAAAATTAGTACAAAGAATATTGTGCTTAGAAAAAATTAGGAAAAATTATAGTCTAAATTGAAATTGGAATGGAATGAACCCTTGAAATTTTTCCTAACTTTTTCTAACCTCAATATTCTTACTAATACTTTGCTAAGCCAGCGGGGTTATTAAGTAAGCTTCTTTCAATCGCTTTCGTCTACCTGTCACTCTCACTCACTGAGAATAATCGCAAAGTGTGAGAGTGACAGGTAGACGAAAGCGATTGAAAGAGGTTTACATAATAGGGGTTCGGGTCAGTTGCAACAATAAAACTATGGAGTGAAAGAACCCATTTCCACCTCCCTCTCAATGGTTCCAAGTAACTTCGGACATTGCGGAGAAATACACGCCGCTTCGAATCGCTTCATCCGGAAGGTTTAAGTTCGAGAGAACTGGCGTCGTCGTGAAAGTTTTAAGTGGAATCCTGTTGAATTCGAGCCATTTCCTCGTACGACTTATAGGGGTTTACTACCTTGCACTTCAGACAGGGTTCCAAGTCAAGTCGCAAACGATACAACGCTTCTACCGTACGAACGTAAATTATATATAACTACTCTTATATTTACGCGGGACACTCAAAGAGGGTTGGTGTCAGGCAGGCAGCCGGCTGTAAAACCTAAGCCAAAATCTTGAGCAGTATGGATTGCAATGTTGTCATCCTCCTAATCACTCTCTCCGTTCATCGGTCTTAGATATGGTCCTTTCCGTCTCTTTTCTATACATTCATTCATCACTAGCACCTTTACGGTGTGATGGATGATATGAATCAAAAGGGAGTGGATTGCTTGATGACGTCTGACCGATATGAATGGAAGAGGAAACATACTGAGCCGACCCCAGATAGTGTACTTCTCTTCTTCTGCTTCTTTAGGTGGGTGTTAATTCACCTCTGCCCATCCCTTCGGGGATATAGGCGTAATTTATGTATGTATGTATGTTATTTTGTCTGAAACAACTAGAATACATAATTGCAGACTTGCTAACTCGAAAACGGGCATTGCGCCAAACTACACGCTGACCACCGTCAGTCCAATTTAACTTTATTGGAAGGGAAACGGCTTATATAACTTAACAAGACAAATACCTCGGAGCAATATTGTCACAAGTTCCGTAGCGAACCGATGCGATAGGATCTCTGAGGGAAGTTTTATTGAAAAAGTTCGTAGGACAGACCCGCCATCACCTTTGTCAATGTGAACTAACTACACGGTAAATAATGGTAAATTTTGCGCGGCAAGTATTTTCTGTTTTGGTATGTTTTTTTTTGATTCGCGTCAACAGCGAGTTGAGCAGTTTAAAACAAATTACATACATACATACATACGTCACGCCTTTCTCCCACAGGGGTAGGCAGAGGTCACTTCCTTACGCTTGCTACGATCCTTACATACTTCTTTCGCTTCATCCAATCTTCATGCATGCCCGTAGGTTTCGGGTAGGTACTATTGACCTGGCCCTTTTTCAATAGACTTTCAATTTTATTATGAAAGATCCGCCTAGGCCTTCCCCTTCCCATTTCTCCATTCACTTTCGCCATGTAATTTTTTTTTTGTCATTCTCCTTTCATCCATTCTTTCGACGTGACCAAACCATGCGAGATCCCTTTCTCAATCCTTGTTATTACATCTTCTTTCAAACCACACCTTTCTCTTATCACACTGTTATACAATCGGTCGCTCAGGACCAGAAGCAGGCGAAATGTAGGTCCTAAAACATATCTCCCCTCTCTGGTCCTTCAATGTTCTCACTGCAGTAGGCCTAGCACCAGGACGTGGACAAAATCTCTCTCCACCACTTGACAGTGTTTTGTCTCAGGATTTAGTGGCAGTACGAGCGAGAGAAAAATATTTTCTTTTGCCCGAGGAGATTATGTCCTGTACTAGGCCTGCTGGGGCATAGGTCATTCCTATGGATAGAAGAAAATAGGGAGAATGGACCATTACCCATCACGTTGGTCCATTGCGGATTGGTGGGTATTAACGACTACAGATGCAGCCGGGACCAACAGGTTACTGTTGTGGAATTCAGAACACGAGGCGTTGTAGAATAGAATACATTATATATTTATGAAAAGAATAAATCACTCACAATAAAATCTTTACAATTTTCCTATAACTCTACATACATACATACATAAATCACGCCTATATCCCCGAAGGGGTAGGCAGAGGTGAACTAGCACCCACGTTTCGCCAATTATGTTAGGTCCCATGGCGAGCCTATTGCCATATATCGGGCAGATAAGTGTCGCAGTACATTGCTAGGTGGTTTAAGAGGAACGCTGCTGCCCATTCCTCATCACTGATTTATCCTTAGTCGCCTTGTACGTCACCCACGGAAAAGATTTGGGGTGGTGACAATTGTATTCTACTCTGCCGTCACCACACGGCTATTTATAACTCTACACGCTACAATTATTTTCGAAAAACTGAAAGAACTGACGCATTCTTTTCACTTCTTTTGAGAAGTGATTTTTTTTTTGAGAACTGATATTATTATTCGATTTTAATTTTAACATTATATAAATGTTAGAAAAATTAGTTCAAACATTTTGGTGGTTAGAAAAAGAATTTCGAAAAATTATGATCTTGAGGCGGGAATCGAACCCGCGTCCGCTGCTATCCGGGCAGGTGCCTGACCGCTCGGCCACCCAAGACACTAATTCACTTGCCGAAATTCTTCTAACCTTCACACTTCACGTTATAAGCCAACGGGTACCCTCGCAATGTAGCAATAAATTTTAAACATTCCAAAGCAGATATTTTTACAAATACCGTGCGTTAGGTTAAGCTTGGGTTTGCTTTATAAACTATTCGATTTTAATTTTAACATTATATAAATGTTAGAAAAATTAGTTAAAACATTTTGGTGGTTAGAAAGTTTTTCGGCAAGTTAATTAGTGTCTTGGGTGGCCGAGCGGTCAGGCACCTGCCCGGATAGCAGCGGACGCGGGTTCGATTCCCGCCTCAAGATCATAATTTTCGAAATTCTTTTTCTAACCACCAAAATGTTTGATCTGATATTATTGTTTATTTAAAGAGGTTTCATTAATACTTAAGTTTATGTGAACCTCAACGCTTAGCGTGCCTTCCGAAGAACGGCGGAACTCGAGATAACAAATTTTTGGTCACCCATCCAATGAATGGCCTTAGCGAACATTGCTTAGCTTACGCAGTCGCAGACCAGAGCGTTATACTACTGCGCTGGCGAGCTTCTCGAGAAATACACGGTTCATTTTGATCAATCACAGGTCGAGTGCGCTAAGCCACTGCGCTAGCGATACCCTCTGATGCTCAATTGAGTCAAAAATGTCACTGTTACCCGTTTGAGTATATATATGTACTATATATAAAATGTACTGTATACGTATGTCTTGCACTCCGTCCGACCGGAAGGTAACAAAAATTTCATCATCCCAAAACCAAGTCTGTTCTCTTGGCTAAGTCCGAGAGCTTGTTCTTGCCAAGGGGCATTGACAAATTGCCCCAATAAACTTGACAGCGAACAGGAAACGTACGTCGTGTCATCTGACGACATCCGACAGTAAATCCGGATACATGTTATGGCAAGAACTCTCTGACATTGTACCTAACCCCCGAATAAAGAAACGCTACTCAAATGTTGGGCACAGCTTTTAAAGTTAAGTAGACAATATCTGTCAGAATTTGAATGTTTTTCCATACAAATTCTGACAGGTATTTATTGTCCATTTAACTTTTTAAGCAGTGCTAGTAGCAGTGCCGAATACAGAAACGCTACTCAATTTCTAGAGTAGCGTTTCTGTATTCGGGGTTAAGACAGTAACAAAGTCGGTATTTTAAGCAATAAACAACATAATGAAACCGGGCTATATAGCTGTAACGGTCGGGATTGATCGCGAATCTATATATTTGGTTCAAAAGGTCCGCTTGAGCCTGACAAAGCGTAGCCGCCGCCATGAATTTTTATTAGGGATTTAGTTCCATCGTCGCCGTAGACAAATGGGAACACATTAAGGCTCTGTTTTTTATGTGGGGGGAGGAAATAGAAATTTGCAATACATCATTAACATATACAGGCCTATTTATTGTAACTCACCTGTAACTTCGCAGGACTAGATAGTTAACACAATAACAGCTGCGTGGTGACGGCAGAGCAGAATAAAATTTTCACCACCCCCATCTCTCCTACGGGTGTCGTACAAGGCGACTAAGGATTAAGACAGTAATGAGTAATGGGCGGCAGCTGGGCAGCACTCGAATTCCGTGCCCGGTGAATCGCTCGCCACCTAGTACATGGGACCTAAGCTAATTGGTAAAACGTGGGTGCCTTCCCCTTCGGGAACATGGGCGTGATTTTATGTATGTATTCTTTTTTTTCTATGGTAGACAGCTCTTGCCCTTCATCTGACCTGACCTGAGTCCACGGAAGCTTCGCTCACCTATCCGCCGAAGGAATCGAAAATAGTACAGATTTGACAGATCCGTCCGCATCGTGCGCATTATGTTTCCGATGACGTCATCCGAATTCTTCTAGGATTCTGAAGTTGTTGACAGATTCGGACGAATCGGGACGATTCGGCGCGGGCAGGTGTGCGAGGTTTCATATGATTCCATAAAAAGATTTCTTTAAATTCGTTGACTTCGGCGCGTTCGGTTCGGATAAGTGTGCGTTCACCTTAACTCGGCTCAGGAATAGCGCTTCCTATTGCTGAGTAATTGTAACATCTACCTCCAATAAAAAAGCATTTATTTGCAAACCTCCGAGTAACTCGCAGACACTTTATGGCATTACGCCAAAAGAACTGTGTACCTACGTTATTGGGTGAGCGGGTCGAGACGGGAACCGACCTATTACAGATAAAATATTATTCCAAGCGGGTTCCCGTGCCATCGGAAACGATGTCCTATAAATTATAGACCTTTATGGATTGAAAGTGCAAGAAATTTGAGAGTCAGGTGTGAATTTCTAGTACCGTGGAAAGCGAGTTTGAAAAATGAGGTGGATAATCCTGAAGGCTGTATGAGCTGAATCTCCTTAGCTTCCTTCGTGGAAAAAGTAAACATATTACCTTCTAAACAGGGTTCTTCTATTCTATTCATTCTATAACAACACCAAAAACCTCCCATGACTAGATAGCTAACATCATAAACAACAACGTTTGTTTTATGAGTTTCAATAGAACGCAATACATTGCGTAAATTTTTTTTTTAAGTTTTTGTTGTAGTGTCGTGAAATTGAAACGTCTATGTTTTCAATCATAAACGAAAGAACGACGCGCGCTGCTTGATGCCGATGAAAGTAGGTGTACGTAGAGTTATTGACTTTTAGAGCGGTAAATTAAATTAGATTTTTTTTGTATGAAAGTAAAATCTTACGAATCATCAAAAGTCGTAGAACAATTATTGTTGCTTATGATGTGAGCTATCTACTCCTGCGAGGTTTTAGCGTTTTAAATATAAGCCTGTATATATAAAATGAATTGCTGTGCGTTTGTCTCGCTAAAACTTGAGTAAGGCTGGGCCGATTCAGCTGATTTTGGTTTTGAAAGGATTGTCTTGGGTCAGGCAAGGCAGGAAAGGTGAGAAAATATGGAAATAATTGTAAGGAAAATAGTAAAAACAACAATTTCGCAATTATTTTTAGGACTTTTTCTAACAACAATTTTCTTTGAAATATACGTACAGTATGTAGATTTTCAAACTCCACTTCCGTCTACAGCACGCAAAGGTATACGCGAACTCCAAAACCTTCGTAGTTTGGTTGGACCGTAGCCAAAGCAGCCGCGAAAGATTTCAATATTTCTTTCGGTAACAGTTCGAATGCGACGCTTCTGGTGAATCTTATTGAGGTTCCCTTGCGGCAATGTGTTTTTTACGATCGTAAGATGGTGAATATTCCCGCTTCTCACCAATTGTTTGTACGTCTTGGAATTACAGAATTGATATTGCGTCGCTAAGGGCGCATCATTGAATGGGTGACCAAACATTTATTATCTCGAGTTCCTCCGTGATTCGGAAGGCACGTTCAACTGTTGGTATCAGCTGCATCTAAATAATTATATACATACATAAATCACGCCTATATCCCAGAAGGGGTAGGCAGAGGTGAATTAACACCCACTTTTCGCCATTTAAGTTAGGTCCCAGGTGGCGAGCCTATAGCCATATGGTATCGGATTTATCGGGCACGTAAATCGCAATATATTGCTAGGTGGTATGAGAAGAATGCTGCTGCCCATTACTCATCGCTATCTTTACCCTTAGTCGCCTTGTACGGCACCAGCGGGACAGATGGAGGGGTGGTGACAATTGTATTCTGCCCTGCTGTCATTACACGGCATTCATAGAATGACTGTGTCATATTTGGGTTATGTAGGATTACGATTAGCGTGTAGAAGTTTTATGGTTAGCTGACTTAGGTTGTACATAGATTTGGAAGAATAATTTATTGCTATATTACATTTGTTAGTAATAACGATAAAGTTGTATTTGCACTTTAGTCGTTTCTGAGGAGATTATTTAATTTTTTTTTCACGAATGCATAATGGAAAGTTATATGTAGGTGTATATTTAAATTGTGTTTCTAGAAACACAACTTTAAATATAATCTACTAATAGTAGAGATAAATTATTATACGTGTATATTTAGATGGCAATAGGATAGCTAGAGATAGATAGAGGGTATTTTCTTTCTTTCTATTTCACTTCAGTGAAATCAAGAGCGGTTTCAATTTTTTAATAACAGCATTGACTATACCACTAGACTAACACATATGACTATGTTAGCATGGTTAGTATTCAGGGTATGAATTATTTCTGTTACAAGTCGTTTAGGTGCGATTAATGTATATGTATTATACATGTATATAATTATGTACTCTGACGTGCTCGGAAAGCCAAAGTACTTAATGATAATTGTCCAAAAGCGGGTTAGAAAGTTCATCCTTATTGTCATACAAAGCGGGCGCGAAAGTTATAATTTATGAAAATTTGTCGTAGAGAAAAGTTCTATGAAATCCCTTTTTGCGTGTCCTGTTAATAAATTATAATATATTATTATTTTTTTCACTATATAAGTATAGACGTGACTTTACATTTACACTTCAGTTGAAGTGCTATTTCTAGAAAATTATTTACTAGTGGGTTTTATAGCATGATTCACCGATATGATGGATCAACAGTCTTATCAGTCGTTGGATAGGTGTGTATAAAATGATCACAAGATTCTGAGCAATCAGTCTGAATACTGTTTAGATTGCGTGACCGTTCAAGGTAAATAGTTGTGCTACTTTTAAATTGAGTTTGATTTAATTTGTGTGTTTAAAAAACGTAACCGGAATAACTCACCGTGAATATCGATGCCAAAATAGTCATTGATATACATACTACGGTGTTATTGGATAATTTAAAATATTAATGTTTTTTTTTCTATTCCATACAAATTGTTCAGTCAGTGTAAAATGTATAAAAAATTCTAAGATGAATTACTATTTAGATTTCAATTTTAACATTATATAGATTTTATAAAAATTATTACAAACAATATTGTAGATAGAAAAAGTTAGAAAAATTGTAGTGCCGAGTGGTACAGACTGCCCAGATCGCAGAGGACGCGGGTTCATTTCCCGAATCAAAGCTATAATTTTTCGAACATATTCTTTGTTAAAATTAGATTTTAACAATATACTGCGATTCAAGTGCCCGTTAGATGACAATAGGTTCGCCCCCCTACTAAATGGTTCCTAGGCTAACTGCCGAACGTGGACGTTTCACCTCTGCCTAGGCCTTCGAGGATATACGCAGGATTCACATACATACATACATAAATCACGCCTATATCCCCGAAGGGGTAGGCCAAGATGAACCAGCACCCACGTTTCGCCAATTATGTTAGGTCCCATGTAATACGTGGCAAGCCTATTGCCATTTATCGGGCACAAAAGTCGCAGTACATTGCTATTGCTAGGTGGTACAAGATGAACGCTGTTGCCCATTCCTCATCACTGATTTATCCTTAGTCGCCTCGTACGACACCCACGGGAGAGATTTGGGGTGGTGACAATTGTATTCTACTCTGCCGTCACCACACGGCACACATTAAAATTCATTCATATCATTTCATACATTAAAATTTGTTTTATATACGTTCGAATAGGATGGCCTCTTGGCTAGGGCCACTGTACCCACCCACCTTGAGCATGGCAAGAAGTTAATTGCGGTAGTCCATTAATATTTCCCTGCTGTTGGTTTTCAGATGAAATTAGCACTAGCCCTGTTGTGTCTCTCCGTGTTGGTGCTGAGCCAGGCTTCGGTGCTCAAGGCCCCAACGTCCAGAGCCAACTTGAACGTTGGCTATGTGCGTCCGGGGGACCGGCTTTTTTACCGGTAAGTTAGACTAAGATTTTGGTGGTTAGAAAAAGAATTTAGAAAAATTATGATCTTGAGGCGGGAATCGAACCCGCGTCCGCTGCTATCCGGGCAGGTGCCTGACCGCTCGGCCACCCAAGACACTAATTAACTTGCCGAAATTATTCTAACCTTTACACTTCACGTTGTAAGCCAACGGGTACCCTCGCAATGTAGAAATACGCGGACGGACGCGGGTTCGATTCCCGCCTCAAGATCATAATTTTTCGAAATTCTTTTTCTAACCACCAAAATCTTTGTACTAATTTTTCTAACATTTATATAATGTTAAAATTAAAATCGAGTAGGTAAGTTAGACTATTAAACAAGGAGACTTTTAGGTCACTGCAAAAATTTTTGGAATTCGTTCAGACCATCAAACTGTACAAATTTCACTATAGGTGCAACTCCAAATTCACGAAAAAAATATCAGCTGTTTCATACAAAATGATAATACCTACTTGACCCAAATGTATGAAGCAGGTGCAGTTCCCCATCGGTAGCAAGATCAGGGTCCCGGCTACCAGTGGTTAAGGATCCAGAGACAGGAACCTCCTCACTATACGCGCCGTGTCAAGAAGTACTGCCTTCTGCATCTGACTCTTGACCCAACCACCTAGCGCGAGCCTCTTAAGATGTTTATCGAGGCTCTTGGCTATCAAAAACCATGGACAGATAACTATAACTATCGGAACAATAATTGCTGAATCAATGTCCCACATGCAACAATCTCGTGAGCTAAATCAAGATATTTGTTTTCTTTATCTTTTTCGGCTTTCACGAGGTTGTCGTCATGGGGAACAGCGACGTCAACAATTATTGCGCGGTGTTCAAGTCGATCTATTAAAATATTTATTATTATTATCCATCCCTGTTCCCAGTTTGTCTGGGTTCGGCGGGGTATGTTTCGTCTTCCACACATATCGGTTAGACTTCATTAAGCTATCCACTCCCTTTTGATTTATAAATACTATCCATCACACCGTAAAGGTGCCAGTGATGATATATAGAAAAGAGAAGGAGCGGACCATGTCGAGAGACCGATGAACGGAGACAGTGATTTTGATGACAACATTCCAAACTATACTGCTCAAGGTTTCGGCTTAGGTATTACAGCCGGCCGCCTGCCTGACACCAACTCTCTTTGCCCTCCACCATTCGGGTACCACAAGGAGCTTATTGGTCTACACTGGGCAATCTCCCTTAGTCGACTTTTACGACACCCATGGGATGAGACGGGGCTGGCTGATTCTACGGTATTCGTTCGCTCCCAGGCCCGCATAGAAGACTCAAAATTATAGTCAGACATACGTTCGTGGGCGACCCTTCTGCGGTACGATACGGTGGCGGGGACGGGGCGCTCTGGATGTTCGCGGGGGTGGGTGATGCGGGGAGGAGGGAAAACTTGCTGCTCGCCGCATCACCCATCTAACATCTAGAGTGCCCCGTCCCCGGGCCGTGCCCCGTGCCCCGTGTCGGACTATAGTCATCATGTCTATTTATTTTTCAGGACCTACGTCTACCAGCCAGCCATCGCCAACGCCATTCAGTACCAAGACGTGATCTGGCGGGGCAACGCGACCAACAGAATCAGCGCCATCATCGCTCAGGAAGTCGGGGGTACCCAGTACGCGTCAGCATGGATCCTCTCGGGAGGAGTTGGTGCCAGTAACGTCACTGTTCGGTTCCAGTCGGCGCGTGGCTGGGGCTACTATTACCTCTTGGACATTTGGGGATTGTAGATCTACTTTGAGCACTCATACTTAAGTACATATATAAAACACGCCTATTTATCTCTGAAGAGGCAGGCAGAACATTATTAACATCCATATTTTGCCAACTAAGCGGATTGTGAAGCTGTAAATCTTAGTACAAAAATACTTTTAGGTAAACTTCTTATTCTCCCTGCCCTGGTCCCAGACTATCTGGGGTCGGCGCAGTATGTTTCCTCTTCCATTCATATCGGTCAGACGTCATCAAGCCATTTACTCCCTTTTGATTCATATCATCCATCACACCGTAAAGGTGCTAGTGATGAATGAATGTATAGAAAAGAGACGGAACGGACCATGTCGAGAGATACTTTTTCGTAAACACATAATATTATTCACCCCGTAAACATAGTGCAATAATTTTTTTTGGATTTATGTTATAAATATAATATAAAACTAGGTTCGTGCGTTTTTATTTTTACGAAATATTGGTTACGTTAAAAGTTGTTAGCATCGAATATCTTTATTTTTGACAACTAAACTGAATTAATTAAAAAGAAAAGCGTACAGACTTTGATTAGGATGTATTGAATCTAAACAGACCAAATTTTTCTCATTTTGTAAAGTTTTAGGGGGAAAAACATTATCGCTCGAAACAATTCAAAAAGGAAATGTAGGAAAATGTACGAATTACTCGCGCCACGTATCGGCACTTTAATTACAATCCTCATAAGTTAGGTCCCATGTAATATCTGTCTTTACCCTTAGTAGCCTTGTACGACAACCACGGGGGAGATGGGGGTGTTGAGAATTTGTATTCTGCTCTGCCGTCACCACACGGCAAAGTGTATTGTATAGTATAAAGTAATGTTTTGTGGATAAGCAACATTGGGCACTGAATATTGATTTACTCTTAAAACAAGCTATTAATTATGTAAATAAAGTTATTTAAGTAACATTTTGTGTCATTGGCGCCACTATCAGACCTAGTACGTACCTAATCATTCTTTATTTTATCCATTTTTGTCACTCCGCACATGCACCAAGGGAATGGGGTATAGACCCCATTCACTTGGGCTTGAAACGTAAACAGACATATCAAGAATGTATACATTTGTAAACAATCTTGATATGTCTCTTTATCTATGAAATGCTCTTAAGGACAAGTCGAGTGTACCTATTCTAAAATACATAATCAATAATAGAGAAATAAAACTGTTAGCTGCTTTGAAATATTGTTATTACAAATTTTTGTTTTTGTATTTTATATTAAGACACATTAAGATTGTTTGCATTTTGTCTCAAGCCCGAGTGAATGGGGTATACCTACAGATCTATAACAGTCCGTATAGTCGCGATCGAGTTTGACTGTACGGGCCGCCTTACAGATCTTTTCTTTTAACTTTAGTGACATTCTGTCAGTGGGGCCAGTGTCACAACATTTCAATGTATGGACTGAAATGTTGTCATGCCTCTCTGTTCAGTTACAGCTCAAGTTTTCGGCTTAGATAGGTTTACACCCGACCGCCTGCCCGACAACAATGCTTTGGTGCTTTTTCCCTCAAACACTAAGGTGCCCCAAGATGCTTACTGATCTACACCGGGCAATCTACCTTTAATCGACTTTTACGACACCCCTAGGGTGGTTTAGGGTTGGCGCATTCTACTTTATTTTTTCTCTCCCAGACCAGCAGGGAAGACTATTAAAAATAATATCGTCCAAAGAGAAATATATTAAAAACAAAATACTGCTCCATCTACGCAGCAAAATTAAGTTACCGAGGACATAAAATGTCAAGGGAATTCTTTGCGACGGAGCAAAATTATGCCTAAAAGCGATGCGGAGGAATCCTTCGAGAGATAACTTTGTTATGCGAAAAATCTGTGGAATCTGCGACATTTCACTATCGCTCATAATAAGTGCTTGGTAAATAGCTCGGAAACGAGATGATGCAGTGTGTTCAATTAATTATGTCAGACGGCGAAAATTGCTACTACAATTTACCACTGCTCTATATTATACAAGTACGCTGGACTGTAGGTTGTCATCCCAAAAATGAAGCCAATTTGATTATAGGCACTGGTGTATGAAAGTGAACGTCCACGAAACTGATATAGAGATGCATTTGCAATATCAACTGCAAGCAATTAACGTCAAATTTTGTACCCTTGCCGCTCGATGAGGCGCTTCAAATCGGCACAAGAAACATTTGTCATTTTAGTAGAAGTACCTATTCAGCCCCATCGTATTTGTTTAATAGAGGTCAGTGCAATTTACCCATAGACTTTGACAACTGCCAAGATAGATTGGTGGCTTTGTATATCTACAATTCGATATTTTAAATAACATTTTAACCGGTCTAGTGGTTCGCCCACCGGAATTAAGATACCCGGATCCCGGGTTCGATCCCCAGAGGAGCACTAATTTATACTCGGTTTGATTGGTGGTAGGACTTCTTTCAAGTCCGCCTGGCTGGCTACCACTATCTGATCAAAATCTGTCGCCATGATAAAAATGTAAACTGCATTATTTTGTTCCGATAATTCGTGATAATATCTTAGCCAGCGGCTCTGTGGTTAAGGGTTCCAGGTGATGCTCGATTCCATGTCCGACCCTTATTGTCACTAACCATGAGGTGAGATGAAACACAAGAGCTTCCCTGTTATGCATTAAAAATCATGCCCATTTATTCCCGAAGGGGTAGGCGGAGTATTAACACTCATAATTCGCCAACCGGCTAAGAGTTATGACTGTAACAGTTATCCAATCCTAGGATTGTATTTTCACGGGATGACGCAAATGAAGTCGCGGTTAAAAGCCAGTTAATGATTGATGGCATCAGCACATTAACTGAAGCCATTATTGCAAATAAAAACAAGACTACAACACCGCCCTCAGCACATGCGTAGATAAACCGAACAGAGTAAAAGTTTCCAAGAACGCCGTCACACTAACCCTGAGATTATGCAACTGGCTGTGCGTCATAAACCGGTTTTTTCCAGTCTCGCCGCGTGCGCAACAGCGGCCAGTGGTAACGCACACAGGCCCCGCTTGCTTGTCGTAGTGCAACCGATTCGCGTGGTTGTATGAAGGTCATTCTCTGTTCCGTTTATTTACTCATGTGACCTCAGCGTCGAAATTTCGTTCATTCCTCCCGAGTTTCTTGAGAAAAGAACTTATTAATTCAGTTTCCCTTTGTGAATTCTCCCCCCTTACTTTGAACAAAGCGAAAGGCAAACTTAATTTGCGAAGTAAATATACAAAAAGTTGGTTTATTACGATCACTTTGTTAGCATCGGAATGCTCATTTCGATTTCTGCGGCTTGTTCTCTAGTTAAATAAGACGTTAATCACGCCTCGCCTGTATTACCACTGAACCCCGATTACAGAAACGCTACTCAAATTTTAAGCACTGCTGATAAAGTTCAGTGGAAAATACCTATCAGAATTTGTGTGAAAAAACTTAAAAAACTTAGGCAGAGGTGAACTAGCACCCACGTTTCGCCAATTATATTAGGTTCCACGTAATAGGTAGTGAGCCTGTTGCCATTTATCGGGCACAAAAGTCGCAGTACATTGCGAGGTGGTATTTAAGAGGAACGCTGCTGCCCATTCCTCATCACTAATTTATCCTTAGTCGCCTTGTACGAGACCCATGGGAGAGATTTGGGGTGGTGACAATTGTATTCTACTCTGCCGTCACCACACGGCGTTAAACACGATATGATGATATGAGCCATTTATCGCGTTGAACAGTACAAAGTCATTGGTCGAGTGTCGTTGATCGTACCTACCTCTATAAGCAGGGAAACGTGATTCATCATTCCTGATTAAAATTGAAGAGGCCCTATCTAAAATAGGAAAACAATGCCGGAGCCAACAACGAAGAGTGGCAGTTACAATAAATCTTGCCACGTTTGACGCTGAGATCCTGACAGGGCTGATAGATTGACAGCTGACAGCTGAGCTCTTCGCTTTGGGATTAGATTAGCCTCAGGATTAGCATGGACCAGAATAAAATACACTGGCTGCCGCACTCTCACCCCCAAAAATATTTTTTGCAATGCTTAAAAAGTTAAGTTGACAATACCTGTCAGAACTTGTATGGAAAAACGCCAATTTTGACAATACTTAACTGGCAGGACAGGAAGCAGGACTGAAACTTTGAGTAGCGTTTCTGTATCCGGGTGCAAGAGACGTCAATTAACGTTAGTACAGTCAACGGCTCTTCATACTACCCAAAACTGTCAAATTTCTTCAATCCATTGTCAATCTTATCTTGTTGGCAGTAGAGCCAAAAGTCGACTGAGAAAATTTAACATTTTGTGGTAATCTGACATGCTGTTGTCTGTACTTAAGGCCCGAGTTCAACAAAACGTAAAACAAGCGATTATTATTTCACCTTTGGTCGGTTTTTGACATTTATTGTAATTTTTTAATCACTTACTTTCACGTTTTTGTGAACTTGAGCTAAATAATAATAATCGCCTGTTTTAGTGTCGGTGAACTCTAGGCTCAATGTCAAACATTGACAACTGAAAACTAGTCGCTATTCTTGCCGGGTATGGTCTAGATCTAAATATTTTTTTTGACATTATGTACTCATTAAAGGTAATTGAGGTCTCTGAGTGCGGCAGTGAGTTATTTGGGGGACATTAATGACTGTTTGAGTGGCAGAATTTTCGAATCGATGCTTTTTATTATTTATGCAGAACTACACCCGTGGTTCATTTGTGAATAATCTGTGGCGCGCGTGAAATTCCTTTATCTTTTTGGAGTGTTTGGCGCGCGTTCAATAGAGTCAGTCAGATTTTTGTTTCAATAATTCAGTAATTGTTTCAGAGTCTTCAATTATGCGAAATCATTGAAGTGTTATCTTTATAGAGAGTTTGTTTGACCAAATAATTTGTTTACAGTTTTTCATTTCTCACGCAATCCACCCATGTCTTCTGCGGTCTGCTTCCTCCTAATCTAAATTATCTAAGGATAATTATCTAAGGATAATTATGTAAGGATAATTATCTAAGGATAATTATCTAATGATAATTATCTAAGGATAATTATCTAAGGATAATTATCTAAGGATAATTATCTAAGGATAATTATCTAAGGATAATTATCTAAGGATAATTATCTAAGGATAATTTACTGCCACACTCAGAGACGTCTATTTACGTAATGTCAAAATATGACAATTCAAAATTAGTCGCTATTCTTGTCGGGTCTATGGTCTAGATTTAAATGAAATTTTTTGACACTAAGAACTCATTAAAGTAAATTGACGTCTCTGAGTGCGGCAGTTAGACTAAGTAAACAAAAGTAACAAACTACCTGTAGTAAAGTTTTATCATAGTTTATACGAGTGTCTCCTCCGAAGAGATTTGCATCTCTCACATGGAAATCGGTAGACAACCATCCTGTTGAATCGTGATAACATATATACATACATAAATCACGCCTATATCCCCGAAGGGGCAGGCAGAGGTGAACTAGCACCCACGTGTCGCCAATTGTGTTAGGTCCCATGCGAGCCTATTGCAATCTATCGGGCACATAACATCGCAGTATATTGCTAGGTGGTATAAGAGGAATGCTGCTGCCCATTACTCACTGCTATTTTTTTACCCTTATATAGTCGGCTTGTACGACACCCACGGGAGAAATGGGGGTGGTGACAATTGTATTCACCACACGGCTGCGTGCACCAATCGTGATGATATGGCAGATAAAGGACTTGTCTCAATCGTGAACATAGATATGACAATGGCGACTGGTAAATAATATAAGATACTTACATCTGGGCTGATGTCCGTAAAGTTGGCTGAAGAGACAAACTCTCGCAGAAAGCCGTCCAGTTCTGTCCCTTCGATGTAGCCGTTTCCTGCGCCAAAATGCATAATCATTAGAGATGACGAAAACTCTAACTATTCTATGGAATCACCGTGCAGGGGCCTCACCGCCGACTTTAAACGCGACTCAATTCCCATTGCTAAAGTGAGACAACGCTATAAGCCGAGTAGAGCGGCGGATCGCGCTAATAGTTCATGGTACGGCCACAGGTGCTGGGTCCATAGTGTGGCAGCGGCAGTCAGGAGCAGCGCTTGGACCCTCGGGAGAGATGGGGTGGTGACAATTGTATTCTGCTCACCCGTCACCACACGGCATTTTGTCACCACCAAATGTGTTTTGGTAATCTTTAATCTGTTTTTTTTATTATTATGTGAACTATATGATCCGAATCCATTCACGGATCCATTCTATTTACGTACCTACGCCACAAAAATCTTATTTTGAAGTTAGAAAATTCTCTCCTTGACTGTGTTACTTAGCGTCCCTATAAACTTTACCTTGTTATATGTTATCTGAGCCTCCATTTTTGTACTTTAGCTGACTTTGGAGGAAAGAATTTTTATCTCGAATCTGTCCTTCGGCGCATTCATAATAGCTCTTGAGGGGTTGAACATTTGAGGGATCTCGCGTCAAGGTTAGAGCCGGTACAAGATATTCAAGAGCGTCTTAAAATAACTCTTTGCCATACCGATCATAATTTACCTGCAAGTTATTTCTTTATTTTTATTTATTTAATAATATTATTGCTGCGAAGAGATGAAACTATGCTGGCAGAAGAATGTAAGGCATGAACGTGGAAGGACGTACAAGGAGAGAAAGACCAAAAGAGATTGTTGGTTTCTGTAAAGGAGGGTATGATAGCGAGAGGAGTGGATGAGAATTGGTGAAGGATAGAGAGGAGTAGAAGAAGAAAACATGTTGTGCCGACCCCGTCTAGAGCGGGAAGGACACGTCGTCTTGTTCTTTTCATATCTGATTTTTTTTTTTGGTAGACAGGGAAGCTCTTGTCCTTAATCTCACTCGATGGTAAGTGACGATAAGGGCCGAAGATGGAATGGAGCTTCACCTGGAATCCTCAACCACAGAGGGGCCGGCTATCTTATCACAATTGTCGGAACACAATAATGCTGTTAACATTATTACTATGGCGACATTTACAATTTACACACTACAATTGCATCATTTTCAGTCGAAACTTTAATTTTCTGAAATAACAACAAATTATGGGGTCGGTAAATTATATTTAAACGGCTTGGGAAAGTATTTGGGACATCAATCATATGTTTTGTACATTGTATTGTTGTCATTGAACTGTAGAATTAGGTCGGCGACAAAATGTATATATCGATCGCAGGCCCTATATTTATTTACAGGGCAAGTTAGGAGTTCATTACCTATTGAAACATTTGTGACCCACTTCTATTGTATAAGGTCGCTCATTAAATACAAGAGAGACGCAACTCATAAAATATTAGGGGTTAAAGTATGTTATTGCCGTTTTTTACTGAAAATCTAAATTGTTTATTTTTTAGTTTATAACAAATTTATTTCATCAAAATAGTTACCATTATTATCTATACATTGCTGCCATCTAATAGGAAGGTCATTTATGCCTTTGCGATAGAACTCTGAGGATCTAGACTGCACAAACTGTGTAAAAGCATTTTGTACTGCCTCCTGGGAAGAAAACTTCTTGTCACGTAGATAATTGTCCAAATCACGAAAAAAATGGTAGTCCGTTGGAGCAAAGTCTGGCAAATATGGAAGAGGAGGAGGAGGAGGATGACGAATGATTTCTAACTGCAGTTCCTGAAGGGTCAAAACGGTTTCTCATGCTGTATGAGGTCTCGCGTTGTCATGGAGCAATATGGTGAAGATCGATTCATGAGTCGGGGCCACACTGTTCTGTGGTCGGGGTTGTTTTACTGCTAGTTTTGCCAACATTGTTCGGAGTTCGGCACAATAGACATCTGCCGTTATTGCTTGACCAGATCGGAGAAAACTATAGTGAATAACACCATGCTGAGACCACCAAACAGTTACCATTAGCTTTTTATTTGTAAGTTTTGCTTTAGGACACTGTTATGGCGTTTGACCTGAGGTCTGCATTTTTATTTTCCGGTTATCATAAAGAATCCACTTTTCATCACATGTCACAATTCGATCCAATATTTCTTCATTTCTGTACCGATTCAACAAGGCAACACAAGTTACAACACGCGTTTCTTTCTGCAGATCAGTCAAATCATGAGGCACTCATTTTTCGTATTATTTTATTGATTTGACGCAAAAAGAGTCAATATTGTGGGTAAGGTAACATTAAACCATGCCGCTAATTCCTGGGTAGTTTGACTAGAATCAGCTTCCACCATCTCTCTTAATTCATCGTTATTCACCTGGGTCTTCGTCGTGGCTTGTTCTTCAAGTCGAAGTTTCCATCACGAAAGCGTTTAAACCAATATCGCATGGTGCGTTCATTAGCAGACCCCTCACCAAACGCAACATTGATATTGCGGGTTGTTTTTGCCACGTTAATTCCGCGCCGGAACTCGTATTAAAAAATCACTCGAATTTTCGCAGTATCCATCTTTCTTGTCTTATTTTAATAACAAAAACAATTGAAAGTCGTTATTCAAATCTTTCACTTTTTTAAAAAAAAAGAACATCATAGAAACCACGTAAAAAAGTTTCATTCGAAAACCTCAAACCATGAAGATTCTATGTCAATTTTAAAAACCTATTACAATAAAACGGCAATTTCATACTCTAACAACCCCTATTACTCAGGGCCTGTTTCACAACTGACGAGTAAGTTCGGGATAACTTACTTGGCAGTTCAATTGACATATATTGCATATTACAACTGCCGAACGATCTGCCAAGTAAGCTATCCAGAAATTATCTGTCGATTGAGAAATAGGCCCTTAGAAATATTGTGTGTCCTAAAGGATTCCGAATGTGTAATGCTCAAGCAAAAATAAGAGAACATACATAATATTACGCCTATATTTCCGAAAGGTGTCAATAAGATTAGGTCCCAGAGAACTTTATTTGTTTTTATTTCAACATTAAGAGCGAACCTATTGCTATCTATCGGCAATAGACTCGCACCCTATTATTAGGTGGTATCAAAGGAACGCTGCTGCCCATTACTCATCTCTGTCTTTAACTACATTTATGATTTCAATGATAGATATTTCGCGGTGACGGCAGAGTAGAATACAATTGTCACCACCCCAAATCTCTCCCGTGGGTGTCGTACAAGGCGACTAAGGATAAATCAGTGATGAGGAATGGGCAGCAGCGTTCCTCTTATACCTACCTCCTAGCAAAGTACTGCGACTTTTGTGCCCGATAAATGGCAATAGGCTCGCCACCTATTACATGGGACCTAACATAATTGGCGAAACGCGGGTGCTTGTTCACCTCTGCCTACCCCTTCGGGGATATAGGCGTGATTTATGTATGTATGTATGTATGTATTTCGCGGTCAAACAGCAAACACGACCTTCGTTAAGTTCATTGACACATCCCGTCTTATCTTTATTTAATTTATTTACAACGTCAATGATTTTTTGTGCGTTCCATTCTCAACTCCAGAGCAATCTCTTTTCGTCAGTGGCTCTTGTTAATGTTCATGTCTAAATGGTAATTGATCATTATTTATGTGTGCGTGGCACGTGATGCTCTGATGTGCGCAGGCGCATGTCAGTTTGTCAGTCAGATACCCGTTGGCGGCACGTACACAATCTGGATCGCGATCCGCGGATCAAAATCAATGATCGCGATCCAGACTGATCTTGTACGACGTAGATCGGCCCCCCCGTACACAGACAATTTGGATCGTGATCATTTTTCGCGGATCTTTTGGATCGTGATCATTGATTTTGATCGCGGATCTCGATCGAAATTGACTGTGTGCGGGCCGACGTTGAAGTTTATCGATTGGCAGTTGTTTAGGTGTATTGGTCATGTTTAAGTGCTGATTGTATCAAGTGGGCGGTTGGTGAATAGCTCATCATTCAATGGAAGCGTTTTTATTGGGTATTTGATTATGCCGTATGGTGACGGCAGAGCAGAATACAATTGCCACCACCCCAAATCTCTCCCGCGGGTATCGTACAAGGTGATAAATGGTTAAAACAGTGTTGAGGAATGGGCAGCAGCGTTCGTTTTATACCACCTAGCAATGTACTGCGACTTTCGTGTCTGATAAATGGCAATAGGCTCGTCGCCTATTACATGGGACCTAACATAATTGGAAAAACGTGGATGTTAGTTCACCTCTCGGATATAGGCTAGAGATATAGGCCTGATTTACCTATGTATGTATGTATGTGTGGTGATGGCATAGTAAAATAAAATTGTCACTGATCCCATCTCTCCTGCGGATGTCGTACAAGGCCAATTAGATTAGGTCCCATGCAATAGGTGGCGAGCCTATTTCCATCTATCGGGCACGTAAATCGCAGGGTATTGCTAGGTGGTATTAGAAGAACGCTGCTGCCCTTATATACTTATACTTAATAATTACCTGTTTAAATATTAATAATCCGTGTGGCTTTTTATGACTACTGCGGTAGGGGTAGGGGTGGTGGGAATTTTAATCTGCTCAGCTGACATGCTGATGGCATACGGTACTTAATATTAAAATGTAATAAATTAGTGACAAAGTGAAAATTTTCGGGCATATTTCATTTCAAAATGAATATTATATTTTAGCGCCTGACCACTAAAGCTGAAGTTATTAAAATTTCTGCGGCTTCGGGCGGGTTTACACTGCTCCGCGACTTTCTTCACGGCTGAATAAATTCTGACCTTTTTCTTTGCATTAATTATATTTACATACATACATAAATCACGCCTATATCCCCTAAGGGGTAGGCAGGTGTGAATTAATACCCACTTATTGCCAATTCAGCTAGGTCCCATATAATAGGTGGCGAACCTATTGCCATCTTTCTATCGGGCACACAACACAAACAAACAAATTTAGATGGTACAAAAGGAATCTGCTGCCCATTACTCATTCAATTCTGTCTTTACCCTTAGTCGCCTTGTACGACACCCACGGAAGAGATGGGGGCGGTGACAATTGTATTCTACACTGCCGTCACCACATGGCAATTATATTTGACATTCATATTTATAACTAACTGACCCAGCAAACGTTGTTTTACCTTTATTATATCCTGGGGGTATAATAATATGAGTCATAGTAGACTATTATTATACTCACAGATCTACCAAATACGTACGCATAAAAATTTCATAAAAATAGATCCACTTGTGTCGCAGGAGTTCGATAACATATTATTATGAATACTGTGACACGAGATTTTTAATTAGTGTTTTGCCGTGTATTTTGCCATGTGGTGACTGCCAAGCAGAATACAAATGTCACCACCCCTAAATCTCCCGTGGGTGTCGTATAAGGCGCCTAAGGGTAAAGACAGCGACGAGTAATGGGCAGCAGCGTTCTTCTTTTACCACCTAGCAATATACTGCGATTTTTGTGCACGATAGATGGCAATAGGCTCCCTACCTATTACATGGGACCAAATATAATTGGCAAAATATGGATGATGATTAACATCTGCCTATTTCTTCATGTATTTAAAATTTGCCGTGTGGTGACGGCAGAGTAGAATACAATTGTCACTACCCCAGATCTCTCCCGTGGGTGTCGTACAAGGCGACTAAGGATAAATCAGTCATGAGGAATGGGCAGCAGCGTTCCTCTTATACGGTGGTATAGCACTTAGCAATGTACCTACTGCGACTTTTGTACCCAATAAATGGCAATAGGCTCGCCACCTATTACATGGGACCTATCATAACTGGCGATACGTGGGTGCTAGTTCACCTCTGCCTACCCCTTCGGGGATATAGGCGTGATTTATGTATGTATGTATGTATTTAAAAATACCTAATTCATCTTTAGATAATGAGAAAATTAAATACCACATGAAACCGTAATACATAAACTATTCGATTTTAATTTTAACATTATATAAATGTTAGAAATATATATAAATAACGCGGGTTCGATTCCCGCCTCAAGATCATAATTTTTCGAAATTCTTTTTCTAACCACTAAAATCTTTGTAATACATAAACACATAAATCACGTCTTTTTCCACTAAGTGGCAGGCGGAGGTCCCGCATAATAGGGAGCGAGCCTATTGTCATTCTACGGGGACGTAAATCACAGTAAATTTGCTCTAAACGCTACTGCCCATTTCCCGTTATATTAGGAAAGCTTACCACAGCCTTAATAATAATTTTATCCCTCCGTACTTCATACGTCATATCAAAGTCCGCCCGCAGCACGCTTTAGTGTAAACGTTCCTTTTGCACAGAACTCTTGGCACGAGCGATGTGCCACCTTTTTAACAAACCAATTTATTTTAATTAGTTCTGTGGTATAGTTCCCCCATTGGTTTGGCTTGCAGCAGTGTGCAGTCGTGGTGCATTAAGACGTGTAAAACCCATATTTTATACAATAGAGTGAATAGAGGGTTGGACAAATGTTCAGAAAGTATTTAATATTACTCTTCATGGATACTTATTCCACTAAAAATTAAATTTTATTTATTTATAGCGTTTCAGGAACTTAAAATATGTTTTTATATTGTTTGTTTAAAAAAGACAAGACTGCATAGGCCAAATCCCTTCGCCATCCTTAAAAAGAGAGAATTAAAACAAAAAAAAATTTATCCAGCTCGCATAGCACGGGATGTGGAGAAAATCTCCTCAGGGAAAAGAAAATATTTTCCTCTCGCTCTTACTCCCACTAAATCCCGAGACAAAACACTGTCAAGTGGTGGAGAGAGATTTTGTCCACGTCCCGTGCTAGGCCTAGGTACTGTAGGTACTTACCGTCTCTGTCGTAGTGACTCCACACCTCCATAAATTGATTTGCAGATAGTTTCTTGAGCTCTCTCGAGTCTGGGTCTCTGAACTGCCTCATGAAATTCGACGCTCTCTCAATATTCAGCTTTTTAGCCGACGAATTAGAGTCGAAACTCATTTTTCAATATTTTCTCTCTCTATTATATAGGTATACGAACTCTTTGCCTAATATGCACCACAGATTATACTTGGCCGATCAAAAAGGTAATCGTTTGATGTGTTAACAAAAAAATATCTTAAAAATATCTATCATTCGTTACAATAAATATAAACTCTTTAACTAAGTACAAAGTAAATACTGATTTATATTTGTACAATGTAAATATAAGACGATTTGGCGTTCTCTTATTGTCAATCTTTGGTTTATGTAAAAATATACAATTTGTGGTTTTGCGTAGCTTTAAAAAAAACTCTCTCTGATATCGATCACTGGTTGCAGCTCATCTGAAACAAGAGATAAACGTAAATTAAACAAAGGAAATTGTAACTTGAAGTGTGTGAACGGTAGAGCAAAATACAAATCTCCCTCAACCACTTGACAGTGTTTTGTTTCGGGATTTAGTGGGAGTTAGAGCGAGAGGAAAATATTTTCTTCCCCCCGAGGAGATTTTGTTTACGTCCCGTGCCACAGGGGTTGGTGTCGTACATTAGGCGACTAAGGGTAAAGCGATACTGTGATTTAGGTGCCCGTTAGATGGCAATAGGGTTGTGCCCTCTATTACCCTACCGCTTTGGGGATGGCGGACAAGGCTACCCTTGTGCAGCGGACCTAGCACGGGGACGTGGACAAGTCTCTCTCCACCACTTGACAGTGTTTTGTCTCGCGATTTAGTGGGAGTTAGAGCGAGAGGAAAATATTTTCTTTCCCCCGAGGAGATGTGTCCACGTCCCGTGCTACGGGGGCTGATATACCTCAAATTGGGGGTGGTCTACAATTGTATTCTTTTCTGCCGTGACCACACAGTCATAAGGCAGAAGTGATTGATTAAAAAATGTCTTGTCACCATGTCTTTCATGGGTTTTCAAAGTTCACAACAAACCATTTTTCTAAAATATTTGAATTAAGGATCAAAGTGAACGTAAGAGTTCAAACTGATCCATTAATGGATTTTAGTGGACGTTAGGGCACGAGTTGGAGCCCGCGGAGAGACCATAAAACCATGAGTTGTACTGAATGTGTTTTTCATTATAGAAAAGTTACCCGTGAGTCCAAGCCATAAGGTTGGATTCAGCTCAGCGTTTCCTGTTCCCGCGGCTTACTTCAATGGTTTTACGAGCTGCGAAAGACGTCGGACCCCATATACTTAATAAACACCTTTTAATTGCCTATTCAATATTAACTGCTGCTGTTTGGGAAATGGTCAGATTCATTACGTTGGTGCGATCAAGAATTTTACGGTAATGGCGTTTTTATATCAATCAAATACACTTAATAGGATTGTGAAGCTGTAATTATTTTAGTACAAACAGCAATAACATTTTTCACCCCGTAAAAATAGGCCAATTTGGATATGTTGTTAATATATTATAAAAATAAGTTCGTACGTTTTTATTTTTACAAACTGAATTAATTATAAAGAAAAACGTGCAGACTTTGTTTAGGATGTGATGTATTGAATCTAAAAAGATCAAAATTTTCTCATTTTGTACAGTTTTAGGGGAGTGAAAACGTTATCGCTCGAGACAAGTATTCAAAGGAAATGTAGGCATTACTCGCGCCACGTATCGGCATAATCACAATTCTCTTAACTCCTACTCTCCCTACCTTTAATAAATCGGCTCGTCACAATCCTCTTAACTCCTACTCTCCCCACCTTTACGGTGTGATGGATGATAAGAATCAAAAGGGAGTGGATGGCTTGCTTGATGACGTCTGACCGATATGAATGGAAGACGAAACATACTGCGCCGACCCCAGATAGACTGGGAACAGAGCAGGGAGAAGAAGAAGAAGTATGATTGTTTGCCCTGATGAGAATGTTTAGAAATAATGCTTACTTTATTTTCTTTATTTCAAATCTTCCTTGTCTCAGTTCCTACATCTAGGTAGGTACCTATGTGTTGTTTTAGCAAACCTTTAGAACTGACTACTACACTGGAGCGTAAATATTTATGTTTGGACGCCGTAACGCTTTTAAATACACCAAGTCCGAGGATAGACTAAATATTTCATGCCACAGTATTCTTGGTATTGCTTCGTAGAAAGAGTTCGCTTTGATTCACCATTTCGAATCGGCGTGGGTAGTCGCCATTTTGATTATCAATTACAATAAACTTGGCGCCTTTATTCTACGGCTTTCGCAGAACAACGAATTGGTAGAGCCGTGTGGTGACGGCAGAGCAGAATACATTGTCTCCACCCCATCTCTCCCGTGGGTGTCGTACAAGGCGACTAAGGGTATAGACAGAGTAATGGACAGCAGTGATTACTCTTAGGCGTTGTCTCCACGAGCGAGAGAATCGCGGCGATATTCTCGTCGTGCCGCGTATTTCTATATACTCTCTATGAGTGTGTCTCCACACGGCGATTTTATCGCGACGATTCGACGAGTGGCAATGTTATCACTGCGAGTGCAACTCTTTCAACAAATAGTCGTCAAGAAAATGCAGCGATTCCGTTACGAGTCGCCGCGGACACTGCTGGCGGAATAATTGCTCGTTCGTGGAGATTCTGCCATGATAGAAGGGCGAAGGAAGGGGACTCGTCGCGATTCTCTCGCTCGTGGAGACGACGCCTTATACCAGCTATCAATATACTGCGATTTACGTGCCCGATACATGGCAATAGGCTCGCCACCTATATTACATGTCCGATCGTAAGTGGCGAAACTTGAGTTTTGATTCACCTTTGCCTACCCCTAGGGGATATAAGCGTGACTAATGTATGTGTGTTTATGAGAAACGCTGCATTACTCATAGCTTTTGTCTAAGCCCTTTAGTTGCCTTGTACGTCACCCGTGGGAGAGATTGTTCTGTTTCGCTATAACGGCTGGACTATATTACTTAACCACAGAATATATTAAACAGCTGCTGTAAATTGCATCCTAATTATATGAGCAGTTTGTAAGCAAACATTATTGTACAGTCTGGGATTGCTTACGTAGAATCTAATTAGTTTCTAGTTGACTTCATTAAAATACAAATCGCACACCTAGATCTAAACAGAGTTAACTCAAAAAAGAACTTTTTTCTAAATACAGTGTCCCTGTGCACTGCAGGAGTTTTCTGTATAGATATATGCTTAACAAATTGAATAGTGGACATTTTTTTAAATCTGTTTTATTGGTCGATAGGTAGTCAATTAGGGAATGCGGTGGTGAGCATAAGTCCAAAACGGAAATTTTTGAGTTAGCTCCCTTTAGATCTGGGTGTGCGAAATTTAGAGATAGAACATTGTTTTATGCTCCTTACAGTAAGACCACTTAAGTGACATTTCATGATTCTTTTTTCAAATGAAGATATGGCTCAAATGTCTCAGCTACCAAGCCGAAAACACTCAAACAATAAAAATAAAAAAAATAAGAGTGTTTGGCGCGTTTCGTGGTGTCAGTCAGTTTTATTTTCACTAATTCAAAAATTGTTACAGAGTGGATTTTGTGCAGTGAAAGTGGTGTTATTTTAATGCACAAGCATTCGTGTTGATGTGCAATTATGCAGAATCATTGAAAATAAGTCTTGTGATGGTGTTTGATGTTGTGGTGAAATCCACGTAAAAAGTGGTTTTATCCATTTCATCAAGCACCATCATTAACTCTGTTACCATTCAATTCGCGCCAAGCACTCCCTAGATGCGTTAAAATATGTGGCACTCATATTTTAACGTAAAATTCATACTTTTCACCCACTCATTATTTCATAAGATTACAGATAAAATATACACTATAGACTTGGCTGTATGGGCTAGACTCTTTGCCTTCCCTAAAATATAGGGAGAATTAAAAAACAAACAAATAAAAAAAAATGTAGAGGGTGCTTGGCGGGCTTTCAATGGCGTCAGTCAAATTTTTATTTCAATCATTCAAAAATTGTTTCGGAGTGGACTTTGTGTAGTAAAAGTGGTGTTATTTTGATGCATAAGGATCCGTGTTGATGTTCAATTATGAAGAATCATTGAAATAAAAGTGTTGTGCCGTGCTTGACGTTGAGAATTTTATAGTGGTTTTCACCACCTCATCGGTCACCGTCATGAACTCTGTTACCTCTCGACTCGCGCCAAGCACTCCCTAGTTGCGTTAAAATGTGTTTCACCCATATTTTAATGTAAAATTAATTTAATCCATTAAATTCATTCATTCATTTCATGCATTAATTTTATTCATTCATTTTATCATTAATTCAAAATTAAGAAAAGTAAACGAAAATGTATTGAAGAAAGTTCCAAAAGGACTAGTTTACAGGAACGTTAAACCTATTAATAATATTAAAAAAATGTAGAGGGGTGTTTGGCGCGTTTCGTGGTGTCAGTCGGATTTATTTTCGCTAATTCTAAAATTGGTATGGAGTGGAATTGTGCAGTGAAAGTGGTGTTATTTTGATGCACAAGCATCCGTGTTGATGTGCAATTATGCAGAATCATTGAAAACAAGTGTTATGATGTGTTTGATGTTGTGGTGAAGATCACTATAAAAAGTGGTTTTATCCATTTCATCAGTCACCATCATGAACTCTGTTACCATTCAATTCGCGCCAAGCACTCCCTAGATGCGTTAAAATATGTGACACCCATATTTTAACGTAAAATTCATTTCATTCATACATTTCACCCACTCATTATTTCTTAAGACTACAGATAAAATATACACTAAAAACTTGGCTGTATGGGCTAGACCCTTTGCCTTCCCTAAAATATAGGGAGAATTTTAAAACTAAAACAATGTATTGCGTTTGGACTATCCGCCAAAAATGAAAATGAGGGATGTTTGCCGCGTTTCAATGGTGTCAGTCAGATTTTCTGATCTCTACCTGCTCCTCTGAGAGAAAGGCGTGACAAACGAATGTATGTAGGTACATTTTAACAAAGTTTTTTATTATATGTATATTACATAGAGAAAACAAATTGAATGTCCCACAGTAGACCCTCAAGGGTCGGCCAGATCGAAACCGATGGGAAGGCCTTGAGACTAATGCAAAGTACCCTAAAGTTTCTACGAAGACCAACACAGATGGGTGGAATATTTGTTATTTATCAGTTAGCTCGCTAAACACGAAGTTGGAGGTAGTTTATAATTTTGTACCGATCTCACAAGCATTTACATACATACAAAAATTACGCCTATATCCCCGAAGGGATACGCAGTGGTGAATTAGCACCCACGATTCGCCAATTAAGCTAGGTCCCGTGTAACAGGTGGCGAGCCTATTGCCATCTATCGCGCACTTAAATCGTAGTATATTGCTGGGTGGTACAAGAGGAATGCTGCTGCCCATTAATCATTGCTGTCTTTACCCTTCTGTGTATCATTGGAGTTTTTATGCGTCTGTAGTGGGCAGTAAAAAGTTTATTGCGTTTGCCTCCTCATTAAACAGCCGTAATGTTCTCTGGTGTAATTTTATTGTCTAAATATTTAGTTTATCTATTACCCATGAATATAAACGGTTGGCTAATTTACGCTTTTAATGGTTCCGCCACAAGTTTAAACAATAGTTAATTTATTTAAATGGGATTTCGATATTTTTATCATTACGTCTGAAAAAATAAATATCAGGACATATGACAGTATGGGCTAGATCCCATTGCCTTCTCATGTGAGAGAAGAAATAAAAAGTTAACAACAACAACAACAACAAAATAAATGAAGTCACGTAAATAAGTAAAATTTTAAAAGAGATACTTCTACGGCTTTATGTAGGTATTTCATAATGGATACGAATTAGATTAAATTAAGGCTGGGATAGCGTTCTGTTAATTACACTGTAATTAAACAGTAAAACATACAATCGGGCCTTTACCAGAAATTGTGAGGTCCGCGTAATAAGCCTAATAAAAACCTCATTTTGTAAGAAAAGGTTGAAATAGTTACAATATTTTCCTACTTTTATTAAATGTGTATCTATTGTATGATTTTTTAGATATTCTTGTATAAATTTGCATTTGTTTTATTGCAGCAGCATAACAACATTGTTAAAAAGTACTTTAAAAAACAAAAGAAAGAAAATCTTGGCAGAAATGTAATATTCGAAACCTTAAAAAAAAGTACTTTAAAAAACAAAAGAAAGAAAATCTTGGCAGAAATGTAATATTCGAAACCTTAGTCCTGAAAAGCTTTTTCTTGTGATTTCGATAATTCCATGTTGTCATTGTCTGTTGTTCATAGAGTTCACTGTATTTAAACTTCTATACTAATATTATAAAACTGAAGAGTTTATTTTTATTCTAATCTCTAATCTCAGGAACTACTGACTCAAATTTTAAAATTATTATTGTGTTGGATTAGTCCATTTATCAAGGAAGGCTATAAGGCTATATAACAACCGACAATAAAGCGAGCGAAGCCGCGGGCGACGACTAGTATTTAATAAAATATAAAAAAAATATGATGATTATATCACGGTTCATTATTAAAGAACATAAATAAACCTTTGTTATCTTTATCTTTGAAATCCATCAGTAATAATTCTAGCCGACAGTGTACAATTATAAGTCTATTCATAGAAAATAATTGAATAGAGCCTTAATGTATTCTAATGGATACTATTAAAATGAAAACGTTTCGCCTGGATTTCGTAGCATCTTTTGGCAGGGAACATGGCTGACGATCAAAGGGCTGAATGTAATCTGTCTGCTCTATTCCCTGGTTATCTATATTCGTATGTTTCCATTCATATCGGCCAGACGACATTAGTCCATCAATTGCGTTTTATTCACAAGCCATACCGGAAAGATGTCAAGTGATTATATTTTGATTTTAATTTGAACATTATATAAATGTGAGAAAAATTAATACAAAAATTATCAAGGTTAGTAGAAAAAGTTCGAAAAAGTCCGTAGTGTGAAATGTAAGATTATTTGTCAAAATTGACATTTGTTCAATTTTTTTTAATTTTCCCAATATTTTAGGGAAGGCAAAGGGTCTAGCCCATACAGCAATGTCTTTAGTGTATATTATATCTGTAGTCATATGAGATAATGAGTGGGTGAAATGTATGAATGAAATGAATTTTACGTTAAAATATGGGTGCCACATATTTTAACGCATCTAGGAAGTGCTGGGCGCGAATTGAATGGTAACAGAGTTCATGATGGTGGTTGATAAAATGGATAAAACCACTTTTTATAGTGATCTTAACCACAACATCAAACACATCATGAGACTTATTTTCGATGATTCTGCATAATTGCACATCAACACGGATGCTTGTGCATCAAAATAAGACCACTTTCACTGCACAAAATCCACTCTGTAACAATTTTTGAATTAGTGAAAATAAATCTGACATTTGTTCAATAGAAACGTTGTAGGTATCGTTTTAAAAGCACCCTGGCCGTAATATCTATTAGATCAAAAAAGTTATGATAGGCTTGAACCAAATCATTCTCCTCCATTACCAACCCGTATAAGTGGTCCATTAATTATTAAATATAAGTCGGGAACGAAACACGGCCTTGGTTACACACAAACGTAGGCAAACAGACCCATTAATTTAATGCGAACAAACAGAGAGTATTTGCTTGTGAATGTGTAAATGTACGGGTAATTTTTTGGGTAAATACCATCTTCATCTTTCTGCCCTGCTCGGGGCCTAGCCAAGTGGCCACTCTATGGAACGCATAGATTATAAAATGTATGAAAGTGACGTATTACAGAAAAAAACAATACGTCAGGTTCATACTTTTGTTTTCTATGCGTTCGAAAATTGATAAGCCTGGCTAGATAGGCCCTCTGTTCCCAGTTTATCTAGGATCGGTGCGCTATGTTTCCTCTTCGATTCGTATCGGTCAGACGTCATCAAGGTGGAGCTCGATACAGCAGTGGCTTAACGCACTCGGCCAGCGATTGCGTAAGCTAAGCAATGTTCGCTGCGTCCGGTCATTGGATGGGTGACCAAAATACATTATCTCGTTTAAATTTTTCAATATTCGTAGTTTTGAAAAATTACATCCTAGTGCCGCGTGGTGACGGTGTTGATCAGAATTGTCACCAGCCCCGATCCCCAAACCATGTTCCTTGTTATTTTTTCAGTATTCAAACGGTTTATTTGTGTATGTTATTACCCAGTACAGTATTTTGACGAAATTCGGAGTGTGGAAATTTTTTAGCTCATCGCGTGTGCCGTGGGCGTAATTTGATACCATAATAAATTACTTTATAAATAATCCAATGTAAGACGTGTCTGATTCTCGTCCCACTTGCTAAAGTTACCAACAAGAGCGATTGTGTTCTGAATACTAGATGACGGATAAATTTACATAATAATTATGTAAGTATATTAAAATTGTGAACCTTACTTAACTTGTAAATGTTTCATGTAACTTTTCTATAAAAGCACAACTGACTGGCACTCGCCGCCCGCTACCGCTAACCGGTAAAAGTAAATAATTATTGATTGATAAATATGCGTGGTGTAGTAGGTACTTAGATTTTATGTTGTAAATTATTAATAAGACTAATTATACGGTTAAGATCTGTATTCTGTTAAATTATTAGATTTTCTAATATATCTATCGTTAAGTTTTAATATACAATGAAAGATGTGAATAAACATTGAAAGTGTCATACTGCCGCACTCAG
Source organism: Cataclysta lemnata (assembly GCA_963931975.1). Lineage (NCBI taxonomy): Eukaryota > Metazoa > Arthropoda > Insecta > Lepidoptera > Crambidae > Cataclysta > Cataclysta lemnata. Next base: position 4,834,364 of record OZ008360.1, read on the forward strand.
AGACGTCAATTAACTTTAATGAGTACTTAGTGTCAAAAAAAAACATTGAAATCGAGACCATAGACCCGGAAAGAATAGGGACGAGTTTTGAATTCTCAGTTTTTGGAGTGGTGTACTCATTAACGTTATTTGACGTCTCTGAGTGCGGCAGTAAATCTATAATAATATTATAAAGCTGAAGAGTTTGTTTGTTTGTTTGTATGGTAAAACACGTTAATCTCAGGAACTACTGACTCAAATTGAAAAATTATTTCTGTGTGGATAGATAGATAGTGGAGAGTTCTTTTATCGAGAGGCTATAGGCTATATAAACGCGAGCGAAACCACGGGCGTCCACTAGTCAACGTTATATTTTCCTCCCAGACCACAATGAGATAATAAATACTGCTCTGTTCACTTCTAAAGGCATATCTGTGAGATTACGATTTTATGAGAGTAAGGGCCTGTTTCACAATCGACAAGTAAGTTCGAAGTAGCTTACTGTGCAGTTCAATTGACATATATTTCATATTACAACTGTCAAATGATCTGGGAAGTAAGCTACTTAGAACTTACTTGTCGATTGTGAAACAGGCCCTTAGTTTTGTTGCTATATGTCCAGTGTTAGTAGACAAGTAGTAACGATACAACATTTCTATCAAACAAATGGTAATATTTGGCACAACTCTATTCTACACGACGGTCGCCATGTTGTTTTGTCAGTAATACGTCAGATTCGTGCATTTTTATTCTATTCGAATAAATTGGCCATTCCACTATGCTCCTGATAATGTCGCTAGGGAGGGTATATTTTATAAAATAAATAATATCAAATCGATATCTTGTTGATTAACGAGAATCTAAGCCCGTTTTCATGAATACATGGACAATTTACATAATGGCTTCGGGGGTAATTTCGACTTTATTTGTGCCTAACAAAATATCAATTGGTGTGATCTTGTTGGCTGTAGATATTAAATAAAGCAGTCAGATTTCTCCAACGGATTTCTAATCTTGCAGTGTTTTAGTTAAAGTGTAACATTGGTTCAGAATGTTTGACAGTGAGGGAGGGGTAACCTGATGGGCTGTCAATTGTGAATAGAGGCAACGCAGCGTGGAGATTTGCTCTGAAAATTCGCTGTTCTCTTTGTATTCTTATAAGGTGACCATGCGTCACGGGTTTGTGAGGACTTTTTTGTTAAACAACAACCCAAGTGTTAAATATATCCGATCGATTGTCAACCTTAGCTAGGTAGACGTAAAGCTTAAAGTCATACATACATACATACATAAATCACGCCTATATCCCCGAAGGGGTAGGCAGAGTTGAACTAGCACCCACGTTTCGCCAGTTATGTTAGGTCCCTTGTAATAGGTGGCGAGCCTATTGCCATTTATCGGGCACAAAAGTCGCAGTAGGTAATAGCTAGATGATATACGAGGAACGCTGCTGCCCATTCCTCATCACTGATTTATCCTTAGTCGCCTTGTACGACACCCACGGGAGAGATTTGGGGTGGTGACAATTGTATTCTACTCTGCCGTCACCACACGGCTTAAGCTTAAAGTCGATTGGGAAAAATATACTTAGGGCCTGTTTCACAATCGACGTGTAAGTTCTGAATAGCTTACTTGGCAGTTCAATTGACATACATTTCATATTACAACTCTCATATTAATGATCTGCCAAGTAAGCTATCCAGAACTTACCCGTCGATTGTGAAACAGGCCCTTAGTGTGTTTTACAACAAAAAAATTACATGACAATTCATAATGAATAAATGAGTTTTATCGAAGAGCTCGCTAGCGCAGTGGAATAGCGCGCTTGGCCTGCGATTGCGTAAACTAAGCAATTTGCGCTAAAGCCGGTCATTGGATTGTTGACCAAAAAATATTTATCTCGAGTTCCTCCGTGCTTCAGAATGCACGTTAAGCCGGTGGTCCAAGCTGCATCTGCAGTCGTTAATACCCACCAACCCGGCGTGCCGGGCCAGCGTGGTGGGTTATGGCCCATTCTCCCTATATTCTTCCATCTATAGGGAAGGCCCTGTGCCCGAGCATTGGGGACATTAAATGGCTGGTGATGATGATGATGATGAAGTTTTATGAACTAACTAAAAATATGTAAAATTCTCTAATCATTTTTCATAACTGTGGAAAGAAATACTGCAACATTTAGGCGACTATTTCCCAAATTCGTACAATTTTGAACCTCTAGTTATTAATTGTTTTAGAACTCACAAGTCTGAAATTCGTACACATTAAACTTGAAGATATGAGTTAGTGAATGCAAAAAACAGAAACACGATTAACTACACTTTACTCAATAGAAAAAAAATCTAAACATACCACTAGTTCAAACTTTATAACCACGATTTTGAATAGAAAAAATTATGAAATGCTTTTAAATTTATACAAAAACATTTGCATGATGGTTATGAAGTACATGCAAAACGTAGTTTATATTCGTTTCATACAAAATATTTCATAAAGTAACGAAAAACCTATAGTTTCGTGCGACTGCGGTTGCGCTTCATACATTTGCCATTTTGGTCAGTACTCGCCAAGGCGTCTCAGAGTGTGAGGTCATGTCGCTTTGTGTAGCTACGCTACCGACCCTATTTTACGTGTATATTTGTAAATATTGACATAGTGTATCAGAATCAGTGCAGTAAATTATTTTATGTACATTCATGTTGTAGGCTACTCTCCTACATTTATTTAGTTTATTTATAATAATTACATATATTATTAAACTATTTATCATTGTATCTATATATTACACATAAAATAAATAATCACCTATACAACCTATTTATGTAACTGACGTGCACCCCGCGCCGCATCGCGTTGCCTAGCAACGAATCAACAAGCTCTTGAAATTACACCACGACGCGAAGTGCACGTTGCATTCTCTTAAATATTAATTGTAAATTCTTTTTTAATGTAAATTGTGTATTTGTGTGTGTATATGTTATTACTCTACTGAAGAACCAAAAATATAAGCTTTGGACTGTTATACTGTGAGTTGGATTATTCATTTACTTTTCACACACCAAAATACCAAAATGTCATATTAAAATTCGAGTTATGATTTCACTGATGAACCTAAAATGACACAGTTAATCAAAATGAAAATAAGGGTCATTGACCTGTTACATAATGACATTTTGCAACAGGTGCATTCGGATCATTATGTTACATTTATGTTACTTAAAAAATCAAAAACTTTGAGCAAACCGAGAAGGCAAAAGAATCTAAGCCCGTATAGCCGCCGCCGCCGACTCCCCCATATTATTTTCAAAAAAGCATTTGCCCTGCGATTGCGTAAACTAAGCAATGTTCGCTAAGGCCGGTCATTGGATCGTTGACCAAAAATTTATTATTTCGAGTTCTTATTATTATTATTTACTATAGCCCTTTTTTGTAATCAAATTTGTTCTAAAATAATGCATTATCTGCGAAGGTGTTTTTGCAAACATTATATTATTCCTTATCAAAATATAGTTATCTTTGTAACTCTCAACTCAACTCAAGTGCAACACGTAACTTTTCATCCCCCCAACGAGGAAATTGCAAAATACAAAAAAAAATACAATTATAACAGTTTCTGTTTTCACACAGAAACTTCCACAACGACCTCCCATTAACCCAAACACACTCTCAACACCCACCCAGAAACACCCACAACATTCACACCCGCAATACACACCCATCCACTCAGACACACCCAAAAAAACACCCATTCACCCAGAAACACCCACAAAACACCCTTTCACCCAGAAACACCCACAAAACATCCATTCACTCAGAAACACCCACAAAACAACCATTCACCCAGAAACACCCACAAAACACCCATTCACCCAGAAACACACAAAACACCCATTTACCTAGACACACCCACAAAACACCCATTCGCCCAGAAACACCGACAAAACACCCATTCACCCAGAAACACCCACAAAACACCCAATCACCCAGAAACACTCCCAAAACACACAATCACCCAGAAACACCTACAAAACACCCATTCACCCAGAAACACCCACAAAACACTACAAAATACCTAATAAAAATTACCGTCCCTAATGGAGTTCCGAGACGGTCAATCAGCTTGGCGTCAATCTTGATTTAAACATTTTGATCGTCTACAATATTATTATACATTATAATACTTTATTTGATTTCTATGAATATCTTAAGAGTTATTTTTTAAATAGCTCCGCAACCAATCAATCATTAAGTTAGTACTACTCACGCGTTTAAAATATCCGAAGCGGGCGGTATGTTTTGAGTTTGTGGACTATTAGAAAGCCTTCGATTCTGTCAAGAAATGGTCTGTGATCCAGTCTAAGCTTATTAAGCTCCAGCGGGGTGTGAGACAACATGATTTAAATCCTCAACCACGTACGTACGATCTATTGTTATTTTCCGAATTTCACGCGAACGAAGTCACGGGCATAGCTAGTGTGATAATAATATGAAACTACATTTTTTTACGTACATAGAATTTTATAATTAGGATAAAATTAAATATGACGCATTTAATATTATCCGTATAAGAGGTATTAGATTAAAATTCATACTTGGTCGAGTGCACTATGGCGCAAAGACAGCTTGACTTTCCCCGAGTGCGCGGCGGCTGTCCCAGCGCGCGCGCATGGAGGGGTTACACCGGCGATGCCTACACTGCCCGGAAATACTCGCCTTAAATAAAATATTCGCCAATTTCAGATAATTAGAAATGTAAGAGTTTCCTATTTTATTAAGAAAAACAAAATTCCCTTTTTTACAATGGGAACCGAAAACATGGCCACCCCACCCCGAGCTGTAAGCCGAATGAGGAAAATGGAACAAAAGCAATGTAATTCGAACCGTATTCGTTGGCAATAAGGACCAGTGCGAGGCGAAGGCTTTGTATCCTAATGAAACTCAAGCCCAATCGTGTCAGACAGTCGATGTTGCTACTTCCGAAGTGTTTAGTTACAAACGCTCGGATGTTTTACTGTTATTCGCTGGAATGGTATGTACTAAACATTGATTTCCGATTTATTGTACGAGTAAGGCGCATAATTAAATACGTACAAAGTAACGCCGTTTTTTACGGAGGAGATGTACGGCTCTCACAGAATCTTAGCAAATATAGCTGGGCAGAGAGAGAATTCGGGGTTGCGAAGGTGAGTTTTGGCATGTTGTATAGGTGCCCCGTAAACCTACACTTGGGTCATAAAACGGACAGACGAAACGACAGTAAAACAAGGAAACTATGAGCGCAAATCGAAATATAACTCTCAAAAATACGTGCGACTAGCGCAGTGACGGATGCAATGTGAAAAATAGACAATAAAATCAATAGAAAACGAGCTCGCAAAAGAAAACATTAAATCTATTCAATAAACTAGAGTCCGCAACAGGATACAAGTCTTTAGCGCTGTCACTATAACTTAATGTGCCGTGTGGTGACGGCAGAGTAGAATACAATTGTCACCACCCCAAATCTCTCCCGTGGGTGTCGTACAAGGCGACTAAGGATAAATCAGAGATGAGGAATGGGCAGCAGCGTTCCTCTTATACCACCTGGCAATGGTACTGCGACTTTTGTGCCCTACAAATGGCAATAGGCTCGCCACCTATTACATGGGACCTAAAATAATTTGCGAAACGTGGGTGCTAGTTCACCTCTGCCTACCCCTACGGGGATATAGGCGTGATTTATGTATGTATGTATGTATGTACTATAACTTAATTCCTTTTTCGCCGCACTATGGACCCGGCACCCCAAAAACATAAATAATTAGTTATTTAGTTATTTTTAGTAAATTTCACTGTATGTTTCCCAAATAATATATATAATTTAATTATTTCTTATTTGTTAATTAGAATTATTTCTTGTAACAGGAATCGCAGCTGTTCCTTATGAATGAAACATTCCGAAGTGAAACTCCACGGAACAATTTCTGGGTCCAATCTGTTATAACACAGTTTGAGCTGCCCGGATTAAATATGCGAAACCCGGATTGAACATGCGACGATGTCGGAAAATTGCGATATAACCCGCCTGTTCTCTAGCCGTAACGTCTGTAAAGGTCCGTTCACATAGCGGATAGCGCAGCGGGCACTCCACAGACTCCGCTCCATACGTGCAAAATGCCTAATTATTCCCTGCGGGGTAAGCAGAGGTGTCCAGTGTAAAGGTCAACACTCATTACATCAACCCGGCACCCGACCGCATCGCCTCGCGCGGTTAGTATTATTTATTTGTAATTGTATGGAGGCGGAGCGACCACGCGCGGGGCCCGCGTCGACCGCCTGCGGCCCGGGAGGCGACCGGGACGCTACCGCTTGTTGCCCGCAAGTTATTCACGGGTGCCGGGTTGATGTAATGAGAGTTACCCTTAATAGGCGGCAAGTCTCTCGCCGCCATCTATCACGTTCTTAAGAGGATTGTGAAGCTAAATTTTAGTACAAAAAGCGATAACATTTTTAACCCCGTAAACACAGTCCAATTTTAATAATTGGATATGTTGTAAATATAATAAAAAAACTAGGTTCGTACGTTTTTAGTTTCACGAAATATTACTTACGATAAAAGTTGTCAGCATCGAAATATATACAAAAACTTCCACGAGCATTATATATTTTTAATCCAACTAAACTGAATTAATGGAAAAGAAAAACTTACAGACTTAGATAAGGATGTAGTGTAAGCTTAAAAATTTAAGATGGTTTAGTTTTTTTTTCGCAATTTATGAAAAAAAATTGATAGGACGATTACAGTCAAGCAGAAGTATATATATACCTTCCATGCGAATCGAAAGGTGCACAGTTTAGGCGGTATAATAAACTTTTCATCTATTCGAACGCATAGAAATACATTCGAATAGATTGGCTACTTGACTAGGTTCCCTGGGCCCGTAGCCAAGTGGCAATCGTTTCGTAACGAAAACGTGTCGAAGTTCGTCACGATCGGCCATATTACTTTGGTATCTACAGCGTCTTAGCTTGCGCTACCAACATAACTAGGAACTTACGAATACGATTTCGGTCACGTGATTTCACGACGACTTACGCTTTATCCCATACATTTTGCTTTATCGAACTTCGTTATCTTTGTCGGTATGTTACTTTGTCTAGGCCCCCAGATCCTCTAGCTAGACAAGTGGCTTATCTATTCAAACGGATATATTCCAAATGTATGAAATTGACGTATTGCACAGAAAACAAAATGGCGACCGTCGTGCGAGATACATGTAAGTCTATTACAAATATTACAACGGGATGGCCAAGAATGCAAACCGATGCAGACCATGAAGCCACGCAAAGTTGAATATCTGGGTCACATATTAATGCCCGTATCTGCATACGAGCTTTTGTTTCGTAATGGCAATGATGAAAACCACAGATAAAAAAGAGCCTCCGGCAACTGGAGGCTCTTTTTTTATCTGTGGTTTTTGTTTTATTATTTCTAAAGTTAAAATGAATATAAGATATTCATTTCTTACCGCAAAATAACTTATTATGACTTTTTTGTTTTCAGAAACAGCAAAATACGTTTTATTGTTATTTTTATTGCTATTTGATACATATGTTACCGGAAATGTATGAAATCCCGTTATTGTATTCAATTCCTAGTTCCTAAAATCGCACGGAAATGTACGAAATAAATTATTTTAGACACATTACCTAGGAAATCTATATATTTCCAAAAACAGCAATCGGAAATTAAGAAACATTTAAGATATCAATGGGTACGCGGGGATAGCGGGGCGAGGAAACTATTACATTGTAACTTCTCTATAAAAGCACAACTTTCTGGCACTTTTCGTTGGTTCATGTTCTAACCTAACCAACTACTGTATTACAGCAAGATGTCTGTGCTATAAAAAATTGTGTATAAGAATATAACAAAAATGAAACAACGTGTTTTATTATAGGAAGCATTATTTTTATACATTTCCTAATACGATATTGGACTCATATACAATTCCTAGGAAATGTATACATTTCCCAGGATATGTATAAATTAAATCATTCTTAAAACAATATTTTAATACTTTTCCTAAATAGCTTCGGAATTGTATACATTTCCTAGGAGTTGCATACGATTCCAGGATATCATACATTTCCGGTAACACATACATAAAGCAGCAGCATGCAGAGGTGACTTAACACCCACGTTTCGTCGATTAGGTTAGCTCTGCCGTCAAATAATCGCAGGAATAGAACAGGTAAACATGGCATAGCTATTTCGCAAACGCGGAATAGCTATGCCATGTTTACCACCAGTTTATTAATAAGATAGCCTATGTTTTACCGCCCTTGGTAATAATAAATGTAGTGAATATTTCTCTTCTCGTCGGCTCCCGAAAACACGGAAGCCGAAAAAGTGCTTCGTTAACTCGTTTCAAGAGAGATTTTGACGTTGAGATAACCCCCGTAGCGGACAGGTACATAATTCTCATGAGGGCTCCTCCAAGGTCCTCCGTTTGCTGCAGTGTGAACGTGACTGTCGTGACGATAGCGTAACGTAGGCGGGGTTTGAATAATAGGGTATTTCAACACCGTGTCAGTAAAAATATTAAAATGTGAGTACGCGTTGTGAGGAGAGTCAGGAAAATTAGAAGCGGAAACGGAAAGTAATCATAGAACGAATTTAATTATGTGCAAATATTTTACTAAATAGACGTATCAAAATCAAGTGCCACAATTATGTATCCCTATAAGAGACTTAAGACAAGTAATTATACTAAATAACTATGAAAGGAGTTCGGTTTGCTACACACAGAGCGGAATACAATTGTCACCGCCCCCATCTCTCCCGTAGGTGTCGTGCAAAGCGACTAAGGTTAAGGATAGCGATGAGTAATGGGCAGCAGCATTCCTCACATACTACCAAGCAATATAGGTACTGCGACTTATGTGCGTGATATATGCCAATAGACCACCTAATATATTACATGGGATCTGACTTAATTAGCGAAAACTGGGTGTTCATTCACGATTCACAAATACGTGATTTATATAAGTACATTGTGTAGGGGTAACATTTTTGTGTTGCTAATAAAAAAACTAATACACACTAACTACTTAACATTAAGTAACTTCTCCAAGCGCTCACTGGACCAATTAATCAACAGAACAAGCACCTACTTCTCAAGGCCCACTCTATCTTACTTAAGTTAGCGAAAGTTTTTGTGAAATCAGTAATCCCGCAAGACACTCGGCGAAAACCCTCGAAGAGTCGAGCACCTGTCGAAAACAATAAGTGGGCTCGATTCGAAATCGATCCAAGGCCAATCCAATATGGTTTAACGCGAGTGGTTGTCGTCGAGTTATATCTGCGAGTTTTCTGCTATGAATCGGCCTACAGCCCTCAGTTCTTCTTCTCCCTGCCCTGTTCCCAGCGGGTCTAGCTAGGACGTGGACAAGTCTCTCTCCGCCACTTGACAAAGATTTTCTTTCCCCCGAAGGAGATGTGTCCACGTCCCGTGCTACGTGTAAGGCTATCTGGGGTCGGCGCACTATGTTGCCCCTTTTATTCATAGCGGTAAGACGTCATCAAGCAACATTCCTTATATTAATGTGCTCAAGGTTTTGGCTTCTTGGCTTGGTGGTGGTGGTTTGCCCTCCACCATTTGGGTGCCCCAAGATGATTATTGGTCTACACCGGGCAATCTATCTTAGTCGATTTTCACGACACCCATGGGATGAGCCGGGACTCGGGACTGGCCAATTCTACGTTATTTTTCCGCTCCCAGGCCTACCAGCCGTCAGTTATTTGGACTATATTTACATCTCTGTAAACTCCCATCGCTCGTTATCTAGCTTGGACCAGTAAAAACTACGAACAAACATTTTTATGGCGAGATTATTGTTCAACTAGAAGTTATGGGTGTTTGCAGTCACGAACGGGCTGGATTCATTTGTTTGTTATCGAATAACGTTGTGATAAGTTTGCTAGTCGAAGGTAGGAGCTCGCTAGCGCAGTGGCATAGCGCGCTCGGCCTGCGATTGCTTAAACTAAGCAATGTTCGCTAATGCCAGTCACTGGATAGGTGACCAAAAATTTATTATCTCGAGTTCCTCCGCGCATCGGAAGGCACTTTAGGCCTTTGGTTCCGGGTGCATCTGCAGTCGTTAATACCCACCAACCCGCACTGGGCCAGCGTGGTGGGTTATGGCCTATTCGCCCTATATTCTTCCACCCATGCGGAAGGCCTGTGCCCCAGCAGAGGGGCCATTGAAGGGCTGGGTTGAATGATGATAATAAAACTAATAACTTCTAACCTTAGTAGTAGGGCTTTTACAGTAACCCCTACCCAAAATGTCAAAAGCCATCTTTGCCACCCAAGCTTTCTCTGCGCCCAGACATATTTATATATCATATATTCTGAATAAGAAATAAAAAGAATAAAATATGAAAAGCCGAATTCCCCGACCTGCCTGCGACTTATTTTATATACGTACGAGGAATCAATCTACGTAAGAGGATCCCTGCGAGCTTCAAGAGCATTATTACGTGCGGTCTGGTGAATTTGGGCTGCCTTATTTGCTACTTGTAAGAGAAGAGAAGCACCTACGATTGAAAGGTAGGCTCTCCTTAAGTGATCATTATTTCACAAGCCCTTTTGGTACAAAAAGGCAATTTACATACATCTATATTATCCCTATTCATCCCCGAAGAGGTAGCCAGAGGTGAATTAACACACACGTTTCGCCAATTATGTATATTGCTATATTATATTGCTAGGTGGTTTAAGCCTGTTGCCCGTTGCTCATAGCTGTCTTTACTCTCAGCAGTATGAGAATACCAATTGTATTCTGCTCTGCCGTCGTCACAAATCTAACAATTTGAGCTTTCATATTTTTCTAATGTAGATCTTAAAACCTTTATTAATAATATAATAGCTTAAAGTAGGTGGGCTAGGATTTATCGGAGCAGACCTTTCGCTACCAACAGTCGTGGCAGCTATGGTAGCGAACATTACCAATTGGAACGCCGTCAAGGTGTCCGCGGAGAATATATGCTATAAGCGGGAAATAATCCGAGGAGAGGTCGCGCGAAGACGACCCCTCGGGAGACCCGCTTAGACGTCGTAGAGTGAGCCGCAAGCGAAGGGCTTTAGCCAACCCTCGCGCCCCACTATAACGAGCCAGATCTGGCAGGAAGGGCCGCCTGCCACACAGCCAACTGACCCCGGTGCAGATAAAACAACGCTAAGCGTTGGGCGCTCGAGGCTAAGCGAGTCTCATATACTCGCCAGAGATGGGCCTGTGCACGGGCAACCGCTAATCAGGGGAATATAGTGGATAAAGGCTTGGCTGATACCACTTCCCCCCTGCCAAGCGAGAGGATGGTGCCGAAGGGGTTTTTAGTGGAGTAGTCGCGGTGCTCTCTACACACCGCGGAGTCCTACATAACTCTGCACCCCGCCCAGGCGCAGAGTATGCGTAAATTGCATTTCCCCCTCATTAAAAAAAAAGGTGGGCTAGGTTTATATGTCTCATCGCATGCCTCACACTAATCCTATTTAGTTAGCGACAGGTCGACATGGCTTTCTCTTCAGAAAACAAAATCTTGGATCTTCTAATCGTCTTTAGAAAACTCATTAACACCGAACAACATTAACAATAACACATTTAAGCAGCGCAAATTAGCAATAATTTTGATACAGCCACGATTATCCGCGTGAATAGTTACAGTTGCAAATACACAAACAAACCCGCCTGTGTTCAAGCACCGTGAGACAATAGCGGTAAGGTTGAAAATCGCGAATCCTAAAGATATTTCCGTTTCCCACACTGATCTCTGTACAGAAATAATGTTTGTTCAGGACCGGTGAATCCGGGTAATAACTCTGCCGGATCACGCCCGGACGGTTATCCGGGTCTCTCCAGATCGGACCTAATGGTCTTTAAGGATATTGTGTCTATAAATTTGACTTTGGTTGGTATAGTCTTCGCGTTTTTATACAACCTCATACATTAAATGTATGTAACTATGTCGGTGTATTGAGGGAAATGGTATAAAAATATTTCAATTTTCCCCTAAGAAGAGACAGACTGAGATGTTTATTATTTGAATTATCACCCACATTTCACAAATGAATGAGATAATAAAAAAGAGAAGAAAAAAAACGTTCTCAATGAGTAGTAAATTATTAAGTAATACATGTTCTGGTGAAATGTTAGTAAATGCACCTCTGCCTACCCCTAGAAGTTGAGGAAAGTATGTAGATCATGATCGGAAGGCGGGTTATAAATATAATGCAGATCTGGGTGTTCCCATAAGTAATTATGCGATTTTAACTGTGCTGCGGGTATGAAAATGTAATATAACTTTAAATATTACAGACAAAAGTCACACCGGGTTACAAGACGGATAATCCGGTTACTGTAGCGTGATATATGGCGCCCGGACCGCTGTTGCGGGGGAAATAACTTTATTGGGTTTGAAAAGCGACCTTTACTAATGCTGGGATTGCTACGAAATCACGCTACGCTACGACAGTAGAAATTTCGTAGCACTCTGTAGCAGTCGTAGCGAGAATATTATTGCGTTAGTGTGCCTGAAAGGAGATAGTTTCAAATCTTATTTGTTGAGCTTTAACTGAGGGGCTACTCTTTAAATAAATTGGAATCGGCTTAGTGTTGCCATCTCTCTCAAACGTTGCTATCATACCTAATGAGTGAGAGTTTTTGATCGGCTTGCAGAGTTAGGTCGCTGTTTCGGGAGACCCGAGATTTCGAGGGAACTCAATAAATTTTTGGTCACCTATCCAATGACCAGCCATAACGAAACTTGCATAGTTTAATTACAATTTTTATTTTAATTTTAACATTTCACATATAAAAATAAGTACAGAGAATATTGTATACAAAGAATAAATACACTTTGACATAAAATACGGGGGCATAGGGTAGATTGCACGTTCGCTCGCTGCTCGTTCCCGCTCGCAGCCGACGCTTTAGTTACAACTCTAGCGTCAACGCAGAGTAGGCTAATAACTCGCTGACAGGTCGCAGATAAACTACTGTTCTACATATACTGTGGCACTACCGAGCTCGTCGGCAGCGCAGTGGTTGGGAGGAGTTTTGCTCCACACACCGCCACACAGTTTTGCTCACATACTGGAAGTGTAACATTTCTCGCATTCTTGGCCGCGTGGTGACGGCAGAGTAGAATACAATTGTATCCACCCCCATCTCTCCCGTGGGTGTCGTACAAGGCGACTAAGGGTAAATACAGCAATGAGTAATAGGCAGCAGCATTCCTCTGTACCATCTAGCAATAAACTGCGATTGATGTGCCCGATAGATGGCAATAGGCTCGCCACCATGGACCCGCCACATGGGACCTAGCTAAATTGGGGATAAGTGGGTGTTAATTCACCTCTGCCTACCCCTTAGGGGATATAGGCGTGATTTATGTGTGTAACATTTCTCGCACTCGCGGCCTCAGTAAATAAGTCCGCGGCCCGCCCGTCAAAGGAAATTTTGTTCCCGATCCATCTTGCAATAATATAGCGGGAATGTAGCTGCGAATTTCGGGGAGGCAGGAATTTTTTTTATTACGCTGGCAATGTCCGTCGACTTTTGTCTTTGCATTTTGGATTAAGCGTCTCGAAGAAAATTTAGTGCTTCCGTGGTCGAGTGGTTCGCCCACCGGAATTAAGGGTTCCGGAGGTTTCCGGGTTCGATCCCCAGGTGAGTATAAATTTGTACACGGTTTGGTTGGTGGTAGGACTTCTTTCAAGTCCGCCTGGCTAGCTACCACTATCTTATCTCGGTTCGTCACGTCTCGTGTCAGCTCTAATGCAAATTCATTTTATACAAATCACAATGTGTACACATTTCATTTGTTACAGTTGCCAGATCATTTGCAGTTCGGTCTTTAAACTAAGCGAGCCAGGGCCGCGGCGGTCGTTAAAAAAATCTTTTCAGTCAGCCTATTTTGCGAGAAAATGGAACTTGTTCAAGTATTCAAAAGAAATGGAGACTCAGCGGGAACTAAAGAGCGGTTTGACTTTTTTAGCGGGCAGCGGTAGACGTTACGGTATAGTGGACAACATGTCTCGTTGAACACTAGTGTAGGGAATCTACATACATACATACGTCCATAATTTACGCCTATATCCCCGAAGGGGTAGGCAGAGGTAAACTAGCACCCACGCTTCGCTAATTATGCTAGGTCCCATGTAATAGGTTCCGAGCCTATTGCCATTTATCGGGCACAAAAGTCGCAGTACTTTGCTAGGTGGTAGGTATAAGAGGAACGCTGCTGCCCATTCCTCATCACTGATTCATCCTAAGTCGCCTTGTACGACACCCACGGGAGAGATTTGGGGCGGTGACAATTGTATTCTACTCTGCCGTCACCACACGGCTAATTATTATAGATACATTATTATTAAAATTTACAAAAAAAAATGTCCGTGGGAAGAAAAAAATTAACAATTTCTTCTCTGCCACACGGCTAAAACGGGACAACAATAATTATCTCGCAATCTCCTATTTAAAGATTTTCTAGCCAAACTACCAGTCAAAAACGAATTAATATCAATACATTATTGAAGCCCTCCAATCAAATTCTAAATTCGTTGGCCTGTAACTGGGAGTTGTGGGAATTGACGGCACAATCAACACAGCCTTGGCCGTTTCGTCGAAACTACAAATAATTCACAAGAGAATTCTCGAGGAACAATCGATTACGGCCCTGAAATTGACAGATTCGATAATATTATTTCCAATTCAGCTTTTAAAGCAGTTCTATGTTCATTGTTGTTCATGGTTAGATAATATAATGTCACGGAAATTCATACATACATAGATAAATCACGCCCATATATGCATGTGCGTACCCTTTAGGAATAAAGGGTAGGCACAGGTGAACTAACACCCACGTTTCGCCAATTATGTTAGGTCATATGTAATTTAGCGGTGTGGTGACGGCAGAGTAGAATACAATTGTCACCACCCCAAATCTCTCCCGTGGGTCTCACAAGGCGACTAAGGATAAACAGTGATGAGGAATGGGCAGCAGCGTTCCGCTTATACCACCTAGCAATGAACTGCGATTTTTGTGCCCGATAAATGGCATTAGGCTCGCCACCTATTACATGGGACCTAACATAATTGGCGAAACGTGGGTGCTAGTTCACCTCTGCCTACCCCTTCGGGGATATAGGCGTGATTTATGTATGTATGTATGTATATATGTATGTGCATATGTAATTTATCATTTATCGGGCACAGAAATTGCAGTACATCGCATAAGAGGAACGCTGTTGCCCATTCCTCATCACTGTTTTAACCCTTAATACAATTGTAATAAAACTTTACTTAATGAAATTTGTACTGACCTGGGGATCGAACCCGGGTATTCAGGATCTCCATTCCCGTGGGCGGACCACTAGACCATGGAGACGGTTATTTATGGTTACCCATCCAATCCAAATCCAGGCCTTAGCAACCATTGCTTAGTTTATACGCCGGCTAACCCCCGAATACAGAAACGCTACTTAAATTATGGGGACTACTTATCAAGTTAGTGGACAGTACCTGTCAGAATTTGTATCGAAAAACGTCAATTTTGACAATAATTAGATGTTAAGCAGGTCTCAAAGTTTTGATTAGCGTTTCTGTATTCGGGGTTAAAAGTCCGTTAAAGTTGTTTCTTTCACAGTACCTACTTAATGTTTAAGTACCTAGATAGAGCAGTAAGTGGTTCTGCGACAAAAGGAAGCGTATCTTGAAAGACTATTCAAGGCCCCAGACTGTACACGCGAGGTGGCATGTGAAGTGAAAATGCTGGCGGGACATTAACACAGTAAGTAAGATAAGCCGCTGAAAATTTAATAAGATCACGTAATCACTTTTTTTTCAGGTAACTCTGTTGCCATACAAACATACATAAATTAGTAGAAAGATTTTGGTGGTTACAAAAATAATTTCGAAAAATTATCGCCTTGATGCGGGAATCGAGGGTACCCGTTGGCTTACATCGTGAAGTGTGAAGGTTAGAAGAATTTCGGCAAGTTAATTATTAGTGTCTTGGTTGGCCGAGCGGTCAGGCACCTGCCCGGATAACAGCGGACGCGGGTTCAATTCCGGCATCAAGACCATAATTTTTTGGAAATTCTTTTTCCAACCACCAAAACCTATCCACTAATTTTTCTAACATTTATATAATGTTGAAATTTAAATAGAATAATGGCCTTTTTATCCCCGAAGGGCCAAATGTTTCTCGTTCTGGTTGTTATATACTTACTAATATTTATAAAGAAAATTGTGTTTAGAAAAAGTTCTAAAAATTGTATAGCCTTGATGCGGGACGTCTATTATTACGATACATACATACATAAATCACGCCTATATCCCCGAAGGGGTAGGCAGAGGTGAACTAGCACCCACGTTTCGCTAATTATGTTAGGTCCCATGTAATATGGTGGCGAGCCTATTGCCATTTATCGGGCACAAAAGTCGCAGTACATTGCTAGGTGGTATAAGAGGAACGCTGCTGCCCATTCCTGATCACTGATTTATCCTTAGTTGTCTTGTACGACACCCACGGGAGAGATTTGGGGTGGTGACAGTTGTATTCTACTCTGCCGTCACCACACCACACATTACGATACGTTATCTAATATTTCTTACATTTAATAATGTTCAAATAACAATCAAAATAATATCGAATATTTATAGTAGGTATGTGAATATAGAAAGGGGTGAACGGAGAGAGTGATTGGAATCACAACATTCCAATCCATACTGCTCGAGGTTTTCGCTTAGGCTTCGAGTATTCGGGTGCCACAGGGTGCTTATTGGTTTACACCGGACAATTTCCCTTAGTCGACTTTTACGATACCCATGGGATGAGTCGGGGCTGGCACATTCTACGTTATTATTTTATTTGAATTTTTTTTTGTCCGTTCCACGTGAGCAAGCATATCTATCAATTATTGTCATAACGTCTTCATTCAATTTCAGACCACACCCAAATTGCTTTATTACCAGCAAAGGAAAGAGATCCTTCATCGACTTATGCGGAGATAATTAAAACGTGTTACGCGAAAACGAGCCTTCTACAACAATGGAACCAATTAGTTTAACGAAGATTGAGACTCTGGAGGGCTTAATATTCTCAAGTCAGCTTTCATAAGAGGATCCAGTATTAATATGATAGCTTTAGTGCACACCAAACGTGTTCTGCAGTGCTGTGTATACACGGGCTGTATATTAGGCGAAGCTAAAAAAAGAAAAGAACAAAGAAAAGAAAAAAAAACATACAGGTACGAATTGAGTAACCTCCTCCGTTTTTTCGTCGGTTAAAGAAGAAGACAAGAAAAAGAGAGAATTGAGAGAAGGAGGGTTGCTGAAGTTCAAACTCAAATATTTCGAAAATACGTACACACACAAACACACACACTCTGCCATTTCCGTGCTCGATAAATGGCAATAGGCTCGCCACCTACATGGGGACAATTTTTATTGGCGAGACGTGGGTGTTAATTCACCTCTGCCTACCCCTCGGGATATATAGGCGTGATTTATGTATGTATGTATATTTTTAATATTTGCATGCTTATTGAGCGCGACATTAAACTGTATTAGTTTGCAATTTAAAATCTGTTTAACAACCAATTTCAATTGTATTCTTCCCAATACGATAATCCGGCCCAAACCTACGTGTCACTTCATCAAATATGACATCACGTACCGTATTGTCACGCCCGCGGCCTGGGGGGTTATTCTGTGAGGTAATAGTTAGAGCCGTTAGTGCCGTGTGGCGACGGCAGAGTAGAACACAAATTTTCACCACCCTAAATCTCTCCCGTGGATGTCGTACAAGGCGACTAAGGATAAATCAGTGTTGAAGAATGGGCAGCAGCGTTCCTCTTATACCACCTAGCATTGTACAGCGACTTTTGCGCTCGATAAATGGCAATATGCTCTACATCTATTACGCCCATTTACTTCTGCCTACCCCTTCGGAGATATAGGCGTGATTTATGTGTGTATGTCTTTAGCTTATTGCTTTCTTTAGTCGACTTGTCTATCTCACACCTTCCTAATGAGTGAGAGTGACGGGTAGACTGAAGAAATAGCAATCGGCCTACAGAATAGCCCCCCTGGTCGATATGGCGTAAGGGATTATTACTTTCATTACGGCAGCACTATTTGTAGCTACGTTAATTGACATGAGTATTTTGTTACCACACGTATCGATTTGTTATAGTTTCGTTTGAATGAAGTTTCTGATTTTAAAGCGCTGTTTGGATTGATTTTTTACATACATACGGAGGGGTAGGAAGAGGTAAATTGACACACATTTTTCAAATTAGGCTATAAGGGGCGAGATCTATTGCCATATGATCACCATCATTACCAGCCTTTAATGTTGCCACTGCTGGGGCTCGGGCCTTCCATATGGATGGAAGAGTATGGGGAGATTGGGCCATAACTCACCACGCTGGCCCAGTTGGTGGGTGCGGATTGGTAGGTAATGGGTATTAACGACTGCCGATGCAGCCACGACCAACGGCTCACGAAGCACGGAGTATCGCGAGATAATACATTTTTGGTCACCGCGAAAGAGATGAGGGGTGGTGGGTGTCAATTCTGTTCTGCTCTCAATCAAGAGGTTCCGGGTTCGATTCGAATGTATGGATAAACACAAATATTTTGTCGTGAGTGGCGTGGTTGTTTTTAATATTTTTATAGTATTTTCAAGATTAATATAAATAAACATACAAGTGCTTACACTTCATGCTAGGTGATAGGTGTGAGGTAGTTTGAATATTTATTTTTATACTTAAGTAAGTACAGACCCTTAGGTCGCTTTAAAACCTATTTCAAGGAGCTCTTTTTCAAATGTATGGCCAAAGTCACAGCAACATCATCAAATACATGCCCAAATACAGTCAACAGCACGTTACGTTACCACAATTTGTCAAATCTTCTCAATCGACTTTGCGCTCTATGTCAAACAAATTAAGGTGGACAATCAAATGAAGATATTTCACAGTTTTGTATACTCTAACCTGCTGTAGTCTGTACCTACCGTGCGACGCTATCTTTATGAGGCATCTCTTTAAGTATGACTACTTAACATAAATTACTCCTAATTACTTTACATAATGTGACAAAGCGGCATTTCACCTGTGTAAACTTAGGCGTACAATCAACGGCACATCAGACAATACAAATGTAAGAAATTAAATGACATAAAGGCAAAAGGCTGACGTTGATTAAGGCACTAAAGATCTTATCATGCTTTAAAATTTTTAAAAAACCGAATCATGTCAACAGTTACGACTAACATCATTGTTAGTTTGTATGCCGTTGAGGTGGATGCGAGGGGTATACCAGTAGCCCTATATTCATTATTCGATTTTAATTTTAACATTACATAAATGTTAGAAAAATTAGTACTAAAATCTTTTTAGAGGTTAGAAAAAAATTTTTCGAAAAATTATGATCTTGAGGCGGGAATCGAACCCGCGTCCGCTGCTATCCGGGCAGGTGCCTGACCGCTCGGCCACCCAACACACTAATTAACTTGCCGAAATTCTTCTAACCTTTACACTTCACGTTGTAAGCCAACGGGTACCGTCGCAATGTAGAAATAAATTTCAAACATTCCAAAGCAGATATATTTACAAATACCGTGCGTTCGGCTTGGGTTTGCTTTATAAACTATCGATTTTAATTTTAACATTATATAAATGTTAGAAAAATTAGTACAAAGATTTTGGTGGTTAGCTTACAACGTGAAGTGTAAAGGTTAGAAGAATTTCGGCAAGTTAATTAGTGTCTTGGGTGGCCGAGCGGTCAGGCACCTGCCCGGATAGCAGCGAACGCGGGTTCGATTCCCGCCTCAAGATCATAATTTTTCGAAATTCTTTTTCTAACCACCAAAATCTTTGTCCTATATTCATTACTAAAATACCTTGGCTTGCCTAGAGCTTTCGTAGCTTCTACACTGGAACGCAGCAGCTGTTCAGTAAAGGCAGCTGTCACGGAATCTTACCAAATATGGCTGAGTAGAGAGAGAAGACCGGGTGGCGAGTGTGTGAGGTGAGTGTTGACTAATTGTGAAGGGCCACGTAAACCTACACTTGGGTCACAAGTCCCAGGCAGCCACTGACTCCCCCCTCTACCACACTATGGACCAGGCACCCGCGCGGTGAATCCATGAAATGCTAAGAGTTATTATCTCGAGCTGAAGAACTGGGAATAGACCAAAAAACTTTCGATCCATTTCAAAAAGTTGGGTAGGTACTTATACAAAAAAGCTCGATATTTGAATGTCATACGAGCTCACTGAAAGTAACCTAATGAACTCTACTCATTTGCGATTCTTTATTGAGACGTTATGAAACCGAACCGTATTTTAATAGAATTGATAACTGGTGATGTAAAGTGATGCTATGTGTATGGTGGGATTGGAATGTCATTATGAGCTTGTACCGCGCTGGGCAGAACCACTAATTCGGATCTCTACTGGCAAAAACTTCTTCTTTTCCCTGCCCTGTTTCCCTTCTATCTGGGGTTGGCGCAGTATAGGTCAGAAGTCATTAAGCTATCCACTCCCTTTTGATTCATATCATCCATCACACTTAAAGGTGCTAGTGATGAATGAATGTATAGAAAAAAAAACGGAACGGACCATGTCGAGAGACCGATGAACAGAGAGAGTGACTGGAATGACAACATTTCAATCCAAACTGTTCAAGGTTTTGGCTTATGTTTTACAGCCGGCCGCCTGCCTGACACCAACCCTCTTTGTGTATGCTGTTGTTGGTGGTTTGTACTCCACCATTCGGGTGCCCCAAGGTGCTTATTGGTCTACAGTGCTGGCCAATTATACTTTATTTTTTCGCTTATAGGCCAACAACTGATAAGATTTTTAAATGTTAACTTTACAAACCCCGTAGAAAATTCCGATTCTATATATAAGATTTTTTTACCAACTCAATAAATGAAATAAAGCAAATTATTGACATAGTTACAACGCTAAGATACTATTATTGAGATTGTTTGGTGAGATTGTCGAGTTAATACGAATAATGTTTCAATTTCTAACTCCACTAATCAGGTTTAATTTAATGTCTATAAAAAATAAAAAGCAATTTCCAATGCTTTCAATGTCAAGATAAACGTATTTATGTTAAAAATATGTTATTAACTTTTGTATTTCAAGTTTTTGAATATCCACTTAATTAAAAAAAAACGTCAATAACTTAGGCATATTAAATATTTACATATTGGTTATTAGGGTATAGACACACTAGTGCCTACAAAGAACAAATGAAAGCAAGGATAAACAGTGACAATGGGCCCATGTTTCTGAAACAAGAGGCTGTCAGAGCACGTGGTAAGGGTGACAGAGAAAAAAAACACTCCAGAACTATGTCTAAACTCACCTTTTAACTAGCCGAAGGTATTTCACAGGCACGATTCACGCTATTCAGTAATAATAGCGAATGTTTATTTATGATTGACACGAAACCGCGCGACTGCCCGATGCGTACACCCTGGCCGGGCTCCGAATACCGAATGAATGAAGCCAGCCGGGTGAGCCGGGGGGCGGCAGTTGGAAGGCGGGGCTGTAACGCCGACAATTTAAAAAGTCCGCCCGCCCTTCCGCTACCTATAGCACACCGCGACTTCTGAACGCAGTAGGGCACTGGAAAACTCTGCGTTTGAGGATTAACCTACTTATTTTAGAAGCTGCGATCACTTGTAGCGTCGGCGGGGGCTGAAGTGTTCATTCTGGCTGTACGTGTACCGTACGTGGTGGTGTAATAAGAGACAAACATACATAAATCACGCCTATATCCCCGAAGGGGTAGGCAGAGATGAATTAGCACCCACGTTTCGCCAATTAAGTTAGGTCGCATGAAATTTGGGGGCGAGCCAACTGCCATTTATTGGGCACGAAAAACGCAGTACATTGCTAGGTAGCATAAAAGGAACATTCCTCAACACTGTTTTATACTTAGTCGCCTCGGACGACGCCCACGGGATAGATTTGGGGTGGTGACAATATAGTCGTCACCACACGGCATACAAAAGAGACACAAGTTGAAATTGGATTCTTGCAACAATCAATTTTAATATCATAAATTTAGAACACACTATTGTGTGTTGCGTATATATGGGCGCGTCATAAATCACGCACAATAAATCCACTTATCGCCATATATGTTAGGTCCCATAATTACCGTTTCATATAATCTCATTAAATTGAAGAGGGAGTCAAAGGTCAAAAAATCCTTAGAATCATTGCGATTCTTTTATAATTACTCCCGAATACAGAATTGCTACTCAAATTTTAGAACTGCAAAGTACAGTGGATGATACCTGTCAGAATTTGTACGGATAAACGTCAATTATGACAATACTGAAGTGTTAAACAGGATTACAGGACTCAAACTTTAAGTAGTGTTTCTGTATTCGGAGGCTAATCAGTCGGTCAGCCGAGAGACGCCCACTGTTAATCATAGGCCTCCCCAAGGATCCCCAAACCGATCAGTCCTGCGCTGCCCGCATCCAGCGACTTCCCGCAACCACCAGATCATCGGTCCACCTTGTGCGGCATACTTTTTCATACGTATGTACAAACACATACAAACGTTTTCCGAATAAATAAATAAAAAAAAAACTAACGCTGCGTCTCCCGGTGTGCGGCCGCCATTCGAGGACCTTCCCTTCCCGACAGCCTTCAACCCTCCTCGATCCTCCTCGTAATATCTAAGGTCTGCAATTTAAGATCCGCATGACCAACCGCCTTGGAGATTCTTCGGGAAAAAGAAAATTGCACTGAACAAAACTGCAACCTATTATTGCTATACCAATATTGCTAGATGATTTACGGGTTGGATTGTCTCTGCTGTCACTGGGGCCCTACTATAATTCAACGAAAATCGAAACTACGCCAGAAATTTCGTGCGTTTCCTACTCTAATTCTTTATCGGACCGAAATTTCGTTCGAGCGAAAATTGTTTGACATCGATTTAATTATTAAAACCGTATAATATCGGTAATTGACACATAAAGAACCCATTTGTTGTTCTGCATTCCATTCGTTCACGAATATTTTAATATGAAAACGAAATTCGTTTGAGCATTCAACCAAGTATTAGAGTAGGGACACTTCCTTCGTTTCGTTTTATTCTCGTTCGATTGACAAGTTTCGTTCGGAGAATTATAGTAGATCTCCATAATTCTCCGAATCGAAAATTTGGAAGTAACCCTACTCTAGTACATGTTCGGATGCTCAAACGAAGAATTTAAAGAGTACTAGTTTATGATAATTTTGATCGCCGCTTTAATATGTAGAAGATATTAATACATACATACATACATACATAAATCACGCCTATATTCCCGAAGGGGTAGGCAGAGGTGAACTAGCACCCACGTTTCGCCAGTTATGTTAGGTCCCATGTAATAGGTGGCGAGCCGATTGCCATTAATCGGGCACAAAAGTCGCAGTAGGTAATAGCTAGATGATATAAGAGGAACGCTGCTGCCCATTCCTCATCACTGATTTATCCTTAGTCGCCTTGTACGACACCCACGGGAGAGATTTGGGGTGGTGACAATTGTATTCTACTCTGCCGTCACCACACGGCTTTAATGCAGATGAATAATAAATTAATGTTCTTTTATATATGTTATAATTATTGATATACACATAGGCACTCCAGTCACGCTCTAAACGTTCTTCACGCATTGCAGCCTCTATTTTACTCGATGCCATTATAAAAGTATTTCACACGAAATTCACACTTACGAAAATCAAAAGGTAACAATTTTAGTTTCGTCAAATTGAGGTTAAAAATCCGAACCAAAATATGTCAAATTTAAATTTCCTAATTTCCTAATTAATAATTTCAAACAATTTTTGTTCGAACGAAGTTTCGGTCCGATAAAGAATTATAGTAAGAAACGCGCGAAATATCGGCCGCAGTTTCCATTTTCGTTAAATAATAGTAGGCCCCCAGTGGAGTTCTGTAAGCCGATGACTTCAGTCGTCTGTCTGTCTCACACTTTGCTTTTATTCACAATGAGAGAGAGGGACGGGTTGAGCTGATGTTTGGACAACTTATCTGTAACCTTATAATTTGCCCGTCAGAATAATTAAGTAAATAAAAATAAATCTCTTTCTCATTAATTCTACGGTCAGAAGATATGAGACTTTAATCGAATAATGCGCCATAAGCGTTATACAACGCACTCAAGGTACAAAGCAAACAGCCAAATTTCAACGTTGCTATTGGAATTTGAATTCTGTTCCAATCGCGTTAGGTTCAATGTTGAGCTACACAGTCTGCTGTGTCTGCTGTTTACAAATTAGATGTTTATAAATGTCAATCATGGGTTTGTTAGGCTTATTCGTGCAGTAGTAACTTCTATTTCGAGTAGTAGATCGTAACTACTACTAATGTTAATATTGGTGTTCACAATTTGTTTATAGTCTCGCCTATTGGAGATTACATGTGAGACGATAACTCTTAGCCATACTGTGGCAGCGAGGGGAGTCAGTGTCAGCGCCTGGGACTTCACCACCCAAGTGTAGGTTTAAGGGAATACTTGACGAGTAGTCAACACTCACCTCCGCCACCGATATAGCCCGAAGAATTGCGGACCTTAAGTGGCAGTGGGCAGGGCTCATTGCGAGGAGGACTGACAGCCGATGGGGCAGAAAGGTCCTCGAATGGCATTGGTAGGCCCCGTACAAGGTGGACCGACGATCTGGTGAAGGTTGCAGGAAGCCGCTGGATGCGGGCAGCGCAAATCGATGAGTTTGGAGATAATTGGGGGAGGCCTATGCCCAACAGTGACCTTCTGTCGGCTGAATGATGATGATGATGACGTATTTATAGAGTAAAAGAGACGAAAACTCTTAGCATGCCATGGATTCACCGTGCGGCTGAAATGCCGGGTCCATAGTGTGGCAGACGGGGAAGTCAGTCGCAGCGCTTGTATCAATTTACAAAAGTTACACTATTATCTGCCGCACTCAGAGACGTCAATTAACGTTAATGAGTAGATATTTAATATCAAAAAATTACAGTTCTAAAACTACAGGGTGAATTTGAAATCGGTCGACAAAATTTTACAGGACATTTTAACAGCTATAATGATCGTAATAGTAACAATTAAAATTGTAATTAAACATTCAGTAATAAAATACAAGAACGCAATTATTAGATTTATTAGTTACAGTCGACGCACTTTGCGCTTGATGTAGGTACCTACAGCGTTCTACTACCTAGCCGCGCGCACCCGTCCGCTTAGCAACCCGCGAATTACGAACGATTTATTCAATTTTATTTAATATTATGAATTTAATTTAATAATTTTCTTGAATAAAGAAAATATTTTTTTTGTTTTTTTTTTTTTTTGTTTTTAATCTGTATATTTATCAGTTTCGAGTAAAATAAAATGAAAATATGGATACTTTTTTTGTCGACTTAGATTTGTTTTTAAACCTCACTATAATAATGTTTAATAGCTCTAGGAACCCCTATAAAAATTTGTCGATTCATTTCGATTTCATTTTTGACACTAAGTAGGTCCTGATTAAAGTTAATTGACGACTCTGGAGTGCGGCAGTAATTCAACTTTCTAAAAAAAGTCTGAGCGGAACACTCAACATTGGCGAAACCTTACGGCGGGTTCCAATATTCTATCTACAGTTGAAAATAGACGAACTACAGCTAAGCTGCCTAGCAACTTCTGTTATTTATCGTAATATAACTAAAAAAGCCAGGCAACTAAACTTCACTAAGTACTTGAAGGAAACGCCATAGAAAAAAAAAGAAGAATTCAACTTTTTCCACCATTTATTACATTAAAACCAGCCGTGGGTACTAATAGCCACCTCGTCTGTTTTTTTTTTCTGAGGAGCTACACGAGTAATTGCAGAATGTTTCCCGTAACTAAGTTTCAAAGGGGCCCGGGGAACTTTTTTACGCGGCAGTGTTATTTCCGGATGAATAATTTCAGAGTTCCACCGTTGGATGTGATGAATGGACAAATGACAACAGTTCCACTATAATAAGGATTTTCATACACACATAGGAGGAGCTCCCTAGCGCAGTGGCATAGCGCGTTCGGCCTGCGGTTGCGGAGTGGAGTGGGTGTGTTGATAACGTCTCTCCGATATAAATGGAAGAGGAAACTTACTGCGCCGACCTTGAGATGAACTGGGAACAGGGCAGGAAGAATAAGGCGAAGACATATTCATACATCTGGCCTATTTACCCCTGAAGGGTAGGTAGAGGTAAGTTAATCTATAGGCCTCCCTAATGATCTCCTACCCGATCGGTCCTGCGCTGCTCGTATCCAGCGGCTTCTAGCGACTTTTACCTGGTCGTTGGTCCAACTTGTGGGGGGGGGGGGGGGGTACTCTGCGTCCCCTTTCCGCCTCAACGGCCGCCAGTCCTCCTCTCAATGTGCCCTGTCCTCTGCCACCTAAGGTCCGCAACTCAGGCTATGTTTGTGACTTTATATATTAGGTTGGGGAAAAAGTTTTTTCGCATTATAGTATGTATAAACTTGTAATAAAATCTCTTTGGCTATACTATTTGTATCCGGCTGGTTGGGGTATCATTGAAAGTTTACATTTTAAAGAACATAATTCCAAATTCAAATTAGGAAAATGTGTGATTTTCATTTGTTTTTCGTACCGCCAAGATGAGTGAATCTAATGAAGAATTTCGATACATTTTAAAATTTTACTACAAAAAAGGTAAAAATGCAACGCAAGCCGCGAAAAAAATTTGCGATGTTTATGGACCTAGTGCAGTGTCTGTGAGAGTAGCACAAATTTGGTTTAAGCGTTTTCAATCCGGAAATTTTGATGTCAAAGATGCACGTCGCTCTGGTCCTATTACAGATAAAATGGATGCCATTTTTGAAAAAGTGGAGCAAGATCGGCATGTCCGTAGTTACGACGTAGCTGAAGAACTGGGAATTGACCACAAAACAGTTTTGGCGCATTTGAAAAAACTGGGTACACAAAAAAGCTCGACATTTGGGTACCTCACGAGCTCACTGAAACAAACCTAATGAACCGTGTACTCATTTGTGATTCTTTATTACGACGTAATGAAACCGAACCATTTTTGAAGAAGCTGATAACTGGTGATGAAAAGTGGATCACGTACGACAAGAACGTGCGAAAAAGGTCGTGGTCAAAGGCCGGTCAGGCTTCACAGACTGTGGCGAAACCCGGGTTAACTCGCAACAAGGTGATGCTGTGTGTGTGGTGGGATTGGAAGGGCATTATTCATTATGAGCTGTTACCACCAGACAGGACCATCGATTCTGAACTCTACTGCGAACAACTGATGAGATTAAAGCAAGAAGTTGAGAGAAAGCGGCCGGAATTAATCAACAGAAGGGGTGTGGTTTTTCATCATCATAACGCTAGACCTCACACATCTTTAGCCACTCAGCAAAAATTAAGAGAGTTTGGCTGAGAGGTGTTAATGCATCCGCCGTATAGTCCTGACCTTGCACCTTCAGATTTCCACCTGTTTCGGTCTCTTCAGAATTCTTTAGGCAGTGTCAGGTTAACATCACGAGAGGACTGCCAAAACCACTTGTCGCGGTATTTTGACCAGAAGTCCCAAAATTTCTATAGCAATGGGATCATGTCCCTACCTACAAGATGGCAAAAAGTTATCGAACAAAATGGTACCTACATACTTTAGTTAAATGTAAATAAACTATATTAAAAAATGTTTTGAATTTTCTTAAAAAATGCGAAGAAACTTTTTCCCCAACCTATTAGTTCTCGAAAACTAGACAGGTATGTTATGGAAAATATTCTGAGACAACAACTAAAAATTAACCTATACTAATATTATAAAGCTGAAGGTTTGTTTGTTAGTTTGAACGTGCTTATCTGAGGAATACGGGCTCAAATTGAAAAATTATTTTTGTGTTGGATAGTTCATTTATTAGGCTTTAGAACAACCGACATTAACGCGAGCGAAGTATAAAACAATCAGGACTTTTGTTCCCTGTTTCCTTGTCAATATTATATTATATGTATGTATGTGGCAATAATAATAGTCGATCCACTCGCCTTCACCTCGGTAATTGCCTGAAATACCAGTGCTTTTCAATGTCGCGTCCGTCATAGGAAGTAGCTTGGGGTGATTTAAATTTCTTATGACAATATTATATAATTATGCTATGATTGCCGTCGTGTGGTGATGGCAGAGCAGAATACAATTGTCGCCACTCCCAAATGCTCCCAATCACTCCCGTGGGTGTCGTACTACTTCCGGGGATGACGTACAAGGCGACTTAGGGTTGAGCAGCAATGAGTAATGGGCAGCAGAGTTACTCTTATACCGCCTAAGTCGCCTTGTACGACACTCGCTCATCTGTCATGAGGGTGGTGACAATTGTATTCTGCTCTGCCGTCACCACACGGCACTCAACCTCACACAATCCATCTTTTCAGTGATCTTCCACTACTAAGAAATCCACCAACAATGATGCTATAACTATTTTAGCAACATTTTTACAATCTTACAAACAAACAACTGCTATAAATAGGTGCCCCATTGTAACCCAAATTCTGAAAGCTGCCTAATTTTTAAATGTAACCATCGGCCCAGGGTCGCCTGTATCATAGTATACCAAGAACAGTAATACGTCTTCATACAAACTGGCCGCTGCCCGTTAGAATGTGTGCTTTTGTACTCGGTGCCGTGTAGGCACGCACTGTAACGCACACTTCTTCTTCTCCCTGCCCTGCTTCCAGTCTATCTGGGGTCAGTGTGTTTCCTCTTCCATTCATATCGGTCAGACGTCATCAAGCTAACCACTCCCTTTTGATTCATATCATCCATCACAAGTAAAGGTGCTAGTGATGAATGAATGTATAGAAAAGAGACGGAACGGACCATGTCGAGAGACCGATGAACGGAGAGAGTGATTTTAATGAGAACATTCCAATCCATACTGCTCAAGGTTTTGGCTTAGGTTTTACAGCCGGCCGCCTGCCTGACACCAACCTCTTTGGGTATGCTGTTGTTGGTGGTTTGCCCTCCACCATTCGGGTGCCCAAAGGTGCTTATTGGTCTACACCGGGCAATCTCCCTTAGTCGACTTTTACGACACCCATGGGATAAGACGGGGCTGGCCTATTCTACGTTATTTGTGAAATACAGGGGCTTAGGGGTTCGGTGTTATCGCGCGTGTACAAGGTGATTGCACGTTCGCTCGCTGCTCGTTTCCGCCCGCCACATTCGCGCTCGCAGCCGCCGCGCCGCTTTAGTTAACAACTCTAGCCAATGCAAGAGTAGGCTAATGGGACTCGCGGAGATAGTCAAGCTCAAGCCGCTTTGCGTCAAACACGTAGATTTTCTGTTGTGCTTGCTAAACAGTGTGATTGAAACGCCTGTCAAGAGGCTGGACCATAGACCAATTCATACATATACGATACATAGATCACCCCTATATTCCCGAAGGGGTAGGCAGAGGTGAACGCTAGCACCAGCGTTTCGCCAGTTATGTTAGGTTAGGTCCCATGTAATAGGTGGCGAGCCTATTGCCATTTATCGGGCACAAAAGTCGCAGTTGCTTGGTGCTTGCATTGCTTGGTGTTATAAGAGCAACGCTGCTGCCCATCCCTCATCACTGATTGGGGAGGTGACATTTATATTCTACTCTGCCGTCACCACATCACACGGCACTAGACTAATACACACATTTAAAATCGCATCAAGCGCGTATCAAGCTAATAAATTTGAATCAAGTTTCAAGCGAGCGTTGTAGACGATCAAAATGATTGAAACAAGCTAAAATCTACGTGATGGACGTGAGCCGCTTGACCGTCTCCGAGGCCCATAATAACTCGCCGACAGGCCGCAAATAAACTACTGTTCTGGCTACACTGTGCCTGTATCGCAATCTCTGGTAAAACAAACAAATCCGGAATCCGTTTACAAAACAAAAGAACGCCGTAAAACAAATCACCATCAGTTCACACTTTTCAGGGAAGGAAGCCGTGTTTTCCTCAAGATGAAACGTTGTCAGAATAAATTTTAAACAATGTATGCACACTGGATGGTTAAATATTTTACATGAACGATGACGGCTGGGCAGAATACTTAGATTATTATTTTTTATTTTTTATTTTACACTGTGTAGAAGAGATTATAACTCAGCATTACATGGATTCATCATGTAGGCACCGGGTCCATAGTGTGGCAAAGAGGGAATCCAGTGGCAGCGCTTGAGACTTGCGACCTAAGTGTAGGTTTAAGGGATCCCGGATTTTTAGGGACTTAGGGAAAGAAAAAGTAAGAAAATGAATGGCGTTTATTTTACATGTCTGAAATTCTTTTTTACATATACATGCCGTGTGGTGACGGCAGAGTAGAATACAATTGTCACCACCCCAATTCTCTCCCGTGGAACCGAGGAACTGGCAGCAGCGTTCCTCTTATACGACCTAGCAATAGCAATGTACTGCGACTTTTGTGCCCGATAAATTGCCACCTATTACATGGCACCTTATATAATTGGCGAAACGTGGGTGCTGGTTCACCTCTGCCTACCTCATCGGGGATATGGGCGTGGTTTATGTATGTAAAATACGACTAATAGTAGGCAGACGTGAAATAACACCCACTTTTCGCCAATAAGTTAGTTCCCATGTAATAGGTGCCGAGCCTATTGCCATTTATCGGGCATATAAATCGCAGAATATTGCTAGGGAGTATGCGAGAAATGCTGCTGCCCATTACTCATCGCTGTCTGTATCCTTAATCACCTCGTACGACCCCCACGAAAGAGATATGGGGGTGGTGACAATTGTATTCTGTTTTACCACCGCTTCGCTACACGGCTGATTCACAGATTCTTTTTTAGTTACAGTACCTACCTGTAGTGAAATATTGTTTGTTTGCGGCATCATGATTGTTCGAATCGCATATTCATATCTATAACAGGATCATCACAACATAAACCGCCTCCGTGATCTAGTGGCTTGCCCACCAGAATCCAGAATACGATCTAGAGGTCCCGGGCTCGACCCCCAGGAGGGTACATATTTGTACTTACTCGGTTTGTTTGGTTACTTCTTTCAAATCCAAATTCGCCTGGCTAGCTACCACCATCTTATCAAAATCTGTCGCCATAATAATAAGTTAACAGCAATAGACCTCACTTAAACTTCTATCTGCGAGCGAACAAATAACGTAGAATAGGCCGCCCCGACTCATCCCATGGGTGTCGTAAAAGTCGACTAAGGGAGATCGCCCGGTGTAGACCAATAAGCACCTTGGGGCACCCGAATGGTGGAGGGCAAACCACCAACAACAGCATACCCAAAGAGGGTTGGTGTCAGGCAGGAGCCTGACACCAACCCTCTTTGGGTATTTGGCCGGCGCTCTTTGGCCGGCTGTAAAACCTAAGCCAAAACTTTGAGCAGTATGGATTGGAATGTTGTCATTCCAATCACTCTCTCCGTTCATCGGTTTCTCGACATGGTCCGTTCCGTCTCTTTTCTATATATTCATTCATCACTAGAACCTTTACGGTGTGATGGATGATATGGATAATAAGGGAGTTTGATGACGTCTGACCGATATGAATGGAAGAGGAAACATACTGCGCCGACCCCAGATAGACTGGGAACAGGGCAGGGAGAAGAAGAATAGGCCTCACTAAAACTGTAGCGGTGGCGGGACGGTGGCGGTGGCGAACCCGAACAAACGTTGACCACGCTGGTTCGAATATTACATACATACATACATAAATCACGCCTATATCCCCGAAGGTGTAGCCAGAGGTGAACTAGCACCCACGTTTCGCCAATTATGTTAAGTCCCATGTAAAAGGTGGCGAGCCTATTGCCATTTATCGGGCACATAAAGTCGCAGTACATTGCTAGGTGTTATAAGAGTAACGCTGCTGCCCATTCTTCATCACTGATTTATCCTTAGTCGCCTTGTACGACACCCACAGGAGAGATTTGGGGTGGTGACAATTGTATTCTACTCTGCCGTCACCACACGGCACGGTTCGAATAATGCCCTTAAGTTATCTACGTTATAACTCATGGCCATCGCTATCGCCACCGTTGACCGCTGCAGTTTGAGTGAAGCTTTATTGTGCTCCGACTATTGTGATATGATAGCCAATCCCTCTGTGGTTGAGGGTTCCAGGCCCGGTGAAGCTCGATTCCAACTTTGACCCTTATCGTCACTTACCATCAGGGGGCCTAGACCAAGTAACATACCGACAAAGATAACGAAGTTCGATAAAGCAAAATGTATGGAATTTGACGTCGTGAAATCACGTGACCAAAATCGTCTTCGCAAGTTCCTAGTTATGTTGGTAGTGCAAGCTAAGACGCGGTAGATACCAAAGTAATATGGCCGATCGTGACGAACTTCGACACGTTATCGTTATGAAACGATTGCCACTTGGCTACGGGCCCTGGTGAGATGAAGGGCAAGAGCTTCCCTGTCTAACATAAAACAAATATATAGGAAAGTAAAAACGAAACTTCCAAAAGTTCAACGATAAAATATGGCAGTTTCAACAAAATTTGCTGCCGTAACGGCTTGTCGGGGACGCTCCTAAAATAATTTCTTCAAATTACTCATCTTGTTTTAAAACGTTTGTCCCCTTCATAATGAGGGTTCCTTTCGGGGGCGTGTATTTATGGATCCTGTAATTTCGGGAAGGACGTTATGCCAAAAATTAAGAGGGTAGCATCACGGGGGATCAAGGGTTCTAAAAAGGCCATTACAAGCAATATCGCCAAAGTCAATCTTTCTGAATCCATATGTAATTGTTATATGTAATTCATTCCTTCAATTCCATACTTCTTTATTTCGCCGCCTAGCCGCACAAACTTTTCCGCGTTGCGAATTCGGCACCAACTCGCAGTCATGTGTAGGGGCTCTAATGTGAGCCGTTTTACAAATTATTGCAAAAACTCAAACTGGTGAATTTCTGCAGAGGAATAATAGGGCAGACCGTGAGGTTATTTTATTTCTTATCATTATATTTTGTTCGTTTCTGTTAGTTTTTGTGCCTGAAACTATTATGAACATAAACAAATACTTAAACATCGAGTAGGTAATAACATCGTAGCTGAAACTATGACACACTAATGAACAATGTCGCTTGCTTAGCGGGCGCAATACATACATCTCTCCTAATTATAATTATGGCTTCCGGCGATAGCATCTCACGTAGTTAGAGGTTGTAATAAACTTAAGCTGTATATCATCTGCGTTAGCTCTGAATATACGTGTATCTAATCTGTTTAGTTTGTAACGGGAAGTTTTAGTAGTTATTTGTCTTATCAGGGATGTTGAGATGGATGTGTGGCGTGAGGAGAACGGATAAAATACGCTATCATTATGAGAACACGCAAGAGGCAATTTGAAAATGGTGTCGGTGACAGAGAGGTTGAAAGGGTGACTATATTCTATTCAACATAACGAGCTAGTGGATGTCGTGTCTTATAATATAAAATACAAGAATAAAAATGTGTAACACAAATATTTCAAAGCAGCTAACAGTTTTATTTGATGATTTAAAATACACGCTTCTTGTTTTTAGGAGCATTTCGTAGATAAAGAGACATAACAAGATTGTTTACATTTTGTCTCAAGCCCAAGTGAATGGGGTATAGATTTTTATAATGATATATAACAGATGAGGCCGGGACCAACTTAATTCTCTACCTCGCGTATATTTAAAACTTTTATTAAGGGTTAGCTCCTATTTTACTTCTACTGTAGTTCTGGTTTTTAAAATAGGTAACAATTTTGTCACTAGAAAGTTAAAACGGTCGCTAGATCCCATAAAACGGTCATTCCCTTTTTTTTTGTTTTGCAATTAACTGTTTCAGGTAATCTAGTGAAAAGATGTTTGATAAAAAATATTTTAAGCATTGAATAAATGTATTATTTTCGCTTTATTTTTTAAATTGCGCCCGCGCACGCTATTGACATCTTTTTTTGCGCTAAGAAGCCGAATCTCTGTTCATCTCTATCTCAGCCGAAATTCACGAGGTACCGTGTGCGACTAGCATGAACAAAAAAGGATTTGAACCTGGAACCTTTATACCGATAGTATCTGACCATTCCAGCAAGCTTTGAATAGCACACAAGTCAAACTACCTTTTTATATTCCCAGAATACACTCGAAGCAAGTTTGCCCTTCACCTTCAATAAGACAGCACTAGTATTTCCAAATGGTTTTATTTTTCTCAATTCCTAGGCACAGAGCCGGCTGTATTCGTCCCTTGAATTCTGAACCTTGTCACCGTTCATTAAGGTGCTCCTAAACGCAACGAGAAAACTTCGTAGTTACTTAATATTTCAGTCAGACACACGAAAGTTATTCCCTTGTTTGTGTGAAGACTTGAATAGAAACACCGCATAGGTTGGAATTGCAGAAGGTCTACTTCAAGTGAATTTATGATAATAATTGATAAGGTGCCGTGTGGTGACGGCAGAGCAGTATTCAGTTTTGTCACCATCCCCATCTCTCATGTGTCGGACAAGGCGATTAAAGCTAGACTTCACCAACACGTAAACGGGCGATTATTATTAACCGTAGGTTTTTGTCATTTTATCGTATAAAAGAGCTGTCAAAAAGTGACGGTTAATTTTTAATCGCTTGTATTACGTGTTGATGAACTCGAGCCAGGGTTAAAACAGCAATGAGTAATGGGCAGCCAGCGTTCCTCTTAGCATTGTACTGTGATTTCCTGTGCCCGATAAATGGCAATACGCTCGCCATCTAGATTACGTGGGACCTAACCTAATTGGCGAAACGTGGGTTTGGATTCACCTCTGCCTTCCCCTTCGGGGATGTAGGCGTGATTTATGTATGTATGTAATTGATAAGGCCTTCCGGTGGTTTTGTATATTTTCCCCTTAAATTTTAAGTGGTAATCTTGGGTCCGGTCCAAATTAAGTAACTAATAATAACCATCGAGTTATTTATTAACACAAGTACCTACTTACTTAGGTGTTTCCTTTGAAGACAATTTGTAGAAGTACAAACAATTCGGATGGGAGACGAAAAGCGGCTGGTCGCCTCCAAGGACTCGCTGAAGATTCCTTTAAATTCTCTCGGAATAAATGTAACAGTTCAAATTGAGTATAACCACTTATGTTTTACGCTAATTCAGTTAGCTCAATAAGTGGCTATTTAAATAGGTACTTCATAATTATTATACTACTCTCTGCCCGCGACTGCGTACGCTTGAGCTACAATAACTCTTTCTTAATATTACTTGAATGAATATGGTTAGAATTTGGCTACATACTTCTCTGTAATCACATGTGTAATCGTCAGAAAGTTAACTAATAAAAACGACAGAGTATTTCAGAAAAAGTTCAACACACACACAAATCACGCATATATTCCCGAAAGGGTAGGCAGAGGTGAATTAACACCCACGTTTTGCCAATATGGTTAGGTCCCATTAATAGGCGGCGCGCCTATTGCCATCTATTGGGCACGTAATTCGCAGCACTTTGCTAAGTCGCATAAGAGGAACGTTGCTGAGATACCTACCACTTCGGGGATTACCTAATAGGCGTGATATATCTTCTTCTTCTTCCTGCCCTTATCCCGCTCTAGGCGGGGTCGGCACAACATGTTTTCTTCTTCCATTTCTCTCTATCCTTCACTAATTTCTCATCCACCCCTCTCGCTATCATATCCTCCTTTACACAGTCCATCCATCTCTTCTTTGGTCTTCCTCTCCTTTTACGTCCTTCCACGTGCATGCCTAACATTCTTCTGCCAACATAGCTTTCATCTCTTCGCATAACATGACCAAACCATCCCAGTCTATTACTCCGCAGTCTCTCTGTCACTGGCGCTACTTTATATCTATTGTTTGAATAAATAAACTAACTATAAAGCTCGCTAGGCTAGGCATAGCGCGCTGGGCCTGCGGTTGTGTAAACTAAGTAATGCCGCTAAGGCCGGTCATTGGATGGGTGACCAAAAATTTATTATCTCGAGTTCCTCCGTGCGGAAGGCACGTTAAGCCGTGGGTCCCGCATGCATCTGCGGTCGTTAACCTACCCACCTACCCGCACTGGGCCAGCGTGGTGGGTTATGGCCCAATCTCCCTACATTCTTCCATCCATAGCGGAGGCCCGTGCCCCAGCAGTGGGGACATTAAAAGGGCTGGTGATGAATGATGAAATAAACTATGCTTACATTGCTCATATTTCGCTAAAAGCTGATTACAAATACGGAACCCATAGATTTACGACTCGATTATATTTAGATCGGTTTATTGCTCGGCATTCGGGAATCGATTCGGAGCGTTACTTGGCTGGGAAATCGATGTTTAAGTATGTTATACGAGTGTGCGACACGGAATGAGCCCGGTAAATTGGTCTCCTGTATAAATAGCTCCGCTGTGCTCGGGTCTGAAGACGGAGGCACACGAAATACATACATACATACATACATATATCACGCCTATATCCCCGAAGGGGTAAGCAGAGTCCCATGTAATAGGTGGCGAGCCTATTGCCATCTATCGGGCACATCAATCGCAGTATATTGCTAGATGGTTCAAGAGGAATGCTGCTGCCCATTACTCATTGCTGTCTTTACCCTTAGTCGCCTTGTACGACACCCACGGGAGAGATGGGGGTGGTGACAATTGTATTCTACTCTGCCGTCACCACACGGCAATTAGATGCCACCTATTACATGGGAAATAATAGGTAATAGATGGCTGAATGGCGAAACGTGGGTGTTGATTCACCTACGGGGATGTAGGCGTGATTTACTTATGTATGTACCTATTATCTAGCCCTAAGTAAATAGCATAAGCACTTGTGTTATGGATCGCTCTTCCAAAGCGACGGTGATATTGACCGGGATGTAAGGAATAGAGCGAATGTAGGATGGATGAAGTGGCGACAGGTCTCAGCAACAATATGGGACCCACGGATGCCCCTTAAGCTTAAGGGGAAAATCTATAAGGCGGTCATTAGACCTGTTGTCATGTATGGATCAGAGTGTTGGGCTATGAAGAAGACTGATGAAAGAAGAGTGCATGTAACAGAGATGCGTATGTTAAGATGGATGTGTGGTGTGACACGGAGAGATAAGAAATGAGTATATCAGGGGAAGTTTGAAAGTAGCGCCAGTGACAGAGAGACTGCGGGGTAATAGACTGGGATGGTTTGGTCATGTTATGCGAAGAGATGAAAGCTATGTTGGCAGAAGAATGTTAGGCATGAACGTGGAAGGACGTAAAAGGAGAGGAAGACCAAAGAAGAGATGGATGGACTGTGTAAAGGGGGATATGATAGCGAGAGGGGTGGATGAGAAATTAGTGAAGGATAGAGAGAAATGGAAGAAGAAAACATGTTGTGCCGACCCCGCCTAGAGCGGGATAAGGGCAGGAAGAAGAAAGACTTGTGTTATGGATACTAGATGACGGAGAATTTTAGTATACGAAGGCGTGAGTGG
Organism: Cataclysta lemnata; assembly: GCA_963931975.1. NCBI lineage: Eukaryota > Metazoa > Arthropoda > Insecta > Lepidoptera > Crambidae > Cataclysta > Cataclysta lemnata. Next base: position 4,871,867 of record OZ008360.1, read on the forward strand.
ACAAAGGTGTTAACTAACAAGAAGTTCAAAATGAGTTATGAGTGTTTGAAAATGTGTGCATGTTTGTCCATTAACACCTTAGTTGGGGTCTGTATTTTTGATACGAATCAGAATTTGGGCGTTTTGAGCTCATCAATCGATTTTCCGGCATATAAACCAGTGTTCATTAAAAAAAAGTCGCATAATTCATTTTTGTAGATAACAACACTCACCCCTCACTTAATTATTATACCTACATTAGTAGATTTTCCATCAAGTGCACAAAACGATTCATTTTTGTCCGAGACTTTTAGCAATGATAGTAATGTCGAGGATAAAAATAGTTTTGTGGACGAGTTTCTAACTCATCTACAAAACTATTTTTATATGTACTATTTTTCTATGTAGATCACTCCCGACGGGTACAACAAAACCTCGTAAGCGATAGAGTTTTCGAAAAGGATGTGGAGTAACATTAGAGAGAAATTGAATGTATACGATGGGGCTTCCAAAGACTCGAAAGGTTAATGCAAGGCAAGTAATAGTAGATTTTCCATCAAGTGCACAAAACGAATCATTTTTGTCCGAGACTTTTAGCAGCCCGAGCCGAAGGCGAGGGCTGATAGTAATGTCGAGGATAAAAATGGTTTTGTGGACGAGGTAGAAACTCTGCTTTTCACTTCGATTGCGAGGAAATAATACAGTAGTTTATCATAACATTTCTTAAAATTCAAACTAAAATTAGTACAATTTTGAATACTGAAGGAAATTTATTTTCCCATTGGTATTAGGCTTGGGCTGCAGACCTATACAGCCAAGTATTAAATTAATTTTGAAATAATAATTTTCTTAAGTTAATTTAATAACCTACCGTACCGTTAAATTAAAATTATGTCTTAAAAAACGCATTAGGCAAATAAATTTAAGTAAATAATAAAATAACAAATTCTATCTCTGAATTTCTTATTGTGTTTGGCTGCATTGCTCACTTTCTTTGCCTTAATAGAGACACATTTATGAGTAGATACGTTAATGCTCTAGAGCACAAAAATCGATTTGATTTTTGAAATTCGATTGTGCAGCCTATATCCTGCACAAATAAGCACTTTCAGAGCATGAGAAGTGAAAAATATGTTACATTGAGTTTCGCCAGAGTTCGCTAGCGAGCTCTGTATAACCGTTATAAAATAGTATTGTATCACAAGTCACAGTGAGCACAAAGGAAACTTACAACCAACAAAAGCTTCGTAAATTTTACCAAACAAGGATCAACATTAGGGAGCTCGCTAGCGCAGTGGCATAGCGCGCTTGGCCTGCGATTGCGTAAAAGCAATGTCGCTAAGGCCAGTCATTGGATGGGTGACCAAAAATTTATTATCTCGAGTTCTTCCGTGCTTCGAAAGACACGTTAAGCCGTTGGCCCCGGCTGCATCTGCAGTCGTAAATACCTACCAACCCGCACTTGGCAAGCGTGAAAGATTATGGCCCAATCTTCCATCCATAGGGAAGGCCCGTGCCCCAGCAGTGGGGACATTAAAGGGCTGTTGATGATGATGATGATGGCTTAACATCGAAATCGAATCACAAACTTTACTTCAGATTCGGCTCCGGACTGGACTCTTCTGATGGACTCGTATGAAAAACACTACAAAATACCAAATGACGTAGTAGCGGTTTCAAGATCTAGACCGGATATATTAGGTACTTTACTCGAGACTACTCAAGCGTGTACTTCAAGTCGAACTGACCGTATCATGGGAAACGAACATTCCCAAAAGACCACGCTATCAAACCAATAAGTACTTTGATTTATCAACTGTGTCTAGGTGAAACTGATTAATTACCAGCAGTTTCCAAACGTTTTCGACTTTGAGGCTGAATAAACCGCCGTGCTTATGTCATTTTCCTTTCAAACACTCTTCTCCATTATCAAAAACTGTGCATTCTTTGGATGTGGAAGAGAAAACGCTACTAGGAGCTTTATCGTGGAGACCGAGATTCTTGGTTTATAGCTGGAACATACCAAACATCTTGTAGGGTTACATACTGGTGATACTGGATTGTTTCCCTTCGAAAACTCTTCACATTCTTTTTTCACTTCTCAAACACTGTTATTTGTTAATATAAAGATGTTTAATTAATACTCAATGAGCCTCAACATAATTAATTCAATAAAAACAACAAAATTCACTTCAAATTGCACGTTTTATCTACACATTCCTTGTAGAAGATATTTTTAGGTTCCAGAAATGTAACTTTTATTGGATCGCTTAGAATGACAGATCAGCGTGTCAGGTTATGCTATTTACGAAGGTCATGGTATGAATTTCTCCATATAAATTGAACGAATGATATAGAGTTTACGATTCAACTCTAAGCTCAATCGCTGTCAAAAGCAGACGTCAAAACTGACTCGCGTTGTAGTACGAATTAGCGATTCTACTCAGTTTAGGTCCTAAACTGGATCGCGTTAAGAGGTAAGCCTCCTGTTCTGTGTTTTGTAAGTACTCTCTATTGTAGGTACTGTGTGCTGTATGTGAGTTCTACTATGTGTTGTTTTAAGCTTACGTCACTTTCATCTTTAAATTGTGATAAAACGGGATTTGTACCATCGGAAATATAACAAAATTCAGGTACGTAGTATACTTCCCGTTTTTTCACAACTCTACTATGTGTTCTTAAGGATAGATTTTTGTGTCTGTGCGAGTCGTTCCACGGGTTAATTATTCCGGCTGAAGGTCAAGGAGCCAAGGTCGATAATATAGCGAAGGAAAAGGTTAATTATTCTTCCTTATGAAGATTGTTGCCTTCATAATAAATTTCTCCTGGAACATAATTAATATGCGTGGCGACACTTTTAATTATTAAGGGCCTGTTTATTGCCGACTCTGAGGCGTGGTCTGAGAAATAATAATTGTTAAATTATACCACAGTGTACCCAGAACAGTACAATACGTCTTCATACAAACTGGCCGCTGCCCATTAGAATGTGTGCTTTCGTACTCGGCGCCGTGTAGGCACGCACTGTGAGGCACACATTGACATAACATACGGGGGCATAAGGGGCAGGCATTTGAGCCGTGAGTTCGGTGTGATCCCGCGTCGTGAACAAGGTGATTGCATGTTCGCTCGCTGTTCGTTCCCGTCCAGCATATTCGTGCTCGCAGCCCCCGCTTTAGTCACAACCCAAGCGTCAACGCAAGAGTAGGCTAATAACTCGCCGACAGGCCGCAGATAAACTACTGTTCTGGGTATACTGTGATTATACTAAAACATCGTGAATGGCGGCATATTAAATTCCAGCCGTCATTAGCTACGGCCACGTTTTGAATAGTAAGGACGGCCGACTGGTGCTAGCTATGGCTGGAAATCTACTATTCTAACATTAGATATTTATTTATTTATTAGGTCTGCCAACATTTTTACATTGAATACATAATTTTGAAAGATAAATATTATAACAAATAGATCATGACGCAAAAACAATAAAAGGCAAACACAGCATGACAAACAGAGAATGAACAGACAAAAACGGATGATATAACATGATAATAAAGAGATATGAGCCGTGTGGTGACGGCAGAGTAGAATACAATTGTCACCACCTCAAATCTCTCCCGTGGGTGTCGTACAAGGCGACTAAGGATAAACCAGTGATGAGGAATGGGCAGCAGCGTTCCTCTTATACCACCTAGCAATGTACTGCGACACTTTTGTGCCCGATATATGGCAATAGGCTCGCCACCTATTACATGGGACCTAACATAATTGGCGAAACGTGGGTGCTAGGTCACCTCTGCCTACCCCTTTGGGGATATAGGCGTGATTTATGTATGTATGTATGTAAAGAGATATAATCATTCTTGAACCTGTGACCAAAATGTTTTGCCGGTTTTGACGAGCGGCTTGATCCTATGCTCAGATCGCTGGGTATTGGCCAAGAAAGAGGTCCCGGGTTCGAATCCCGGTAGGGGCAAATTTTGTGATGAGCACAAATATTTGATGGTCCTGGAACGCTGCTGACCATTAATCATTGCGGCCTTAACCCTATTTTTAAATTTTAGTCGCCTTTTACGACACCCGCGGGAGAGATGGGGGTGGCCACAATTGTATTTGTCACCAAACAAAAAAAAACGACACAAAAAAATGTCGCCCAAAGAACTTCAAAGTGGACAAAGAAAACTCTCTCATTTGCGATCAGCAAAATTATTACAACGTTAATACGTTACGTTATTCGTCAACAAACAAACGAATCAACCCCGATTAAGTAAGTCTCTTAAATCGCTTTCGTCTAAATGTCACTCTCACACTTTGCGATTATTCCCAATGAGTGAGAGTGACATTATGTAAGCCTCTTGCTTACATAATAACCCCGCGGCCCGTTCGCGACTACAAACACCCATAACTTCTAAATGAACAAAATGGTCTCGCCATAAAAATGTTTGTAAGCCTCGTGCCTAGTTGCTGTTCGTAGTTTTTACTGGTCCAAGTTATGATTGTTTTTCAGGAGGCCAAGGATTGTTTAATGTTACGCGAATTATTGCCAGACGAAGGACGTCTAGTGGTGTAACATTGTTTATTTCTTTTTTTTTTTGTTAAATTCTCCCTATATTTTAGGGAAGGCAAAGGGTCTAGCCCATACAGCCATGTCTTTAGTGTATATTTTATCTGTAGTTTTATGAAATAATGAGTGGATGAAATTATGAATGAAATGAATATTACGTTAAAATATGGGTGTCACACATTTTAACGCATCTAGGGAGTGCTTGGCGCGAATTGAATGGTAACAGAGTTCATGATGGTGACTGATGAAGTGAGCAAAACCACTTTTTACGTGGTTTTCACCACAACATCAAACACCATCACAAGATTTTGGGGTTAGAAAAGAATTTCGAAAAATTATGATCTTGAGGCGGGGATCGAACCCGCGTCCGCTGCTATCCGGTCCGCTTCTAACCCCAAAATCTTTGTACTAATTTTTCTAACATTTCTATAATGTTAAAATTAAAATCGAATACCATCACAAGACTTATTTTCAATGATTCTGCATAATTTCACATCAACACGGATGCTTGTGCATCAAAATAACACCACTTTCACTGCACAAAATCCACTCTGTAACAATTTTTGAATTAGTGAAAATAAATCTGACTGACACCACGAAACGCGCCAAACACCTTGTTTATTTCTTTAATGTCAAAGTCACTATTGTGTCAGAATGACTGATTTTTTTTTCTTAAATTCTCCCTATATTTAAGGGAAGGCAAAGGGTCTAGCCCATACAGCCATGTCTTAAGTGTATATTTTATCTGTAGTCATATGAGATAATGAGTGGGTGAAATGTATGAATGAAGTGAATTTTACGTTAAAATATGGGTGCCACATATTTTAACGCATCTAGGTAATGCTTGGCGCGAATTGAATGGTAACAGAGTTCATGATGATGCTTGATGAAATGGATAAAACCACTTTTTATAGTGATCTTCACCACAACGTCAAACATATCATGAGACTTATGTTCGATGATTCTGCATAATTGCACATCAACACGGATGCTTGTGCATCAAAATAACACCATTTTCACTGCACAAAATCCACTTTGTAACATTTTTTGAATAATCGAAAATAAATCTGACTGACACCACGAAACGCGCCAAACAAAACCTGTCTGAATTTTACTTTCCACTAAAACCCCGGCATGGGATGTGCATCACCAGCTTTTTAATATCCCTACTGCTGGGGCATAGGTCTTCCCTGTAGATGGAAGAATAAAGGTAGAATGGGCCATAATCCACCACGCCCATACTATTTGGCAGGTTTGGGGGTATTACCTACTGTAGGTTTAACCGCCTCTGTGGTCTTATGGTCTAGTGGTTCGCCCACCGGAATTAATATCCAGAGGTCCCGGGTTCGATCCCCAGGTGTATAAATTTGTACTAGGTTTGGTTGGTTGTAGGTCTTCTTTCAGGTATGCCTGGCTAGCTACCACCTTCTTATCAAAATCTGTCCTTCCGAAGCACGGAGGAACTCGAGATAACAAATTTTTGGTCACCATTCAATCTCTGGCCTTACCGAACATTGCTTAGTTGACACAATCGCAGGTCGAACGCGACTAACCACTGTGCTATCTAACTCCTAATAGGATAATTCTTCTTTTTTAGACTATTTTCAACCTTTTTTTTATCCTATTATACCGCTTTCGTTAAATACGAAAAAAAATGGAACTGACATTTGGCGGCAATGTCACGTTTTCTGAAGTTCGTGTTTTGATTTCAATTTAGTAAATAAATAAACAGTTTTTGTAATTTATATTGAACTGTTTTTGAGTCAATTTTATATACATTTACGCCGGCAAAGGTTAGTGAGTTAGGACGTAAGCGCATATTGATTATTAAGGCTGAATTTCGGGTGTTTAGGACCCTCATCTCTCCCATCGGATATTTAATGTATCTAAGATTCCTGCAATGCGATTTGGTGAGGCAAGGCGGCGAAACAGAAACAAAGAAGAATGAAATTGACCGAATGAGCTTCCGGGCCGGACGAGACACGGATAATGCACGTCTAATATAAATTGCTTCATACAAAATGTATGATAACGTGCTCCGTCCAGGCTCGGCACTGTCTAATGATAATCATCCCTTAATTGGCGAAAAGTGGGTGATGATTCACCTCTGCCCATAAAAGCATGATTTACCTTAACTTTGCCGCTCGTCTCATGCATAACCTCAATCAACAATGCTGCTATTTTTCAGCTTCATCAGGCATGATGAACGTCCTCCGCTCCATGTTCGGGGTGTGCAGCGGTTCTGCGGAAAAGGGGGAAGTACACGACACTGTGAGGAGGATATTTGGGAACGACATGCTCATGAAGGACAATACGGACCGATATACCCAGTAAGCGCAACAGCCGACCGGAAAAATAAATATAAATATAAATATAAATATACTACCCGGTTACATTGTCTGTATACGTAGGCCTATTCGCTAACTTTTTTGGACAGTTGAAAGTTATGATTACCCAACTATTTTCTTATCCATTACTGTTTTCACAGGACACATGTCACAATAGCGTTATAGTAAAGTAGTAATGGATTAGTAAATAGTTCAGTGATAATCACTCTCAAGTGTCAAAAAAAGTTAGCGAATAGGCCTACTGGAGTTGAAGACGTCACGTCGACGTCCTGTACGGTGTGCAAAACAAGTGTGATTATAGAACTTCGAGATCTTTTACTTGTGGCGTCGTCGTCGGTTATTATTAAAGGTTGCGTTGAGAACGGGGAGGGCCTTCACATTCTAGCGAGGTCTACAGATAATGTGACCGGGTAGTGAAGAATATTGTCTTTTGAAAAAGTTTAAAAAAGAAATATTCTTGATACGGGAATCGAACCCGCACCCTCTGCAATCCGGGCAGGTGCCTAACTAAACCACTCGGCCAACCAAGACGTTTTGATTGTCCTGCGTTTGATTCCCGCATCAAGACTTTATAATTTTTTGAATTTTTTATAACAAAGATTTTAGTGGTTAGAAAAAGAATTTCGAAAAATTATGATCTTGAGGCGGGAATCGAACCCGCGTCCGCTGCTATCCGGGCAGGTGCCTGACCACTCGGCCACCCAAGATACTTATTAACTTGCCGAAATTCTTCTAACCTTTACACTTCACGTTGTAAGCCAAGAACCAGCGGGTTCGATTCCCGCCTCAAGATCATAATTTTTCGAAATTCTTTTTCTAACCACTAAAATCTTTGTACTAATTTTTCTAACATTTATATAATGTTAAAATTAAAATCAAATAATTTTTTATAACCTCAATTTTCTTTGTAGTTACTATTTTTTTTTAATTTATCATCATATTCATCATCGCTTTAATGTCGTTAATGTCGTCATCACTGCAGCTGCTGGCGCACGGGCCTTCCCTATGAATAGAAGAATATAGGGAGATTGGGCCGTAACCCACCATGCTGGCCCAATGCGAGTTGGTTGGTATTAACGACTGATTGTGCAGCCGGGACCAACGGCTTAACATGCCTTCCGAAGCACGGAGGAGCTCGAGACCAAAAAAGTATTATTTTTGTGACCCAGCCAATGACCGGCCGTAGCGAATATTGCTTAGTTAAAATAATGGGGGTGATTGATGTACTTATGTATAAATGTAAATTCTCCACCATTTACAAAATTCATCTTAGTGTTATTCTGTTTTGCCGCCACCTTAGGCAGGGTAGCGTAAATATCGTAAATTTAAAATTACTCACAGGAGAAGCAAGTACATAAGTCACATACGAGACAATTTGCCGAGGATCCTTGAATCCAAGTCGAATCCGACGACCCACAAATCGAAGACGACAAAGAGACACGCTCCCGTAGTCGTCGAGGTACCTATTTCTCCTTCTTTATTAAATATAAAGCTAGTAAGCCATGAGTTATTTGACCACTATATTTTCTTCTTGTAAACTCACTTAGTAGGTCCGTCTACTGTGTGAGCTATATGAAAGTGATGAGGAAATGACGAGTGACAAAAGAGAGTTTTTTTATGCTAGACAGGGAAGCTAGTGGCCCTCATCTTACCTGATGGTAAGTGAAGATAACGGGAATCGGGCTTCACCTGGAACCCTTAGCCACAGAGGGTCTGGCTGACGTATTGTTTGAACACAATTTAAACGCTTTTGTGGTTTGCCCACCGGCATTAAGATTCTGGTCCGTTCGATTCGATCCCTAGGGGGTATAAATTTGTATTCGCTTTGGTTGGTGGTAGAACTTCTTTCAAGTCCACCTGGCTAGCTACCACCATCTTATCAAAATCTGTCGCCATATTAATAATGTTAACAGAAATCTCCCTATATTTTTCCATCCATAGGGAAGGCCCGTGCCCCAGCAGTGGGGACATTAGAGGGCTGGTGATGATGAGTATTATGTAATAATCTGAAGACAAGTCGCTTTGATACTTTCGAATATCTTGCAGAGCACGCCCGAACCCACAACAGATGAAAGACCGGGACGGATTGGACCCAAGATAGTAGTTTTTGACGCATCAACAGGTACAAAAGTCTAAAAACATAATTGTATTATTGTTAAAATATTTTTTTGCCGTGTGGTGACGGCTGAGCAGAATACAATTGTCACCACTCCCATCTCTCCCGTGGGTGTCGTACAAGGCGACCAAGGGTAAAGACAGCGATGTGTAATTGTTAGCAGCATTCTTCTTTTGATGATGATTATATTATAAAGACTGATTAAGAAGAGTGCATGTAACAGAGATGCGTATGTTAAGATGGATGTGTGATGTGACATGGAGAGACATGATAAGGAATGAGTATATAAGGGGATGTTTGAAAGTAGCGTCAGTGACTGAGAGACTGCGGAGTGATAGACTTGGATGGTTTTTTTTTTTTTTTTTTTTTTTTTTTTTTCCTATTTTGTTTACATTGGTTTAACATGTTTCGTAAAAGTCAGTAACTTAGAACACAAATAAAATTGGATAGCAGTTGGCCGGTGCTGACCACTGAGAGATGGGCCAGCAGCAGCCAACAAGGTGAGACTTGGATGGTTTGGTCATGTCATGCGAAGAGGTGAAAGCTATGTAGGCAGAAGAATGTTAAGTATGAACGTGGAAGGACGTAGAAGGAGAGGAAGACCGAAGAAAAGATGGATGGATTGTGTAAAGGAGGATATGATAGCGAGAGGGGTGGATGAGAAATTATTGAAGGATAGAGAGGAGTGGAAGAAGAAAACATGTTGTGCCGACCCCGCCTAGAGCGGGAAGGAAGGCAGGAAGAAGAAAAAGATTCTTCTTTTATACCACCTAGCAATATTGTACTTTGATTTACGTGCTCGATACATGGCAATAGACTCGCCTCCTATTACATGGGACCTAACTTAGTTGGCGAAACGTAGGTTTTATTTCACCTCTGCCTACCCCTTCGGGGATATAGGCGTGATTTATATACGTAAGTGTGTATGTTTTGTTTAGGCACAGGCCGCCTTGTATTGGTTGGCGATGAACGGGTCAGCGTTCAGGGCTTGTCCAGCTTCGCGTCCATCAGGGGTACTGCGTGCGTCTACTCCGGCAAGTGGATGTACGAGGTCCAACTGGGTACTAAGGGTATTATGCAGGTAAACTATAAAAAGGATCACAGAGACAACTGTAGAAACAATGGAAACTGTAGAAACTGGAGAAAACTGTCTTAGAAAAAGTTCAAAAAATTATAGTCTTGTTGAGGGAATCGAATCCGCGTCCTCTGCATTCCGGGGAGATACATACTTATACCACTTGGTCAACAATAGTTAACTTGCCGAAACTTCTCTAACCTTTACACTTCACGTTGTAAGCCAACGGACACGTACCCTTGCAATGTAGAAGTAGAATTTCTGACATCCAAAGCAGTAATTGTTACAAATACTCGGTTAGCTCGGGGTTGCTTTTTGATTATTAGTTAGAAAAATTATCACAAAGACAATTGTGGTTAGGAAAAGTTCGAAAAATTATAACTTTTCTAACTATCTCTTTACATTTCGAATACGAACTTTTCTAACAATAATATAATGCTTAAATAAAAATCTTAATAAGAATTTTTAGGGATTACTGGCTAAATTATTGGTTTGTAATTGTATTGTATGATGCTGTTGAGGTGTTTTCACTTTCTTTATGTTTTCAATGATGCCTGACTAGTCCTCACGGCCATGTGAAAGGCAAATTCTTAACAGATTTCAGTCACTTGGCAGGCCGATGTTTTCTGTAGATTTTGCTTCAAGATAAATGTTTCTCGTTCATTTTCGTTAGTCAGCTGGTAGGTGTATGAAGAGGTCTGTGGTTGTCTGGATTCAGATCGGATGGTGTACCGCCACCTGCAACTTCTCCATGGACACGGGAGTCGGGGACACGGCGCAGTCGTACGCTTACGACGGTGGCAGGGTGAGGAAGTGGAATGTGGCCACCTCACCGTATGGCCAGGCGTGGCTGCCTGGTGACGTCATCGGCTCATGTCTTGACCTTGACAAAGGAGCCTTGGAGTACTACAGGTGTGTAGTAACTTAGAAAGAATATTGAAGTTAGAAAAAGCTCAAAAAATCTTGTCTTGATGCTTTTCTAACCACAATATGCATTCTACTAATTTTTGTAACATTTATATAATGTTAAAATTAAAATCAAAATACATAGTAACCTTACTTACTTTACCAGTACCTACATGATTAAAAGCTCTGAGAATTAAAATACATTCAAATCTTTATATTATGAATTCTAATGCATATTAAGATTACAATTTTTTAATAAGTACTTTTATGTAAGAAAATTTAAAAATGTAATAAATGTTAAAATTAAATTAAAAAAAAATTTTTACCACTTGTCTATAAAAAAAAGTTTTATCTGGTTTTTTTTCTTAAAGAGGACGGTAGATCGTGAAATCGGAGCGATTCTCTTTAAATAATTTCATGTAATATGTTCTTTTAGGAACGGTGTGTCTCTTGGAGTAGCGTTCGACAATGTTACACATGGAGCGGGCCTAGCATACTTCCCTGCGGTATCCCTTGCGATGCAGGAACATCTATACGCCAACTTTGGACATGTACCATTCGTGTAAGTCATTAACCCCCTTATTATAAAACATGGACTAAAGTTAGTCATAGCTTAAAAGTGATCCCGTCACTTTTATTTGCTGGACGAAAAACAGAACTAGCATCAATTTTAAACCTCCACTAACTTTAATCCTTCAGTCAGCTTCAGTCCGTCTTCACAAGTTGTACTTTTACCCCCTTATCAGTTTTATAATAATGGGGTAAAAGTACAACTCGTGAAGACCCTAAATATATAAACTCCTTCACTTCTTCAACCATCTCACCTCCAATCATAACGTCGCACTTCGTCATTGGTTCACCCCTTTCAAAACCACGGACCTTTGTCTTGCTTACATTTACCAACATGTGGCAATAAATGATATGACTATGACTAATTTTATCTGTTTCTCTAACAAAGTTCCGTGCGTAACTGTTAAGCCCTACGCACATAGAGTTACTCAAAGAGAAGTGTGGAAGTGTTACTAACTATTCACGTCGTGTGCGAACCTCTATGAAATGAATGCGCTCAAGAAACTCGTTAGTAATTTGATTTTCTTTTGAGTAGCTTCGAGTGTGGAGGGGCGTCTCCTGAAAATCTTTCCCTGATGATACTAATACCGACTATTTTACTACAGGTTCCCAGTAGAAGGCTACTTGCCTCTGCAAGTGGCTCCGAGCCGCGACTGCGCACGCGCCGCTGTCTTGATGAAGTCGCTCGACGCACTGCTCGACGAAATGTCGCGGCTCTCCGACTTGAAGCTGGAAATGTCTACGAAGCCCAGCAAGGTACACTATTGACATTTTGATATGAATTATATACTTACATACATTACATACATAAATCACGCCTATATCCCCGAAGGGGTAGGCAGAGGTGAACTAGCATCCACGTTTCGCCAATTATGTCAGGTCCCATGTAATAGGTGGCGAACCTATTGCCATTTATCGGGCACAAAAATCGCAGTATATTGCTAGGTGGTAGGTATATGATGAACGCTGCTGCCCATTCCTCATCACTGTTTTATCCTTAGTCGCCTTGTACGACACCCACGGGAGAGATGGGGGTGGTGACAATTGTATTATACTCTGCCGTCACCACACGGCCTGGCCAGTATGCATTATATTGTATTGGTTTATTGTCAGTGACAAGCTGCTGACGTAACTTGTCACGTTAAAATATTGGAAACGTTTAGACTCTAACACACCTTCTTCTCCCTGCCCTGTTTCCAGTCTATCTGGGGTCGGCGCAGTATGTTTCCTCTTCCATTCATAACGGTCTGACGTCATCAAGCACTCCACTCCCTTTTGATTCATATCATCTATCGCACCGGATAGGTGCTAGTTATGAATGAATGTATAGAAAAGAGACGGAACGGGACATGTCGAGGGACCGATGACGATGGAGAGAGTGATTGGAATGACAAACTTCCAACCGGCTGCCTGTTGACACAAACCCTCTTTGGGTATGCTGTTGTTGGTGGTTAGCCTTCCACCAATTGGGTGACCCAAGGTGCTTATTGTTGTACACCGTGCAATCTCTCTCGAAGTCGACTAGACTTTTACGACACCCAAGGGATGAGAAGGGGCTGGCACATTCTACGTTATTTATACGCTCCCAGGCCAGCATGGGATAGCCTTAGATACACCATGTGTGAAAATTAAATAATACTACCATAAATGAATAAGCCCTTTTTTATTTTATAAGCATATGTTCTAGCTTTTACCCGCGGCTTCGCTCGCGTTGATGTCTTTGAATACCTGCCAAAGTCTTACTGCCACACTCGGAGACGTCAAATAACGTTAATGAGTACTTAATGTCAAAAAATGACAATTCAATACTAGTCGCTATTTTTGCCGGGTCTATGGTCTAGATTTAAATGAGATTTTTTGACATAAAGTACTCACTCAAGTTATTTGACGTCTCTGAGTGCGGCAGTTAATCATTAGATTAGAAATAACAAAATGATAGCACGTCGAATTATATTAGTTAGAATGTATGAATGGCCCGCAGCGACCTAAAAGATCATTGGTAACAGAAAGCGGAAGCATAAAATTTCAGGTGTAATATCGCGTCGTGTTATTCTAACAACCGAATGGAGTGCAAAAAAGTGTTTATTGCAAACAAACCGACGTTGTTTATCCGTTAACGTGTCGAATGTGCGTAAACAAATGTAGATACAAATTCATTGCGCAAACACATAAAGTGTACAATGATATAATTCAGCTAGCGTTATGGCGGACCTACCTATAACGAAAATGGTCGGCGGTATGTTTGTTTATGTATTGTTGTTTAAGAGTTGCCGATAAAAGGGAAATGGTAGGGGGGTATGGGCGTGTATATTATTATAGGGATATTTGTATGTTTTGCAGCGAGTTTTATCGACCGCACGCAAGTGTGGCAATGTGTAAATATTATAGTTGGGACAATTTAATTTATTCGATTAAACACTCGAATTTGGAAAATTCTGAACGTAGATTAAGTAGTATCAACCGTACATATACTGGAAATTGTTTCTTTACCCGACTGACCATAAAGTGGACTTTTCCGTCAGCTACGCGTACACAAAAACCCACTTTCTGGTCAGGGGGTGACATACTACTGAGATATTACCACGGGCGTTAAAAATAAAGCCTCAGATCACATAATTATTTGTCAAATACTTCCGATTTGAGACATTCTGTTTTATCGCCCTTGGTTTATCTATACTAATATTATAAAGCTGAAGAGTTTGTTTGTTTGGCTGGTTGTTTGAACGCGCTAATCTCAGGAACTACTGAAAAAAAAGTATTTTTGTGTTGAATAGTCCATTTATAGAGAAAGGCTCTATGCTCTATGTTGTATATAGTGTTGATATCGGAGTTTTTTGTTCATTGATATATTAAGAATAATGTCATTATTTGTGGGATTAAAAATTTCTAAGATAACTTGATTATTATCCGCCGTAGGCTTATGTAACGTAAAAAAAAATGCAACTATCGCGTGTAAGCATCAATTTTTATGCACTTAATATTGTATTGTGTTTTTCCCGTTGCTTGACGCAACATGCTAAAAAGTAAAGATAATCGTTGTGATATAGTTAGTTTTCAAATGATTATTTAGTTATATTTTTGCATTGTTTTGTGGTTTGTGTTGTTTCTTGTGGCAAAATAGTTTAAGCTAATGATAATTCTGTACGTGAACACAATCTAAGTGGTAAATTGTATTGTATACTATCGTGACATACAGTTGACTTTTTATGTTGTTACATTTTTCATGGGATTTTTGGTTGTTGCTCGCTTGCACCCATATAAATATTAATTATTGCACACCGATTGAAGAGCGGAAACCTCTCAGTACAGGTTTATTATAAACTTAAAGAGAGAATTCCCCCAACAAATTGTAAATAATATTTTTGGGAACAATAAATATTTTTCTATTTCTATTTTCTATTTCTATGAACCGATTTTAATGAGTGCGAACCCGCGGGCGACCACTAGAAATTTACTAACGTGTCAATTTGCAGGTGAAATCAGACACACCCAAGCCGCACGAAGAGGAGGTAACCCTTCGTATACACAGCTCGAACTCGGTGTACACACCCCGCGCGTCCCCCCACTCGCTCATCAACACGCAGAGTGTTGAGATGAAGAAGATGTCCAAAAAGGTAACACCTACATGGGTGAACCAAAAAAGTTATCATGGCAAACGTATTAATTTGTTCCTCCGTAGTTGTGCGCCTCATCATAAATTAGAATAAGCTAAGTACCTAATTTGTTTTAAAGCGTATGCTGTATGAGTAAATTATTTCACGCTTCATAGAATCACTCCATTTTCAAATAGAGTGATTTATTGGTTTTCCTCAATCAAACACATCCCTACATCAATAGGATTACTGTATTTTAAAATACCCAAATCTCTCGCGTGGGTGTCGTAAAGGCGATTGAGGTAACAAATCAGTGATGAGGAATGGGCAGCAGCGTTCCTCTTGTAGCAAGGTACTGCAACTTTCGTGCCCGATAAATGAAAACAGGCTCGCCACCTCATGCCACATGGGACCTAAAATTATTGGCGAAAGCTGGGTGTTAATTCACCTTTGCTACCGCTTCGGAGATATAGGCGTGATTTATTTATTTATTTTATTTATTCATGTATGTATGTATTCTATTGGTTCTCCTCAAACACATTCCTCGCAACGCATGCTCGCACAGCAAGCAGCTTTGATGGAAAAGCAGCCTAATTGTATGATTGGTCTTGCAGGCTTTCCTGATGTCCATAGCTCGGATGGTGGTGGTGGAACTAGGTAATTCTCTTCGCCTCTCCTACGTGGTGGTGGCAGAGCTGCTACCGCGGCTAAGGGGAGCTCTAGGGCTCCGGTCTAAGAACGTGCAGCCAGACCAGCACGCTATTGATTTCTTTACGAAAGCCAAGGATGAGAACTTTGTAAGTGTTGCTGCTTATACATACATATATCTATACTCCAGCCTTTATAATAAAGAGATAAACAATATGTAAACAATGTTGATGAGTCTTTTAATATGAAATACAAATTTTTAATAAGTACCTATTTCTCTAAATCGCTAATCATTATGATTTTTTTTTGTGATGTATTTCAAAATAAAACTTTTAATTGGTCGATAAAGTGGCATACCTATCAAAACTGTTTATGTATTTTATCTCGTTATAATGGCTAGAGTGTAAAATATGTTAAATCTATGCCAATAAAATATGTCGTTGTTGTTTTATTTTTGACTTATTTGCAATTTAAAATGTACTTAGCTATGATCGGCTCCTGTGGAAGACCAGCGCTAGTCGCAAGGCTGGCAATATGCTGAGCTGGGACCTTTTGAAACCTTGTTTGCATGCTTAATTATTTTTTCATCCCACCATCTCGGAAAAAGCGTTTTTGCTCTTCGATATCTGGGTGCAAAAGCCGTTTTTATCCTCTAGAGGATAAAGTAAATTTGAATTTAGAACATCGTGTACAAGTGCATTATGTTTGTTTTCTCTGTCTACGGTTTGTGAATACAAAAAATATATTTTTTAATTTGTTTTTAATTCTCCCTGTTTTTTTAGGGAAGGCAAAGGGTCTAGCCCATACAGCCAATAAATATACTAAAGAATATTTATTTCATAATTAATAACATGAATAAATGAGTGAGTGAAATGAATGTATGAAATTAATTTTACATTAAAATATTTAAAATTCTCAACACATCACATGACTTATTTTCAATGATTCTGCATAAATTCTAAAAATTCAGATTCGGAACCTTCTTGATGTACTTTTTTTATTAATTTGCTTTGCACGCGCGCGTCTTGGTGGATGTTGTGTGTGTGTTGGGTGTGTGTGTGTGTGTGTTTGGTAGAATGGGAAGTGTCAGGGTGTAAATAGAATTGACTGCAACTTTTAATAATGTGATTGTAATTTTTGTTTGCATTTTGCCATTTCCTCGCTGAGGGGGGATGAAAAGTTACGTGTTGCACTCGAGTGCAAAGATTTTTCACCTTGTGCTCTTTTGATTCCCTCGCCAACGTTCAGGATTCTAATTTGAGAACCCTTCGCTAGCTCGGTCATCAAAATTGAGTACGCGGTTAAAAAGCAACTTTGCACTCACGTATAACAAATAACTATTAACTAACTTCATAAAAGGTTTTCAATTCGTCTGTATTTTAAAAAAGAATATTTTTATGTTTGTTACCTCAGAACTTTTGACTGGGTCAACCGATAATGATGATTCTTTATTTATATGAAAGCGGGTGCTTCCCGTGTGGTCCCACTGAAACCAAGTCGGGATCTAATCATGGGATCCCAGGGTAATCAAGGACATCCTAGAAGTGTCATAGGCACGTATTACATACATACATACATAATTCACGCCAATTACGTGTGGTACATAGTTTTTTCTAAAGCATTCGAGTATTTTTGTGTATGCCTGTGCGACATCCTTGAGCACTGCATCGTCAGGGAGTGTCTGCTGTACGACCTCGTGTCGCCGGTGAGGCTTTATTTTAATTTTACGTACACATACATACATAAATCACGCCTATATCCCCGAAGGGGTAGGCAGAGGTGAACTAGCACCCACGTCTCGCCAATTATGTTAGGTCCCATGAAATAGGTGGCGAGCCTATTGCCATTAATCAGGCACAAATTCGCTGTGCATTGCTTGGTGGTATAAGAGGAACACTGCCGCCTATTCCTCATCACTGATTTATCCTTAGTCGCCTTGTACGACACCCACGGGAGATATTTGGGGTGGTGGCAATTGTATTCTGCTTTGCTGTTAACACACGGCTTATAATTAGATAAGTCTATTCTATTAGTACAAAGATTTTGGTGGTTAGAAAAATAATTTCGAAAAATTATCGTCTTGATGCGGTAATGAAGACATGGGACTTAACATACTTGGCGAAACGTGGGTGCTAGTTCACCTCTGCCTACCCCTTCGGGGATATAGGCGTGATTTATGTATGTATGTATGTATGTGTCTAATTGACGATAAGAGTTGTGAATTAAAAATCAACCGGTATAAGCATTTTGTACATGTAATATTTCAGGACATGAATTTCGCACTACAAGTAGAAGTGGTTTACGTATTGTGCGGCCTGATGCAACACCGGGAAACGAGGCATCACCTTGTCAAATACGTGTTCTTCAACAAGATTTGGTAAAAAAATCAATAAATTTAGCAAAAATTCATAAGATTATACTCCTATCTCTCCTGCGGGTGTCATACGAGGCTACTAAGGGTAAACACAGCGATGTGCAGATAGACAACAGCGTTCCTCATAAACCATCTAGCAATATTTTGTCACACCTACCTACTGAGATTTTCGTGCCCGTTAGATGGCAATAGGCTCGCCCCAATTACAAAATCATTGGCGAAACCTCAGTGCTAATTCACTTCTGCCTCCCCTTCGGGGATGTACTCGTGATTTATGTGTGTATGTGTGTGTTCTTCTATTTATAGAGAAGGCCTGTGACTCAGCAATGGGGATGAGGGAGGTGTGACATAAATATAATGATGTTATCTCAACAGTTTCGACAATTTCCTGAACATCAAGTGCCCCGATGAGAGCGTGCTCCGCAGCGTGGTTCGGAAGCCCTGGTGGCAGAGGCCTACGCCCGTCCACGGGGAGACGGATCCCAGGATAGCTGGTAACTCGGAACTTGTACCTGATCCGACAAATTTTTAGGAAAGTCCTTCTCCCTGCCCTATTCCCAGTCTATCTGGGGTCGGCGCTGTATGTTTCCTCTTCCATTCATATCAGTAAGGCGTCTTCAAGCCATCCACTCCCTTCTGATTCATATCATCCATCATACCGGAAAGGTGCTAGTGAAGAATGAATGCATAGATAAGAGACGGAACGGTCCATATTGAGAGACCGATAAACGCAGAGAGTGATTGGAATGACAACATTCCAATCCATTCCGCTCAAGGTTTGGTTTTACAGCCGGCCGCCTGCCTGACACCAACCCTCTTTGGGTATGCTGTTGTTGGTGGTTTGCCATCCACCATTCGGTTGCCCTAAGGTGCTTATTGTCTACACCAAGCAATCTCCCTTAGTCGACTTTTACGACACCCATGGGATGAGTCAGGGCTGGGCTATTCTACGTTATTTGTTCGCTCTCAGGCCAGCATAGAAAACCCAAATTTTCAGAAACTACTTATTTTAAATTAATCTCCATGGATTATTCCACTAAAAATAAAATTTTAAATTTATAGCCTTTCAGGTACTCAAAATCATGTTTTTAAATTGTTTGTATGCCGCCAAAACGTCACGCTATGAATCTGACGGCGAGTGACGTCATTTGAGGTTATAATCATTGAAGAAACTAATCGGTTTTTGGTATACCTGTTTTATTGTTTCATTCATGGTTGCGCCCACAAATGACGTCACTCACGCAGATTTTGTTGTTATTTTTATATAAGGTGTGGTGTGGTGACGGCAGAGTAGGATACAATTGTCACCACCCCAAATCTCTCCCGTGGGTGTCGTATAAGGCGACTAAGGATAAACCAGTGATGAGGAATGGGCAGCAGCGTTCCTCTTATACCTATCTATACTATACTTACTACTACCTATACTTAAAGTACTGCGACTTTTGTCCCCGATAAATGGCAATAGGCTCGCCACCTATTACATGGGACCTAGCATAATTGGCGAAGCGTGGGTGTTAGTTCACCTCTGCCTACCCCTTCGGGGATATAGGCGTGAATTATGTATGTATGTATTTTAGTATTTTATATAAGGTTAAAATTTGATTTCACAGAAATGGCTGAGAAGGGAATCTTGAATTGCTCGCCCTTCGCCCCTATAGGATCAGGTTAGCATCAATCACGCCATAATAGTTAGTAAATTCTATGCTCTGATGCGTTTAGTAGTACATAGTAGTTTAGATTCGTTGGCGGATCAGCGTTGGTCAATCTGCAGTTTTTAGATGGGTCATTTGGTCAACCCTTCATATCCCAGCATGGTAGGCTATGGCCCTTTCTCCTAACATTATTCTATCCATGGAGAGGCCTGTGCGGGGCAGTGGGGACATTAAAGGGCTGGTATGATGATGGGAAGCTACGCGGCCTATTCTCGGCCCATCTACCGCAGTGTTTAAAGACAAAGGTGTTCAATGCGTGTGCGTTGCCAGTGATGACTTACGGCACCGAAACGTGGCCGCTTACAATGGGCCTTATAGGAAGACTCAAAGTCACCCAAAGGGCAATGGAGAGGGCTATGCTCGGTGTTTCCCTGCGTGATCATATCAGAAATGATAAGATCCGCAGGAGAACTAAGGTCACCGACATAGCCCGAAGAATTGCGGACCTTAAGTGGCAGTGGGCAGGGCACATTGCGAGGAGGGCTGGCGGCCGTTGGGGCGGAAAGGTCCTCGAATGGCGTTGGTACAGGCCCCCCACGAGGTGGACCGACGATCTG
Source organism: Cataclysta lemnata (assembly GCA_963931975.1). NCBI lineage: Eukaryota > Metazoa > Arthropoda > Insecta > Lepidoptera > Crambidae > Cataclysta > Cataclysta lemnata. The sequence continues at coordinate 4,892,309 of OZ008360.1, forward strand.
GCGAAGGGCGCGGGAAGCCGTTGGATGCGGGCAGCGCAGGACCGACCGGTTTGAAGATCCTTGGGGGAGGTCTATGCCCAACAGTGGGCGTCTCTCGGCTGAATGATGATGATGATGATGAGGAATGGTAGCCTACGGTGTGTCTGGTATTCCGATGAAAGGAGAAGGCTGTTATATAACTCAGACGCATAAGTAGAGACTGAAGAATACTGACAGACAGGCGAAGGAAAAGAACTTCGATACAGAGCTCACACAAATGAAGATGAACCGACTCCGTGGTCTAGTGGTTCGTCCACCGGAATTAAGATCCAGAGGTCCCGGGTTCGATCCCCAGGGGGGTACAAAATTACATACATACATAAATCACGCCTATATCCCCGAAGGGGTAGGCAGAGGTGAACTAGCACCCACATTTCGCCAATCATGTTAGGTCCCATGTAATAAATAGGTGGCGAGCCTATTGCCATATATCGGGCACAAAAGTGTCGCAGTACATTGCTAGGTGGTTAAATAGGAACGTTGCTGCCCATTCCTCATCACTGATTTATCCTTAGTCGCCTTGTACGACACCCACGGGAGAGATTTGGGCTGGTGACAATTGTATTCTACTCTGCCGTCACCACACGGCCAAGTTCAAAATTGTACGATGGTAGGACTTGTTTCAAGTCCGCCTGGCTAGCTACCACCATCTTATCAAAATCTGTCGCCATAATAATAATGTTAACAGCATTATTGTGTTCCGATAATTGTGATAAGATAGCCAGCCCCTCTGTGGTTGAGGGTTCCAGGTGAAGCTCGATTCCATCTTCGGCCCTTATCGTCACTTACCCTCACGTGAGATGAAGCGCAAGAGCTTCCCTGTGTAGCATAAAAAAAAAGTTGACATGTCAATTCCAGATAAGATATCCAAATTGTTGCCCGTCTCGTCGAAAGACATGTCTCACGAGGCCCAGTACAGAGAAGACTGTGACAAAATTACGAACGCAATAGCGCCTCTTGAACAAATTCAGGTGAGCAAGAGATTTCTTCAGGAAACTTGACAGATAAGTGGAACATGAGTGGTGCGAACGAAGAAAGTCCCAAAATCCTGTAAGGTTTTTTGGAATTCCATCATTTTGGCGAGAAGGTATACCTGCCGCCTACAACTGTCGCCATCGAATCTTGAGGTCTACTCTGAAACTCCGAACGGTTAACTCACATCTATCCGTCTTTCTCACGCCAATGCGTGTTAAAATAAGAGCGACAGAGTAACGCCTCTGTCCATGTTCTGAGGTGTCCACTCTTTAATAATCTTGGCCCAGCGATCTGGATGTATACCGTATAATACATGGCTTACCCAGTCCCATTTGAGAGTCGCGGTTTTAGCTCCTACGTTGGCAATACGTGTTTTTAAGCGGCGCCTGGTATTCCTGACGCGATCCGATATGATATGCTGCGCTCCATTGCTCTTTTGACATTGAGTTTGGACTTTTGACTCTCAGTTGACGATATTTGGCTGGTTTTAGTATCACGCACTCGAAGCAACTGTCAGCGCGCTGATCATCATTCATTACTGTTTTTTTTTATGGCGGCGAATCAATAGAGTCCAATGAATGGCCAGCAATGGTTGCTGATTAACGCGCGAAAACGTGTAAATGGTGTATAGTCATTAAGTAGTGATTTATTATTTGTAACTTTCACTGTATGTTTTCCTAATAAATAAAAATAAAATAAAATAAAACATAAAAAATGGTCAGCTCGTCGCGTCGGGCGTAACACTAAAACCAGCCTATAGGTTAGGACGGGCAGGATACACATGTCGATGAGTTTGCGTTTGAGAGGACAGTGAGTGGAATCTCCCTTCTTGAACAGCTCCGTAATAATTTTCCATCGTTGATATTAAGTTTCGCTTTGCAGCTGGAATTCCTATTGGTGCTCCTGGATAATTCTGATGGTACGAACATGGTGCCTTCCACTCGGAAGATTTTCCTGGAGAAGTTTCGACGGTACATCATGGACAACTGTATCCTGGATATGGTAAATAGTGGTCGCCCGCGGCTTCGGCCGCGTTATTGTCGTTTATTATATAGCCTATGGCCTTCCTCGATAAATTGACTATCTAACACAAAAAAAAATCAATTTGAATCAGTAGTTTCAACCAAACAAACTCTTCAGCTTTATATTATTGTATAGATAATATTATTTTCATTTTCATTTGAACATTATTATAAATGTTAGAGAAATAATTACAAAGAAAATTGTGCTTAGAAAAAGTTCGATAAATTGTAGTCATACATACATACATAAATCACGCCTATATCCCCGAAGGGGTAGGCAGAGGTGAACTGGCACCCACATTTCGCCAATTGACAACATTTAATTTTTTCAACATACCTTTATTATGATGTTATATGAAATTAAACCGAAAATGAAGACACCCATATTTTTTAATTCTTTTGAATTCCGTCGTTTTCATACAAAAAATCATGATTGAAATACCGGTCATTCTAAACAGATGTAAGCGCCAAATGACGTCACTATAATTTTTCGAACTTTTTCTAAACACATTGTTTTTGTGGTAAATAATATTAATTAAAATTAGATTTTTAGTTGGTTGAACTTGGATGGTTTGGTCAGGTCACTTGTTTTGCAGAGATTGTTCAACATATCACGTAATTCTCCATCCATCTCCTGGTGTTGCCACGCTCGGTTGCTCTCAGCGGTGCTCAAACTGTGGACTGACAGTCCTATTGGTAACGCGTAAGTAATTCATACGTCCCTAGTACAATTGCAATGTTACGTACAATTGGTAAGTAATTATAATTACCTATTATACCAGCCCTATGGTCGAGGAGCTCGCTAGCGCAGTGGCATAGCGCGCTCGGCCTGCGATTGGAACTAATCAATATTCCCTAAGGCCGGTCATTGGATGGGTGACCAAAAATTTATTATCTTGAGTTCCTCTGTGCTTCGGAAGGCTCGTTAAGCCGTTGGTCTCGGATGCATCTGCAGTCGTTAGTACCCACCAACTCGCACTGGGCCAGCGTGGTGGGCTAATTCTCCCTACATTTTCCCATCCATAGGTAAGGCCCGTGCCCCAGCAGTGGGGACATTAAAGGACTGGTGGTGATGTGATGATGTGCTTTGAGGTTAAAGACCAAGACTTTGAACCTCATTGGTACTCTTATTCTGCAGACAGCTCCCCCCACACTTGCCGGCGAAGACTTTCATCGATGGGGAGCTGGACTTTTACAACGTGGATCGCTTGGGTGGTGTGCTGCCGTTCTTGGTGAGAACCTTACGGTAAGGGCGGCTAGTTTTATAAGCGTGAAGCGGCTGTGTGTAGCAGACACGAAATAGTACCTACAAAAAAAAAGAACAAAGAACCCGAGCTGAACGCAAGGGCGTTTGAAATGCGATCTGTGGCTTCTTTTTTATAGCCCGAGGTAGGATCATAGTTTTGTCACCCCCTGACCAGGAAGTGGGATTTCTCGTACGGCGGGCGACAAAGTTCTATTTATGGTCAGGTGTGACATAAATAATAATTAATTATTACTTATTACCTGTTTGCATTGCTATTATAATACATTACCTAATTTTTTTTTTTTGCTATATAAATCATTATTATGTCTACAATTCGTTTGCTTATTTATTTAATTAATGATATTTATTTTAGTCAAGATCTGGTAAACGTGTTGGGAGAGGACAACGCCTTCATACAGAGCTTCGAACCGAGCTACAATCGCGCTGGAGGCATAGACACGGGTAGGTGAGCCTTTTTTATATTTATTTTATTTTTATTTATTATTTGCAAAACAAGCTGACAACATAATTTGACAGCCACAGTGCTATTTGAAAAACGAACCGACCGCTGGCTTGCGTAACATCAGACTTGCATCATCGATGTTGTCTGTGCAATTATTTTGTAATCTGTGGCTCCATCGAAAGGGCGGGAGGCAATCAACCCGGGCTTTTGATCTCAAAGGAGTCAATTACGCGGACCCCCAACGTGAGAATTGAGATCGTTGCTGGCCAGCTAATGGAAACTCATCTAGTGACGGTATTGGTTTTGTCATTGACATTTTTGTCAAGAGACATATTTTTTTTTGGTTCTGCTTTTTCCCATTTTGAAAAATGGAAAAGGCAAAGGCTTAATTCTGCCATACAACCTTGTCTCAAAGTTTATTTGTTCTTTAATTTTAATTATGTCATCCACACGCAGAGCGGCGCGGGACCGATCAGTTTGGAGATCCTTGGGGCAGGCCTATGCCCAACAGTGGGTGTCTATCGGCTGACTGACTGACATACATACGTATACATACCTACATGTATACATATCTACGCCACGCCTTTTTTCCACAAGGGTAGGCAGAGATCACTTCTTTCCACTTGCTACGATCCTTACATACCTACTTCTTTCGCTTCATCCAATCTTATTAATGTCAGGGAGCTGTCTGCAGAAATGTCATCGATTTTGGGTAGGTACTCTTGACCTGGCCCCTTTATTATATTGTTAGTTACCTATGTCCTTTTCATATAAAAAATCATGATTAAAATTCCGGTCATTCTACATAGATGTAAGCTCCAAATCATCGCAAGTCGCAGCTACGTTTGAATGGCGGAATGACTCTCCGGGCTTCGTTCTGACGCCATAAAGAAAGAAAATAATGTAAAAATATCATTGAATACAATGGATTAAAGTTATTGTATTAGCCGCCAATCCGCACTGGGCCAGCGTGGTGGGTAATGGCCCACTCTCCCTATATTCTTCCATCCATAGGGTAGGCCTGTGCCTCAGCAGTGGGGACATTAAAAAGGGATGGTGATGATGAAAGTAGTGATGAATGTTTCCAGGTGTTAGTGACATGACTGCCGGATCACCGGGCCTCGCGACCCTGCCACAGGTCATCTCCTCAATGGCCAGGTTTTTGAACCAGCCTATGATGCCCATTGTACCAAACAGGTGAAACAAAAATACGTTTTTGTATCAGATAAAAGATACATGGACACATTTACACGTCCGCTGAAACAGTAATACTTAAATAAATAAATATGATTGATGTATTTTGCCGCGTGGTGACGGCAGGCAGCAGAATACAATTGTCACCACCCCCATCTCTGCCGCGGGTATCGTACAAGGCGACTAAGGGTAAAGACAGCAATGAGGAATGGGCAGCAGCATTCCTCTTGGACCGCCTAGCAAAATACTGCGAATTATCTTCCCGATAGATGGCAATAGCCGTTACATGGGACCTGACTAGATTGGCGAAAAGTAGGTGTTTAATTCACCTCTGCCTACCCCTTCGGCTATATCAGGAGACTTTATGGTCACTGCAAAAATTTTTGGAATTCGTTCAGACCATCAAACTGAACAAATTTCACTATGGGAGCAACTCCAAATTTACGAAAAAATATCAGTTGTTTCATACAAAATGATAATACCCAGTGACCAAAAAGTCTCCTGGTATAGGCGTGATTTGTGTGTGTATATGTGTGTATTGAACAATTCTGAGGTACTCTGTAGTTTTTAACCAATTTTTCGATTTTCAGTTAACTTTTTGACGGATGCAAAGTCCTTGAAAAAAAGTCTGTAGCCAGATTCTATCCATATTCAATAAAGTTTAGAATAAAAAAATTCTTAGTGTAGTTCACGCGTACGAAGTCGCAGGCAGAAAGCTAGTCAGATGTAATAAGTTATATACATTGACATTTTACACACACTAACGCACAACCGCCGCTGAAAGAGCTGGGTACCTAGCCAAGTGGCGAAATGTGGGTGTTATACACCTCCTGCATAGGCATGCATAAGCATTATGATTGAGAATGTTGAGTAGACCAAGTGTGGTGATTTTTTTTTCTGTTTCTGAAGGACTACAGGGGAGACGGCATTGGCGCTCAAAGGCGCCAGGTCGATGATGCCTGGTGCGGGGTCCATAGATGTGCGCGCCGCTCACCTGAGGCTCATCGATGGCCTGCTGGCGTTGTACCACGGGGCTGCAGTCAAGCACGCTGAGAAGGTAGTGTCAGTTTTATTATACCAACGGTGCCTTTTATGATACAGGTCACTGTTGGACGAATTTCGAAGGTCTGGTCTTGTTCCAGCTGTGCGAACTTCGAGACACCCAGTTGGACATGGCAGACTGTCTTCACGACATCGAACAGCGTATAGATTCAGTCAGCGCGGAATTAGCAGGTTGGAGTTTATTGCAGTTAGCAATTAGAATGGTCATCCATTCTGGCCTGATATCGAAAAAAGAACGTAGAATGGGCCAGCCCGACTCACCCCAGTTTAGTTAGCATGACCACCCAAACACGATATGATATAGCCTTTTATCTAAGGGAGATTGCCCGGTGTAGGGCCGGCCTTGGGGCACCCGAATGGTGGAGGGCAAACCACCAACAACAGCATACCCAAAGAGGACTGGTGTCAGGCGGGCGGCCTAGTATACAACCTAAGCCAAAAGTTTGAGTATACTGCTCTTGGTTTGTTTCGGATTGGAATGTTGTCATCCTAATCAATCTCTCCGTTCATTGATCTCACGACATGGTCCTTTCCGTCTTTTTCTATACATTCCTTCATCACTGACACCTTCCTTCAGTCCCTTAATAACATTGGTTTAAAACATGACAGGGCACACGGGACCGTTGACAGAACAAGACAATTTGAAAAAGCAACTCACGGAGAATGTCCTCAAAGAGCTGGAAAGGTCGAAGGCAGTGTACGAGGTAATTAATATTAACAAAATTATAGATGCGATAGAACGTGTGGATCCTTTTCCACCACTTTTTTATACATCAATTTATCACTAGAACAATTTTCTATTCTGATGGATGATATGAATTAAAAGGGAGTGGATGCCTTCATGACTTCTGACCGGTATGAATGGAAGAGGAAACATACTGCGCCGACCCCAGATAAACTAGGAACAAGGCAGGAAGAGGATCCTGCCCGGCTAGCATGACCACCGAAACACGATATAGCCATTTATCGTTTTGACCTGTCAAAAATACAATGATCTTTGATAGTTCAAAGCGAAAAATAATTTATAATAATTATATGACTTTATCATATCGTGTTCCGGTGGTCATGCTAGCGGGGATGGTGTAGAGCAGAGGTTTCCAAATTGTTTTTTCACATAGACCCCTTTCAATAATTCGTTGAATGCGGTGGATCCCTTGTAGCTACACTATATTCCAAAACCTCGGCCCCAACCATATATTAACAGTTACCGAAAAAAAATGTGAAAATTGTTTGGTTAATTAATTTATTGTAGACCCTCATCGAGACTCGATGGTCCATGTCAGCATGTGACAGTCTCGGAATTTTCAGGAGAAATTAGAGGCGGGCGCGCTCCAGATGGCATGGGTGAGCGGCGCCGTGTGGACGAAGCGTCGACAGGCGGAGCTGGCGAGCCATTTCGCTGGCACCCTGCACTCGCTGAGGCTCGCTTCAGATCCCGATTATGCTGCCCACACTCAGGTATTATCTTATCCTATCCTATCCTGTCTTTCTGTGATTTGTAAGATCTTATCTATCTACCATGGAGCGAAAAATGTATCATCTCGTATTAACAATACATAAAAGTCCACATGGCTGAATGTGCCAAACCCGGTTGCATTCCTAAATTGGGAAGAAAAAAGAAGAGAAAAAGAAGACATGTTTGGCGCAGAATTAAAACCAGATTCAATTTAGATTTAATTATACTTTACTTTACATATATTTTTCACACTATAACTTATACCTAACTGTTACTTTCCATAAATGTTTTATATGTCAAGTTAATCTTTAATTTCCTACAATAATATGAGAGGAGAAAAGACCTCTCATTAACATGTCGAGTTCCTCCGGACGTCGAAAGGCACGTAAAGGCGTTGGTGCCGGCTGCATCTCTTCTTCTCCCTGCCCTGTTCCCAGGCTATCAGCCCGGTTAGCATGACCACCGAAACACGATATGATATAGGCAAAACAATGCATTTTTGACAGCTCTAAGCGATTAATTGGTTTAATCATATCGTGTTTCAGTGGTCATGCTAGCCGGGCTGGGGTCGGCGCAGTCGCCGACCCCTGCGGGAATTAATGTAAGAGGAAACATACTGATGTTTCCTCTTCCATTCATATCGGTCAGACGTCATCAAGCCATCCACTCCCTTTTCATTCATATCATCCATCACACCGGAAAGGTGCTAGTGATGAATGAATGTATGGAAAAGAGACGGAACGGACCATGTCAAGAGACCGGTGAACGGAGAGAGTGATTGAAATGACAACATTCCAATCCATACTGCTCAAGGTTTTGGCTAAGGTTTTACACAGCCGGCCGCCTGCCTGTTACCAACCCACTTTGGGTATGGACATCTTTCACACATCACTCTGCTAGCAACTAAATAAAACTGTACAATCGTAATCACAAAAGCAACAATGTCATTGAATTCAATCGAGAATTGTCTGCAAACAGAGTACAAAAATGCAATAACTCAAACAGATAATTTATCTCTTATATTTGCACGAGCACTACACATTTGAAATAAAACAACTTTTACGGGTGACTGTCACCCGTGACCACGGCCGCTGTAAAGTGATCGAAACGTCGGGATAAATAATAATGCCAAACATCTAAATATACGCGAGTCTAATCCGTAAAAGTTGTTTTATTTCAAAAGATAATTTATCATAAATGTCCATTCTGCTACCAGGTAGCGAGTAAGGAAATCCTGCCTGGAAAGAGCTCATTGCTGGGGGGACTGAGTTACGCATCACTACAACTGGAATATACTTCCAGTTCCGATCAAAGGTTAGACTCACTACTATAATGTTAGATTTTTTTTAAAAGGTGTCAGTTAATTTTCCAAAAATTGTTGTCCGCATGCGGGAATCGAACCGCATTCTACACATTCCGGACGGCTGCCTGTCTGTACCAGGACGTTGTTTCCATTTACATTTTTAATTTGTAGAGTTCCGTGTTCATCACACAAACATTTGCATCTAATAATAATACATACATACATACATAAATCACACCTATATCCCCGAAGGGGTAGGCAGAGGTGAATTAGCACCCACGTTTCGCCAATTAGTTAGGTCCCATGTAATAGGTAGCGAGCCTATTGCCATTTATCGGGCACAAAAGTCGCAGTACATTGCTAGGTGCTAGGTATAAGAGGAACGCTGCTGCCCATTCCTCATCACTGATTTATCCTTAGTCGCCTTGTACGACACCCACGGGAGAGATTTGGGGAGGTGACAATTGTATTCTACTCTGCCGTCACCACACACGGCTAATAATAATAACCAATAGGATTCGAACCCTATTCGGACCTATTGAGTTCACCAACACGTAAATCATACGATTAAATATAACAGTCAGTTTTTTTGACAGTTCTTCCCTTAGGTAAATGTCAAATACTGTCGGTTCAATACCTATTGATAAAAGTATTGGTGAACTCTAGCCTAAATATAAAGCAAAGAGGTTGATCCGCAAAAGATTTGTTGTGTTGTGATTTTGTTGTGTCCAGGGTGCTATGGGTTTTCGTTCATTCCAGTCCCCAGAGCCGGAATTCGAGGGCTGCGACTCCACCTGTGGGCTCGCACTCACACATTGGATCTCCGAGCCGTGAGTGTTTTCATTTTTGATAGATAGCTAGACAAATATTTATAGATAGATTGATCAATTGTTAGATAGATAGACAATTTATTTTTATGCCCGAAGATGGGAGTGGGCAACCCGCCACGGAGTGGCGGGAATGCCCTTGAATCCCTCTAGGCCGATCTGTAGGCCTATTCGCTAACTTTTTTTTTGACACTTGAGAGTGATAATCACTAAACTATTTGTATTATTTACTGATCCATTACTACTTTACTATAACGCTATTGTGACACTTGTCCTGTGAAAACAGTAATGGATAAGTAAATAGTTCGGTGATCATCACTTTTAATTTCAACTGTCAAAAAAGTGAGCGAATAGGCCTGCTGAAGTGTTAGTTTAGTATGGCCTTTAAGGGAGGAGGAGCTCGCTAGCGCAGAGCCACAGCGAGCTTGGCCAGCGATTGCGTAAACTAAGCAATATTCACTTAGACCGGGGTTAGAATAATCAATAGATGGGTGACCAAACATTTATTATCTAGAGTTCCTCTGTATTTCGGAAGGCACGTTTAGCCGTTGGTCCCGGCTGCATTTGCAATCGTTAATACCCACCAACCCGCACTGAGCCAGCGTGGTGGGTTATGGCCCAATATCCGTATATTCTTCCATCCATAAGGGAGGCCCGTGCCCCACCCCAGTGGGCACACTAAAGTGCTGGTGATGATCAGGTCAGACGAGGCCAAAAGCTACCCTGCTAGGATAAAAAAATACCTATGCCACCCATGAGGCTACCACCTGGGACTCCAATTACCTCATGTCTCTCACTTCAAGGCAGCCGACAAAAGGCTAACTGGTTTATCATGGTCTTATACATACCCGGGTGCCCACTTTAGGGACAAGAGGCGTTCCTATGGAAGTTTATTTCGTTCGATCGACTCTTTGCGTCTTTGTCGCTCTTATTTTAACACGCAGTGGCGTGAGAAAGACAGACACCTCAGGCCCTACTTCGAATAACGACATGCCATTGTTCAGAAGGGGGTCCGGATTTCGCAGAGTCACTGTTCGCGTTTGTTCCGGAATACCACGTGGACGCCATGCTGGAGCTGTGCAACACGCTGCGCCTGTACATGCATCCCACTCTGCCCGTCAATACCACGCCAGGTAACTGAATAAACAGGATTATAGCGAGACAGTGGAAACAACCATCTTCAGAGCGATTGCGCACTACGTCCAATCCGAATCTCCGAATCTAAGAAAATCAATCACAAAAAAAAAAAATTCAACCATAGAAATAGTTCTACGGCTACAACGGATCATCGTTGTTGCCGAAGAACTATTTCTATGGTAACTAATGCACTATATCCGATCTCTGGCCGAGTTTTCTACACCGATAATTTTTCACGGATTCGGTTCGGACGTAGTGCATAACCGCTCTCATGGTGTCATCATCAGGCCCATTGATTCCCAAAGTGGTCCAGGTGGACGGACCCCCAGGGGTCCACGAAAAGTTAATATTTTAAGAAAGCACAGCGTCTGTTACTTTTAAAAACTTGCATGTTTAAGGACTGTGGTCTATGACGAAAAAGAAGTTTGGCATCCTGTGACATAGAACGATAGTAAGGTTTTCGTTACAGTGTATTTATATAAGGCATCTTTAAATACACTCATAAATCGTCAAAAAAATAACGTTAAACACTGGAACCGTTTTTTCACTGATACCCACGTTATCAGTGAAAAAACGGTTTCCAATATTTAACGTTATAAGCTACACACACAATCCGTTCGTAAACTACCAGGAGGCCTTGTTCTGAGAAGAACGGGCAAGAAACTCAGCTAGTTTGTTCCTCCCTTTACATGAAGTTATGAGTTGATGAAAGATGTCATGAAATATTTTTATATATCGAGTTGTGTATTTGATACAAAGGAGAGGTCCTTTGTTCTCAGAGTGGGATGAGCTGGTGGTATCGTGCGCGGCGTTCCTCTGCTCGGAGTTTGCGGACTCGCGCATCGTGCTGGCCAGCACGAGGGAGTCCCTGGTGCAGACCCTGGCGTCATTTGCTACTCAGCCCACCACGATGAGGGCCATCGAGAGGGTTCCCGCCAAGCAGTGAGCGCCTTCAACGTTTCTGTTCACACTTTAGTCGGTCACAGTCATATTCGGTTAAATCACAATAATTTAAAAAAAATGAAAATCTGAATGGGTTTATTCATGTTTTGAGGTCCAGCATTCTTGAGAGTCTTGTAATCCAGAGTATCTTAAGACGTGTTGGTGAACTCGGGCCTTTTATGAACAGCCAAAGCGTGTCCAGAAAGGCTCGTATGGCTGTTCATAATGGAGTGCTGGTCCCGACATTAATCTATGGAAATGAAAGTTGGGTATGGGAGAAGAAGCATGAAAGTAGAATAAATGCAGTAGAAATGAGAGCGTTGAGGAGTATGGCTATGGTAAGGCTGAGCGATCGATTGTATAACAGTGTGATAAGAGAAAGTTGTGGTTTGAATGAAGATGTAATGACAAGGATTGAGAAAGGGATGCTCGCATGGTTTGGTCACGTCGAAAGAATGGATGAAAGGAGAATGACAAAAAGGATTCACATGGCGAAATTGAATGGAGAAATAGGAAGGGGAAGGCCTAGGCGGATCTTTCATAATCAAATTGAAAGTCTTTTAAAAAAGGGCCAGGTCAAGAGTACCCGAAACCGACGGGCATGCATGAAGAGATTGATGAGATTGGATGAAGCGAAAGTAGTATGTAAGGACCGTAGCAAGTGGAAAGAAGTGATCTCTGCCTACCCCTGTGGGAGAAAGCCGTGACATATGTATGTATGAACTCGGGCCTAAGTAATCCAGAGTCTTAAGTACTAACCAAACATGTAACAACTTTATTGTACACTTAGTAAGCAAATAAATGTTTGATTTGATTTGCGTCATTCGTGTTTGCCACCCTCAACAGACAGATGTGCATGGTGGAGGAGCTTCTCCGGCCGTACCAGAATAGAGCGTGGGCGCAGTCCAACTGGGTGCTGGTCCGCTTCTGGCACGGGTCGGGCTTCGGCTTCCGGCACCGTCAGTGGCCTCATCTCGCTGCCAAGTGAGTGGTGTATTCTGTTATGTAGGCCTAGCAGGGTACGTGGACAAAATTTATCTCCACCACTTGACAGTGTTTTGTCTCGGGATTTAGTGGGAGTCGGAGCGAGGGGAAAATATTTTCATTTCCCATGGGAGATTTTGTCCACATCAGTCGCTCACTGCAAAGGCGAGGCGCGGGCGTATATGCTTTCTTTAGACGTTCCATTCAACATGTCCTCGTCAGAAGATGAAGACAAACTTGCACTTATTCAAACAATTGATTTTAATAGAAGAAGATCGTGACGCATAAAACACACAGCTTTGAATTTCACTTGCATAAAACACGCCTATATCCCCGAAGGGGTAGGCAGAAGTGAATTTACACCCACGTTTCGCCAATCATGTTAGCTCCCATTTTATAGGTGGCGAACCCATTTATCGGGCACTAAAAGCGCAGTAGGTACTGCTGCATGTTTCTCATCACTGTTTAACTTGTTCTTGTACCTGTTTACCCATTTTTAATGTACACTTACACAAAAATAGTAGGTACGCAGGCCCTAGGTTACATTGGAACAAACAAAACAATTTGTTACGTTTGAAAAGTTGGCACAGACAGACTGATGGGATCAATGCGCGAGACGTAGTTATTGGGTTTGTGGTAGATTTGTGCGCAAAAGGAGCAAGCGCGGGCGCAACACGGAACCGTGCCGGTGCCGTGGCAGAACCGTGTATACCCATTCACTTGGGCTTGAGACAAAATGTAAACAACCATTATGTTTCTTTTGATACTTATAAAATAAAAAAATAATCATGTGTAACACCAATATTTCAAACCAGCTAACAGTTTTATTTTTCTATAATTGATGATGATGTATTTTAGAATACACGTTTCTTGTTTTTGAGAGCATTTCGTAGATAAGGAGACATATTAAGATTGTTTACATTTGGTCTCAAGCCCAAGTGAATGGGGTATAGTGTTCAGCAGCCTCTCTAGACAAGTGGGCAATTATTCCTAACGAATAAAAGACGAAAACTCTTAACCTTCCATGGATTCACTGTGCGGGTGCCGGGCCCATAGTGTGGCAGAGAGAGAAGTCAGTGGCAGCGCCTGGGACTTGTTATCCAAGTGTATGTTTTATGGGTATGGGCCCCTTCACAACATGAAGGGACCCCGTAAACCTGCACTTGGGTTTACGGGGCTCCTTAACGAATAGAATACAAATGTATGAAACTAACGTATTACAGACAAAACAGCATGGCGGCCGTCGTGTCAAATATAAGAGACGTTGTCAAAATGTTACGTTTGTTCGATAGAAAAGTTGTATCATTTGCCACTTGACTAGAAACCCAGTAGGCATTTATTGACGTTAAGTACTCATTAGCATTAATTGACGTCTCTGAGTGCGGCAGTAAGTGAGAGAAGAGTGAGGATTCTCCGTGCGGGTGCCGTGTCCAGCGCGTGATATTCGCAGAAGCACGCGTCTGTATAAATCCTCCTCGAGCCGTCGGGCATGGAAGTATTTTCATTTGGTGCTGGAAAGTTTTATTGGATTATTTGGGCGTGAAACAAGGGTACGTACGGCTGATGTAAATCCTACTTTGGGCCAGTTTCTCTTACAATCTCGACCCTCGATTCACGAAAAATGAACCTAGAGATGTGCGGTGATGATGTATGATGTGTCCAAGCAATAACAGAGGAACGTATTTTTCTGAATGTTGCTGATTTTGTGCTGTATAAACCAGCGGGGGACTATTTCATATTTATCAGTGTGAATTTATTTTTGGTCTGGTCACGGGTAATGAGATTGGCCGCGTTACATATGCGCGGTCTACTACCGTTTGACACTAGAAGTTTATGGATGAAACTATAATCTATACTTATATTAAAAAGCTGAAGAGTATGTTTGTTTTAATCTCAGGAACTACTGACTCAAATTGAAAAAATAGGCTATTTAATAAGCGACATTAACGCGAGCGAAGCTGCGGGCGACCACTAGTACTGATATAAAATGAATAATGAGGAAAAAATTGTAATAATTATTTACATAGGTATACATAAATCACGTCTATATCCTCGAAGGTGTAGTCGGAGATGAATTAAACACCCACTTTTCGCCAATTAAGTACGGTCCCATGTAATAACAGGTGGCGAGCCTATAGCCATTTATCGGGCACGGAAATCGCAGTACATTGCTAGATGTTCTTAGAGGAACGCTGCTGCCCATTACTCATTGCTGTCTTAACCCTTAGTCGCCTTGTACGACACTCACGGGCGAGCTGGGGATGGTGACAAATGTATTCTGCTCTGCCGTCAAAACGCGGCTGAAACGATAACGCAGAAACTAGATATAAAAATAGATATAACAATCATTGATGAGGTTTTTTATTATAATTATTTTATTTTATTAAAATAATTATTTATAACACCGTCGGGCTTTTAAGGTGACAAACTTTCACGAGATTTTGTCGACGTTCCGTGCTACGGGGACACTTGTCCAACGGGAAAAAACCTAATGCCGCAATCTAATCCCCATGTTTCAGGTATGGTGACAGGGAGCCTACTGTAAACAATCTCGGAGCTAAAGTCGACGCCGGTCTCATGAGCCAGTGCTTCGGTAAGTGCCACCTTAACTCGTAGCGATAAGGTATATTTATATTTGGTTACCGCGTCCCGTTGGATAAACAATAATGCTGATTTCGGTATGTGCCACCTTAGCTGGACGCGACAAGGTATATTTTTGCTTGGTCGTCGCGTTGGAAAAACAAAATTGCTGATCGTAACTGTTGGAATTGGTCCCCGGTTGAATTTTGGCGAGATTCATTATGAAATCAATTTTGTTGATTGTAATTATTGGAATTGGTCCCGATTATAATTCGCGTACGTAGGTACCTATAACAAGGAGAGTTGGTGACAGGCAGGTGGCCGGCTGTAAAGCCTAAGCAGCAGCATTAATTTTGTACCACCTAGCTAGCAAAAGCATACTACTATTTATGTGCCCGATATATGGCAATAGGTTGCCCCCTATTACATGGGACATAATTGGCGAAAGGGGGTGTTTAATTCACCTCTCCTTGGGTAGAGTCTGGGAAAAAGGCGTAATTTATGACTATGCAGAGGGGCTGGCTAGATAGATGACCAAACATTTATTATCTCTCAGTTCCTCCGTTCTTCAGAAGGCACGTAAAGCCGTTGGTCCCAGCTGCATCTGCAGTCGTTAATACCCACCAACCCGCACTGGGCCAGCGTGGTGGGTTAAGGCCCAATCTCCCAATATTATTCCATCCATACGGAAGGCCCCGTGCCCCAGCTGTGGGGACATTAAAGGGCTTGTGATGATTATGTATGTATGTATCTCTGACTCTTAACGTGTCTCATAAGCTTCCTTCCTCTATTCCAAGGCCCCTGCCCATCGGAAGTGATTCAGACCCGCGTCAGGGAGTACCTGGTGTCTCGCCCGAAGGAGGCGGCCGCATTCCTCAACTCGCTGCTCAGCCAGCTCAACTGGGCCTTCTCCGAGTTCATCACCATGATGCAAGAGGTATTGATTGATGGTTGCCAAACAGTTGCGTCAACTCCAATCAGTATTCACCATAACTCCAAGCTAATATACCTACAACATGTAACAGAAATTATGGCGGATATTTTAAGCTGCATTATTAAAAACCAATTTTTTTCTATCAATATCGAAAGTATTTACAAAAATTTAATATATATTGGGTAAAGTGGACACGTAAAAACAACATTGGGTAGTTTTTCAAAATTAGTCATCATGCTTATTGTATTCTGCTCGAGGCTTTGGTCAACTGAACCTTCTGCTCTGCCGCCACCGCACGGAATTTAAATGAATTACAGATATTAAATTATTATTCTATAAATAATCGTTAAATGCTATATTATTTTATATTATAAGGCCAGAATTCACTAACACGTAAAAACAATCAATTAAAAGATAACCGTAAGTTTTTGACAGTTCTTCCATGCGATGTTTATGTGTTGGTGAACTCGGGCCTGAGTACATTTTAGTCTGATTACTATCTGATCCCCTATTCCTCTTCCAACACCAAGATGGACAGAGTGACCATAGACTCCCATCTGGAGTCGCGGCAGATCAAACTCTGTGCCACTTGCTTCGACCTGTACCACGGGCTCGCGAGGGCGTTGGAGATGACCCTCCACCTCGTTCCACGGCTGCTGACCACGCCGGAAGCGTGCGATGCGCAGAACGAACTGCTGCTCGGGAGGACTTGTCAGGTAAGTGACACCCGTTGTCGCTTATACGACATGTAGCAGAATAACGCACTCCCTGAACACTACTCATGCTACTTATTATACTTATAGTCATATAAATGTCGTGGCCAGATCATAGTCATGATGTGCCCGCCCATATTCATGAAATGGTTGCACTTCATGAAATGGCCAGATGAAACTGATCATATCGTTTAATTAAACGTCAAAGTTTGATAATATGTTTCGTGATGATACGTTTGGCCATATCATTAAATGTAGGTAGTAAATTTTCGTTTTCGAGTGACTTACTAAAAATTCAAGCAATTTTGTGTCGTAACGACATTTTACTTAATTTTTTTCTTCTGTTTTAAGATTACTAACAGTTTGTTTACCAGGGATATTGTCGCACGCTATGACGCACCACAAAAACTGTACTTTAGATCCTCATGGCTGTGGTATCCCGTGTGTGCGTTCGCGGCGGTGGCGGCGCGAGCTTCGGCCGCCTTGTCGCTAGAGGCCTACCGGACACAGACCGGGTGCATTACTACGTGGCGCTGGCGCCGGTGGCTGGCTGCCTCGTCCGCATGTTGGATCCCAAACTACCCGCGGAGGTAAGTAATAATCTATCTTCTTACACTGGACGTAACAGAGAGGTGTGGTCATATTTAAAGGGGTTATTCAGGCCATCAAACTGAACAACTTTCGCTAAGGGACCGAAATCGAAATCACACAAAAAAAATTCCCTTCCCCATAGGTACTGTTTGTTCTACGACTTTTGATGATTCGTAAGATTTTACTTTCATACAAAAATATATACTAATTTAATTTACCGCTAGAAAGTCAAGAACTCTACGTACCTTCACCTACTTGCATCGGCATTAAGCAGGTAGTGGGCCTAGAGTAGCGTCGTCCTTTCGTTTATTGAATGACGACATAGACGTATAAATGTCACGACAGTACAGTAAAAAATTAATAAAAAAAATCGCAATGTATTGCGTTATATTAAAACTCATAAAACAATCGTTGTTGTTTATGCTGTTAGCTATCTAGTCATGGAGGTTTTTGATGTTTTCAAAATAACCCTGTATAAAAATGAATTGCTGTGCATTTGTCTCGCTAAAACTCGACAACGACTTGGCCGATTAAGCCGATTTTGGTTTAGAAATGATTGTCTTGGGCCAGGCTAGGCATAAAAAGTGAGAAAATATGAAAATGACTAAATTATGATTTCTTTACAGCACATAGAGCGAGTGGTCAGCGCGATTATCACTGAACCCCTTTTCCGGATCGACGGCCTCGAATTTATGCTGGGAAAGACCAGAGACAAGCATTTCTCTTTCTATAAATGTAAGTATCTTTTTCTGACAGTTAGCTAGTAGGTAGATAACCAATATAGCCACAGATTCTGCTGTGTTTCGCTGTCTCTTTCTTTTTCGTCTCTTTTTATATCTTCTCCCCCCATATATATCAGACGAGGCTTTCTACCGTCACCATGCGGCTTAAAATGTACTAGGTCTAACGTGGGTATTATTTTCCCTCTGTCTAAAGATTCTTTGGTGAAGCTCAATTCCATCTTCAGCCCTTATCGTCTTTTACCATCAGGTGAAATGAAGGGCAAAAGCTTCCAGGTCTAACATAAAAAATTAAAAATTAAGCGTGATTTATGTACGTATTAAGATAAATACATGAATCACGCCTATATGTATGTAGGCAGAGGTGAACTAGCACCCACGTTTCGCCAATTACGTAAAGTCCCATGTAACAGGTGGCGAGCCTATTAGGTGTACATTGCTAGGTGGTATAAAAGTAACGCTGCTGCCCATTCCTCATCGCTGATTTATCCTTAGTCGCCTTGTACGACACTCACAGGAGAGATTTGGGATGGTGACAATTGTATTCTACTCTGTCGTCACCACAAGGCTTAACTGTAACGTAAATTCAAAGAGTTGGATTCGGATTCGAAACGGTTCTCCTTTACCTACCTTTACATTAATAACTCTACTCCCTATCATCAGACCAAGATGATGTAACCGCAGAAGAACTGTCCGCCCTAGAGGGGGTATTGGACAGGCTGCGCCTAGCCAGGGACTTGGTGATCAAGGCCAGGTCTCCGGGGTCCAGCGGTGCCCAGTCGGACTTACTTTGCACCATCTGCTACGCGAGGATGGCAGACACGGCGTTTACGCCCTGCGGCCACCATTCTTGCAGGTAACTTAGAGGCTATGAACTTGCATTATAATATTGCAGAGGTATGTTAACACACCTTCCCCCCCTCCTTGCATGAGTGTGTTTGTTACGTCTTTCGCTGTGCCGCACAGTTCAGCACACTGGTGGAAACTTGCATATTATTATAATATTGCAGAGGTATGTTAACACACCTTCCCCCCCTCCTTGCATGAGTGTGTTTGTTATATCTTTCGCTGTGCCGCACAGTTCAGCACACTGGTGGAAACTTGCATATTATTATAATATTGCAGAGGTATGTTAACACACCTTCCCCCCCTCCTTGCATGAGTGTGTTTGTTACGTCTTTGGCTGTGCCGCACAGTTCAGCACACTGGTGGAAACTTGCATATTATTATAATATTGCAGAGGTATGTTAATACACCTTCCCCCCCTCTTTGCATGAGTGTATTTGTTACGTGTCTCGCTGTGCCGCACAGTTCAGCACACTGGTGGAAACTTGCATATTATTATAATATTGCAGAGGTATGTTAAAACACCTTCCCCTCCTCCTTGCATGAGTGTGTTTGTTACGTCTTTCGCTGTGCCGCACAGTTCAGCACACTGGTGGAAACTAGCATATTATTATAATATTGCAGAGGTATGTTAACACACCTCCCCCCCCCCCCTCCTTGCATGAGTGTGTTTGTTACGTCTTTCGCTGTGCCGCACAGTTCAGCACACTGGTGGAATCTCGCCTTTACGTCTTACGATGTCCCGCCTTCTTCCTTTGTTTGTAGTGTTGCTAGTATCTACACTCATGCAAGGAGGAGGGAAGGTGTGTTAATATACCTCTGAGGCTAAGGCTGGTAAGAGTCACACGAAAGAGAAGAAATAAGACAGTCATCCACAGGAGAAGGTTTATAGAGCAAGGACTTAGCGCGCTCGTCCTAAGATTTGCGTAAACTTAGCAATATCAGCTAAGGCCGATCAGTGGGTGGTTAGGTAACCAAAAATATATCATCTCGAGGTCTTACGTGCTTCGAAAATCCGTCGGTCCCGGATGCATCTGCAGTCTTTAATACCCACCAACCCGCACTAGGTCAGCGTGATGGGTTATGGCCTAATGTTGATGATGATGATGGAAAATGTTGCTCAACTTTTTTCTGTTCCTACAGGGCCTGTATCATGCAACACCTCCTCAACTCGAAGCAGTGTTTCTTCTGTAAAGCGGACATAGACTCCGTGCGAGAGATCGAACCGGTGACAAGCAACTAGTGATGGCGAGCCTTCTACCGGAATAACCACCAGCTAACCAAGTCATCATCAGTGGTGGATAGGTACTTCAATAGTGCCCGGGCTATCTGTCTGGGTACGGGGGTCTTCTCAGACAGCAAATGTCTGTACTACCCGGTTACATTATGTGTGGTCTACACATGGCGTTGATGATGTCACGTCGACTCACTTGTACCGTGTGTAAAACAAGTATCACTATTGAACTTCGATTTCTTTTACTCGTGGCGTCCGTTATTATTAATTATTATTGATTGATATAAATGTGTTGTGTTGGGAACGGAGAGAGCCTACAGATAATGTGACCGTCTAGTAATGCCGTTCAATGTCTGCAAAGGCTGTCTCAAGGGGGCCCAAAAACGGGTAGGTACTCGAATTTTATCATTTATTGTTTGTAATGGATCGTCGAAATTTTATGGTCGAGAGTGAGGTCACAATCGGAAAATGGGAATCTTACTTAAGCGCAAAAGATCGCGAATGTATTCTTTTCGCTAGATACTCGAAGACATGTAACAATGATTGTACAACTGCATTTGGTTACCTATTTTAGTTTTAAAATATAAATATAATTGAAATACTATCGGAATGTTCTTTTTCTTTTGGTCCTAAACAAAACGCCGACTATAGAATCTACCACCTGGCAAAACTTAGCGAGATACAAAATGTTATCAATCTTTGTGTTTTTTTTATTAAATAAAATACTTACCAATAAGTTTAATGCATTTCATAAAAAAAGAAACATATATCAAAATTGTTTACTTTTTTCTGTCACCTATAATAAATACTAGCCGGAGTTGTAATTCTTAATGGTGAGGTCGCATTAATCTACGATTTCGGGTGTAAAACACAGAGTTGATTTGGTTGTTTTTCATACCAAACGAAACAAAAATATTATGTAATAGACAGTTTATTTTACAAAACATTGATACAATTTCATAAATCAATAAAAATATCCTGTAATGCAAAACAGTAATCGCCCAATATTAAGCACAAGGGCCAATAATATACTATATTTCATAGTAATTTATAGTATCTATAAAGCGTTTAGCTATTATTCAATTTGTACCAATTTTTTTGCCCCAAATTGATTGAAAGGCCTTCAAACAAATCTCAACACAATAAAAAAATGTCATTGACATTTCATTTGTTATTTTAAATTCAGTAGGTAGGTATCTAATCTATTAACAATTCAATAAATAAAGGAGTGATTTGCATGGTAATATTTCGTTGTTATTATTTTGTTTTGTAGCCTGCCATACCACTGAAAATTCAAATTTTCTCATACTCTACTTATTATCATTATAACATATTAACACTTATATCTATAGGATATTTCTTTAAACTTTATTACTTGAAAGTTTTTTGTCATTGCCGTTAGTTTTAACACAATTATTCTTCTGATTGAATGAATTATAAAATATGTCCAAAAAACATAAGTCACGGTGCAGATTTTCTGAAATAATGTTGTCGGCAATAATGGTACAAAGATTACATTTTCAAATTTTAGTTATGCAATGGGCTAACACTATACTTCTTTGTACCCTTTAAAGGGAAAAGGCGTGATTTATGTACATAATGTATGTTCAAATAACACCAAATAATCACTAAAACCAACTACTGAGAACAAAGGCAAGTGTGTAATGTATCTCTTTAGAGAAATAATTGTAGAATATTACAAACGTCGTAACGCTCTCCTTATTAAATGCAATGTTTATAAATACAGTCGTTCATCGCAACATCGCAGCATCGAAATATACTCCAGCCTTTATAACGAGATAAACAATATAAAAAAAATATTTTGACGATATGTTTAATAAAAAATACAAAAAAAAACAAATTTAATACCTATTTCTCAAAGTCGCTAATCATTTTGATTTTCTAAAATAGATGATGTATTTTAAAATACATCTTTCTTATCTTTAAATGCTAAAGAGACATATCAAAACTGCGTACGTTTTTTATCTCGTTATAATGGCTAGAATATAGACTTCGTGGGCTTCAAGCTAGAGCGTATAAGCAAATCCCTATTTATCATAAAACAAAAAAACTTAATATCTTCACCAGTGTAGGCACACAATAAAAAATTGCGTATGTCTATGAATCGATTTTTATTTTTATGTGAAAATGCTATTTTTTTTACAATTATACTATAAATATGAAAAAAATAGAGGATGTTTGGTATCAATAAAATTAGAAACGATTGGCTTAATAAAAAAAATATGCTTTTTTATACGCCCCTGCTTGAAGCCCACTACTTGTAGCTAATTGAAGCTTCCTCATGGACCCTTCTGATTGCCCATGGGTAGGTACGCATAGTACGCCGCCTGTGGACACTCGCATGTACCTCTGGCACCAGGTACCCCTCTCGGACCCATAGGACCTAAAGAAAAAATTTTTAATTCTCCATACAAATAATAATTCGATCAGACAAAACAAAATGTATGAAATTTTTTTAAAATATATATTTTTTGAAAATTTTAATTTTGAATTTTTTATATCATCATAGTATTTATATGACTATGTTAGCAAGGGTAGGTGCCGGCTTGATATCCTACCAAACACCTTGTATATCATACCATATTAAGTATTTATTTACCTTCCCGTCCGGGGTCCCCTCGTACGCCAGTTCTGCCGTCAGGACCTGGTGGTCCTACTGGACCTAGAGAATAAAAAAGGTTAACGTAAAATCCTGTAGTCCCGTTTTATAATATAGTTTAGAAAAATCTCGTGTCAAATTAAAATTCAAATTCAAAACGTTTATTGCAAGTCACACGTTACAAAGATGTTAATTAAATTAGACCGATATGTGACACACTGTCACGGCACCGCAACATTAGTAGTAGAGAGAGTGTCACAGTGTTTGTTAGAAAAATCCTCCAAAATGACATTTTTTTGTGTATATTTTGTAGGTCGTAGGCTATTTTTATAGCCAAAAAAGTACGTTTGCCAGGTCAGCTATACACTTGGGCTTAAAACAAAATGTAAACAATCTTGATACGTCTCTGTATCTACGAAATGCTCTTAAAAACAAGAAACGTGTATTCTAAAATACCTACATCATCAATTATATGCAAATAAAAATGCTAGCTGCTTTGAAATATTGGTGTTACACATTTCTATTTTTGCATAAAATACTATTAAAAGACACTTCAAGGTTGTTTACATTATGTCTCAAGCCCGAGTTTATGGGATATAGTAATAAATAAAATAGTTCTGTTCTATACTGTTCTCGGAGATGACGCCTCAGTATAAAAATGGTTCTCACTCACCCGCTACGCCTCTGGGCCCTTCGGAGCCCGGGAGGCCTATGCCCTGTGGGCCTCTCTCGCCCTTCTCCCCTTTGTCGCCCCTCAAGCCGTCAGCACCGGGCCTACCCGGCTCTCCTATTTCACCCGGGTATCCCCTCGGACCTGCCTCGCCAGGGTCCCCGGTTCTACCTAGAACACAATCATATTATATGAATAGATCAATATTTGAAATAATTATTTTCTATTTTATCAAACTAAGCAACTTTGCTTCCTGTTCTGATTTGTAGATCTGCATGGCTTTTAGGCTGCGTTTCCATAAAACTGGAGCCTAAAAGCTGATACTTACAAAAATTTACCAATTATATTGCAGAGCGGAGTGAAGAAGTGTGCTTTAAGCAATATCATTGGTAAATTTTTGTAAGTCTTAGCTCAGTTCCGTGCAGCTCCGCTTCTATGGAAACGCAGCCTTAGGTTATAAATCCGGCGATGTTCAAGGAATTTATAGATAGGTTGGAAAAAAATCGAAAAATTATAGTCTTATCTTCGTAATTATCAGTTGTATGCATTGTAAATGATACTGTAGTTGACCTCTCGTAAGAAAACACAATAAAATAAAATAATCGCTATTGCTACCTACCTTGGGGTACTGTGGTTATGCTCCCGTGGGTAAGAAAATACAATAAAATTAATAATAGCCACTGTGTTTTTTTACCTTGGGGGCCTGGCGGGCCAGGCCTTCCAGCGGGGCCTCGTCTGCTCACGGTGACAGTGGTAGGACTGGTCAAACTTCCCATAAGTTCACTCAGGCGTGCTGCAAATACAATGTTGGGCTACTGAAATTATAAAAAACGCGGTAAAACAAATAAAGTTTTATCGCGTTTTTTATCAGATCGCAAGCATTTGACTTAGATTAATATGCGATCTGAAGCTTTCTGTTTTAACGCGCGTGGTAAGTACAAAATTCTATGTCACCCCCTGACCAAGATGTGGGGTTTTCCGTAAACATACCGTGCGGAAAACGGTTATACGGAAAATCCCAATTCCTGGTCAGGGGAGACATCAAATTATTAAATTACTTCGGGTAATAAAAAAAAGCCAAATACATACTTGCAATCTGAGACATTCTTTGTTGTTCACCCTTGGTTTATAATTTATAAATTTTTTTACCCCTTGAAATTACCAACCGACAAACAACATACCTCTTATCAAATCCTCACATATGTTCCTCACTTCGTTTTCCGATATCGAAGGACTCTGTAATCAAAATTTACACACATTTTAAAACAATTTTTCTAACTTTATGTATTCTGATATGTGATTATCTGATTATGTTTTGCAGGCCTAGCACGAGACGAGGACAAAATCTCTCTGCACCACTAATTGACAGTATTTTGTCTTATTTGTATTTTGTCTTTAGTGGGAATCGGAGCGAGAGAAAATGTATTCTTTTCTCCGAGGAAATTTTGTCCACGTCTCGTCAACTTTAAAAACAGCCCCCTAGCAGCCTTACCCCCGAATACAGAAACGCTATTCAAAGTTTGAGTCCCGCTTAACATTTAAGTATTGTCAAAATTGACGTTTTTCCATACAAATTCTGACAGGTAGTGTCCACTTAACTTTTTAAGCAGTCCCCTAAATTTAAATAGCGTTTCTGTATTCGGGGGTTAAAGTTACATAAGAGTCAATGTAGAATAACTAAGTTCAAAATCCCAATTCGACGCGAGCGACGGCCGCCTTGGTCGAATGCTCAGATTGCTGGGTATTGGCCAAGAGGTCCCGGGTTCGAATCCTGGTAGGGGCAAACTTTGTGATGACCACAAATGTTTGTTTCTGAGTCATGGTTGTGTATATGTTTATGTAGTATATTTTAAACATTTATATACATAATTATATTAAAAATATGTCCGTCATCTAGTATCCATAACACAAGTGCTTAGGCTACTTACTTTGGGCTAGATGATAGGTGTGAGTGTAAAAATAATTATTATTATATATATTTAAAATATTATAAATGAAAATGTCAAAGAAACCAACCATTTGTTTGAATTTTAATAAAAAGTTTTTTTTTAATGGCCGTGTGGTGACGGCAGAGAAGAATACAATTGTCACCACCCCAAGTCTCTCCCGTGGGTGTCGTACAAGGCGACTAAGGATAAATCAGTGATGAGGAATGGGCAGCAGCGTTCCTTTTATACCATCTAGCTATGTACCTTCTGCGACTTTTGAGCCCGATAAATGGCAATAGGCTCGCCACCTATTACATGGGACCTAACATAACTGGCGAAACGTGGGTGCTAGTTCACCTCTGCCTACCCCTCCGGGGATATAGGCGTGATTTATGTATGTATGTATGTATCTTTTTGAATTTTAACTACTTATTGAAATTCGACAATTAAAGCGTAAAAACCCTCCGATACATTTGATTATGCCCAATACTCACTGCTTCCACTGAAGACATAGGTGCGGGAAGCCCGGGTGGGCCTCGCTGTCCGGGTGACCCGGGCAAGCCATCGAGGCCGTCCTTCCCCGGCATGCCCGGCTGCCCGGGTTGCCCTCTCTGTAATCGGACCTTCCAATTTTAGCGTTATACATATTTAATTGGCCGGGTGGTTTAATTGTGTGGGGACGGCAGAGCAGAAAACAACTGTCACCACCCCCATCTGTCCCGTTTAGGGTAAAGACATCGATGAGTAATGGGCAGTAGCAATCCTCTTATACCACCTAGCAATATACCGCGACTTACGTGCCCGATACGTGGCTATAGGCTCACCACCTATTACATGGGACCTAACATTTGGCGAAACGTAGTATTATTTCCCCTCTGCCTACCAATTCGGAGGATATAGGCGTGGTTTATGTATGCATGATTGTGTGCGTATGATTTTCTTTGACTCGCACGTTTCGAATGTATAACGTTACTTCTTTGACGATTCATGAGTGTATGTAATGATAAACCATATATTTATTTTATTTAAACAAAATAACAGTGAGATAATGGAAGGATTAGCTAAAACAAAACAATGTTCGATAGTCCATTATTTCGAATCAAAGTTAGAAATTATTTTGAAATTACTGTTTTTCGCCGTTTTGGATCAATAAGTGCGTCTAGTGACTTACGTCTCCTGCCTCTCCCGGGGAACCTGGCGGGCCGGGTACACCGACAGCCTGTGTCCCCGTAGCCGTAGCACCGGGAGGCCCGGGTGGGCCCGCAGGCCCTATCGGGCCTTGTCTGCCTTCTGGGCCCTGAGTAAAAATACGTAAATAATGAAGGGGTGAGTAGACAAAGGTGTTAACTAACAAGAAGTTCAAAATGATAATGTTGTCTTATATTTGCAAGAGCACTACACATTTGAAATAAAACAACTTTTACGGATTAGACTAGCGTATATTTGGGTGTCTGGCATATTATTTATTTAACCCGACGTTTCGATCACTTTACAGCGGCCGTGGTCACGGGGAGACTCCCCGTGTAAAAGTGGTTTTATTTCAAGTTCAAAATGAGTTAATTTCAGTGTTTGAAAATTTAAAATGTATGCATGTTTGTCAGTTTACACCTTTGTCGGGGTCCGTATTTTTGATACGAATAAAAATTTTGGCGTGATGAGCTCACCAGACGGAAAATCCGTCAAATAAAAAAACCATTCATTGAAAAA
The DNA here is from genome assembly GCA_963931975.1 of Cataclysta lemnata. Classification (NCBI taxonomy): domain Eukaryota; kingdom Metazoa; phylum Arthropoda; class Insecta; order Lepidoptera; family Crambidae; genus Cataclysta; species Cataclysta lemnata. The sequence goes on from OZ008360.1 coordinate 4,919,522, forward strand.
AGGTAGTTTTTTCATTTTTACTTGAGATATTCTTATTGAAAAGGAACAAATAAAATGGATATATTGGTATTGAGATTATTTACCTGTATCCCTTCGGCACCTCTCTCCCCATGTGAACCAGGGATACCCTGCAGACCTCTCTCTCCAGGTGAACCTGGAAGCCCTGGGGAGCCTTGTGGGCCTGGTGAACCCTAATTGGAAAAAATATACTTATACTTTATTTAAACCCATTTTTCGTCTTCCAGCCCTCTTCCAAGTTTATCTGGGATCGGCGCAGTAAGCCTGAATGAATATTATTATTAGATTATTACAAATGAAAAATTATTAAAATTAACCTTTATGCAGCCGCTCAGATTGCAGAGGCCGGGTGATCGATTCGCGCGTCATTTTAATTTTGTTTCTTCTTTAATAATGATCGTAATAATTTTCAGATTATAAAATAAAAAAGCAAGAATAGAAAGAAACAAAGAAAACGTTTATTTTCCTCATAAGTAACATAGAAGACATGAAAATTAAAAATAGCATACAAAAGAAAGAGGGGAAATAACACAAAAAGTTATATCGTGCGAGGCCAAAAGGTCTTACTACTGCATTCAGAGACGTCAATTAACTTTAATGTCAAAAAAGTTTAATTAAATCTAGAGACCACAGAACAGAGACCTCTTTTACTGTTCTGTGCTAGAGACCATAGGCTGTAGTTTTAAGAATAACGTCTATTTTTATTGAGTAGTCATCAAAGTTAATTTACGTCTCTGAGTGCGGCAGTTTGTCACGGCACATGCTACAGTATCAATGGATCCATTGACACAGAAGCGCCGGTATTATGACTGGACCTGTTCAATCAAAAGAATTAGTTACCCTCTGCCCATCCAAGCCAGGTGGCCCTCTTTCGCCAGGGCTGCCAGCTCGCCCTGCTCTTCCAGGAACACCCCTGTCGCCCTTTGCTCCTGTCATACATAACATACATTAATCACGCCTATATCCCCGAAGGGGTATGCAGAGGTGAATTAAACACCCACTTTTCGCCACTTGAGTTAGGTCCCATGTAATAGGTGGCGAGTCTATTGCCATCTATAGGGCACATAAAACCGCAGTATATTGCTAGGCGGTATAAGAAGAATGCTGCTGCCCATCACTCATCGCGGTCTTTACCCTTAGTCGCCTTGTATGACACCCACGCGAGAGGTGGGGGTGGTGACAATTATATTCTGATCTCCCGTCACCACACACTATCAACGTGGGTGATAATACACCTCTGCCTGTCCCTCAGGAAAAAATGCTTGATTCACCCCCGAATACACAAACGCCAGGAAAAATTTGAGTCCTGCTCAACATTTAAGTATTGACACAATTAAGGTTTTTCCATAAACATAATCCATAATACAAATTCTGACAGGTATTGTCACCTAACTTTACAAGCAGTGCTCAAAATTTGAGATACCTACATAAATCTCGCCCATTTATCCCCGAGGAGGTAGGCAGATGTAATAGGTGGCGAGCCTATTCCCCAGCGGGCACGTAAATCTGAAAAACGAAACAGTGAAAAACGAAAATTATCGAATACGTGCTTACCTTGAACTAGAGATTCGTTGAAATTGGCTGGTTGTCCTGGCGGCCCAATAGGCCCTGGCTCACCCTTAGGCCCTATATCACCTCTTGGGCCTGCGGGACCCTATAATTAAATAAATGTATTAATCTAATGAATAATGCGTCATACATAATGTGCTCATAAATTTGCACTACCGCAACTTAGTTGAAATTTAAACAAATCCGTGACGTTGGAATACACAATGAAAATGTAACACAGATCTTAAATACTCGCAAGAACTGCTAACTTATTATTTCTGATATTATTATATCTTATTTTCGTCTCTCCCCCTATTATGGTAAGCAATATTTCGTAAAAATATTGTTAGAACCTAATTATATTTATAATTATATTATACCTAATTATACTATATTATTAATATACTATAAGTATTTACAACATTTCCAAAAATTGGACTATGAAAAACTTGGTTGAAAAATGTTATCGCTTTTTGTACTAAAATTTACACCTTCACAATCCTTTTGTTTTTTCCATTGTCCAATGAATACTCGTAAATTGAATAATGGAGCAAAGTTTGTGCAGCAAAAAAATATTAATTTAAGGGCCTGTTTCACAATCAATAAGTAAGCTCGAAGTAGCTTACTTTGCAGTTCAATTGACATATATTTCATATTACAACTGTCAAATGGTCTGCGAAGTAAGCTACTTAGAACTTACTTGTCGATTGTGAAACAGGCCCTTAGTGTTAAAACTGGAAAAGTATTCAATTTGTTCAAATATTTATGACATCTGAGTTATTGTAAATAATCTTAATATTTTTTATTAAGGCTGGAGTTTACCAGCACGTAAAACAAGCGATTCAAAGATAACCGAAAGATTTTGACAGTTCTTCCATACGTTAATATATCATAAAACGATGGTTTTTATTAATATATCCCTACATGATTGTGTTTTATTCCAAACATCTACCTATCAAGCTTGATTCACGTAAATTAAGATTCAAATTATATTTAAGTCGGGACATCCCTATTTTACCCATAAAATGCGAAAAGGTGTAGCACTTAAGGTTATTATCTCTACTCAAGCGTAGCAATTAGGTGTTTTGCGCGATCAGAGCTTAAATCTCGATTAAATACCTATCAATTGTTGTCCAAGTGACGTTTAAGAATAAGCGTAAACAGAGATCAATGAATTGATACTTAAATATTGTTCTAGAATAAAGGGTCCATGTTAAACATAATTTAAAACGTTATTCATGTCCAAGTGTCGTTTCAGAATACGGGCCTAAGTATTAAATATGGATTATTATATTACCTATACTTTTACCTATAATAATTAGGTATGTGTATTGCGTATATTACTGCTATGCGTACTTAACCCAATATCAATCAATTGGCCTGATATTATTATATTTATTTGCTTTTCTTTACATATTTATTATTAAACAACACACTATATAAAACATACAAGTCATATAATTAATTAATTTTAATCATTAATATAATACATTCAAAACATTCCATTCCCTTTCAAATTTTTCAAATTTCAATGAAGCATAATGTCATGAACTGTCAAGTTCATTCATTCATGCCATGGTATTTATTTATTTTGATATAAGATTCAAGACAAGAGATATAATTATAAAGCTATTCAGTGGTATTATAAGCCCCGCGTTAGCAGAGCTAATCAAAAATTCTATAGACTCATTTGAGTGTTCCCCTCCACGGAAATCTTTAGTAAAAGGCGAAAGATTTGTACGTTTTGAAGGGAAACCAGAGTTAACTGCAAAAGAGTAACTCAGACGACTTGTATGATACAGGGAGAGCAAACGATAGCGCGATTTAACTACGTGCAGTGCCATCTAGTGTCGCTTCATGGAACTTCTTCCCAGCCAAGTTTAACCGTGCTATTCACTGGTCTGGAGTGCTATTATTAGAATAGGCTTGAGTTCACCAACACGTAAATTAAGCGATTGAAAGATAATCGTCAGTTTTTGACAGTTTATCCATACGGCAAAATGTCAAAAATTAATGGTTAAATAATAATCTCCTGTATAAATGTTGGTTAACTCCAGCCTAAGGCCCGAGTTCACCAACACTTAAACAGACCATTAAAAGATAACCGTCAGTTTTTAACAGTTATTCCATACGGTAAAATGTCGAAAATTAACGGTTAAATGTTAATTAAATAATCGCCAGTTTTAGTGTTGGTGAACTCCAGCCCTTTAGTATTTATTTTTATTTTGAGGTTTAGTTTCATTATGCATTATTTAATTTTGTACTAATACGTTATAAAAAAAACTACTTACGTTATTAAATACTTTGGTATAAATTAACAAACGCCCATAAATAAATAAATATGAACTATACTTATAAGAAATCTAAGAACAAACACTATATTACGAGTTCCCTACTTGTAAAAACAAATGAGATAAGTACGCTTTATGTACATATCTACTATTAATTTTAGATAAGGTCCTCTGAATGATATACTTTACTTACTATAAATAGAGAAAATATAATGTGAATAATTATAATTTATGGGGAAAAAATAAAAAAAAACTTACACTGGGACCATTCAATCCAGATAATCCAGTTAACCCTGGTTCTCCTAAAATCAAACAACTAATTAAACTCTTCTGTTCCCATGTCACAATTTTATTTTATTTGCACCATGGCATATTGGATACCTCTTTCCCCTGCGTCTCCTTTGTCCCCTTTCAGTCCTCTGGGTCCCACGGGCCCTGCTGGGCCAGGGGGCCCTTCAGATCCAATAGTTGCCTAAAAGTAATGCAGATAAATCAAAAACTTGGCAGGTCTAAGGCCTTATACGCACGGGAGCTTTTTTAACGTCCGTTAAAAAACGGTTCAAATAATTTCCAAGTTTATGTTCATGCGAATAAGGCCTTAACTTCCAACGCCAATAACGTCAATAATTTTAGAAAATTTTAGTCTTTGGTCTCTTACTGCCGCACTCAGAGACGTCAAATAACGTTAATGAGTACTTAACGTCAAAAAATGACAATTCAAAACTAGTCGCTATTCTTGCCGGGTCTATGGTCTAGATTTGAATGAAAATTTTTGACATTAAATACTCATTAAAGTTAATTGACGTCTCTGAGTGCGGCAGTAAGTACTTATCAGGCCAAAAATTAGGCTGATTAGTCCTTGAGTATTAGTCACATTAGTTATTGTTGTGCTTAGTTTTAATCGTTAGTTTTTCATAGTGTTAATGTTAGTACGTAATTTTACGGTTAGTGCTATGTACGCCATTATTTTGGTGCATATCAGGAAGTTATTGTAATAGATTTAATATTATAACATATTTTATGTGTACCATGTGGCTGTACCTAAATAAATAAAAGGCTCAGCGTTCAATATGCTCGATAAAAAAGCGTCGCATTTTAAAAGCGCAGTCGTGTAAATATACTTAGAAATGCATACCTACGTTCTATTTAAACGCTTTTTTAACGGACCTTAAAAAAGCTCCCGTGCGAATGAGGTTTAATTTATGAAAGATCAAGGGGTCTAAAGAGGCCATTTATTGCAATATCGCGATAGCAATATTAATTCATTTCTGAATCCATATTATTTCATACATACATACATACATAAATCACGCCTATATCCCCGAAGGGGTAAGCAGAGGTGAACTAGCACCCACGTTTCGCACGTTTATTTCATAATATATCCAATTTATCTCAGTCAACCATTTTATACAAATGTTTGTACAAAATACTCAAACTGATAGATTTCAACCGAGGAGTGGTTCACTTAAAATAAACAGATGACAAGTGACGTTTACGCGTTGCGATGTAATTCATAACATGATCATAAAAGAAATTACAGATGTTGCCTTTTTAAACCCCCAAAAACCTTACTTTAGGAGAAAAAAATCAGAAATATTCAATACATAAATTCTAAATTATTCTGAATAACTGTAGTGTATGATTATAACAAAATTTCTTTAGTGTTGTAATCTATGACAGGACGTTGATGTAGACCGAAATTTGAAGTATACCTTCGCCTATCCCTCTGGAGTAGACTCAAAAGTGGAATAAGAGTGTTTTTACGCTAATTATTATAGTAGGTATACTTACGTTAACAAAACCACCAGGTTCACCAGGTAGCCCTTGGTCTCCCTTGGGCCCAGGTCCCCCTGGTAGGCCCGGCAGGCCTTGAATGCCTCGGACACCCTGCATTAATTATGAATTATTCGTTATCTATCTTTTTATAGTGCAGGTGAGCACTATGAAAAAATTTTGAAAATTCTACCCCTAAGGGAGTGAAATGGGGGTTTAGGGTTTGATATCTATTTTGTACTATTTTTCGTGCAATAACTTATTATTTTTATATGTGTTTGAAATATAATACCTACATATCTGTTATGTGTGTAAAGAATTTATTTTCGCTCAAATATTAAAGTCTTTTAATGACAAAAAACCTCCTATACCATCAATATTTCTAAGGATAAGACTGCGTTTCCATAGAAGCCGAGCTGAGACTTGTTGCAAATTTACCAATGATATTACTCAATTCACACATCTCTCACAGAATTCGACATGAATTTAATAAAATGTAATTATTTCGCTATAGACTAAGCTTGTAGGCGACTTGGATTTTAATGTGTAAGTGTACAAGTGTAACAAGAATGAATAAATAAATAAAAATAAATAAAATCTCATCTCCGCTCTGCAATATTCCGCGCAGTTCCGACTCTAAGGAAACGCAGAATTATTTGAAAAAATGAAAATTTACAAACGAAAATTCGCGTACCGGAAGACCTGTGAATCCTCTGACGCCTCTTTCTCCTTCTGGCCCTGAGGGCCCTATAGGGCCCTGAAACAAAATATAAAATTTTAAAACTGGAAAATATAATAAAAAAATGTGCTCCAAGTTATTATTTATTATTACATATACATTACAATATTTATTATTTGAAAATTTCCATGCCCTTTATACGGCAATAGGCTAGCCATCTATTGATCAGCTAAACGTGATTCCCGCATCAAGGCATCATGATTTTTCGAACTTTTTCTGACTGATTTTTCTATGAACAAAGAATGATTAATAGTCAAGCCTTTACTTACTCACCGGGGGACAAGTAGCATTACAAACGCTGCCACTCAGCTCCTGGTTCAATGCAGATCCCACTCCCAACAGCTGGACACAAAAATACACATTTGTCATCATCAAAAAGGTCGTTTTAGGTCGTAAGAGATATCGGATCTTTCATTAAATTGAAAGTAGGTATATTGAAACCCTCTGGTATTTTAAAGCATTAAAACCCTCGTGTATAAATGCATTTTTTGAAAATGATCATTATATTTGTGGCGTTCTTGTAATGCGACCGCCTTTGTTGTTTGTCTATGTTTGACAAACACAATGTTTTTCACTAAGTGACAGTTGTCAAATTAATTAGTTGAGAATTTTATTCCGAGCTAGAGAGTATGGTTATTTTCTAAGCCTTATAAATATTATTTCCGATTTATGTTTATTGTCCAGTTTGTATATATTGTAACCGTGTACATATTTAGAAGTACAGTCAGTTACTTTTATGAACCCTGCCTTTTACTACCACGGAACACATCCGCAACCACCAAGATTGCACCCGGCCATACAACTTCCCAAATTGGTGACCCCGACCCTGACATGCGTCAGAGCTCCAGTCTCCAGTTGACAAGCGTCGTCGTTCCTGGTACAAACGTTTCCATTTTTTGTGATGTATCCACAGGCAAGCCACGTCCATATTTGACCCCTTCCTTTCGCAAAGCAGTTTTCGATAAGTTTCATAACTTAAGCCATCCTGGCGCACGTGCAACTGCTCGCCTTTTGATAGAGCGTTATGTCTGGCCTTCTGTCAATAAGGATTGTAAGCAGTGGGCACGCGCTTGCGAGGTTTGTCAACGAGCTAAGGTCTCACGTCACAATTCTTCTCCGTTAGGTGATTTCAACCTTCCATCTGGTCGTTTCAGTCACATTCACATTGACATTATTGGTCCTCTTCCTTTATGCAATGAGTTTCGCTATTGTTTGACAGCAATTGACCGAGTAACGAGATGGCCTGAGGTTTGGCCTATGCGCTCCATTACCGCAGAAGAAGTGGCAGACACCTTAACTAGAGAATGGGTTTCGAGATTTGGGGTACCATCAATCATCACGACAGACCAAGGTACTCAGTTTGAGTCTGACCTGTTTCGTCGACTGATGATTTACTTTGCCACTAAACGAATAAGGACCACATCTTATCACCCATGTGCTAATGGCATGATCGAGCGAGTACACCGCCAGCTTAAGGCTGCTCTCATGTGCCATCATGATTCTTGGGTGCGTTCACTTCCTTTCGTTCTTCTTGGCATGCGTTCCGCGTTCAAAGAAGACATTAAATCCACAGCCGCGGAGATGCTCTATGGAGAACATCTTCGTTTGCCAGGTGAGTTGTTTATTTCATCAACCCCATCAGATGTAATTGACAACCCATCAGATTTTGTCGTACAACTACGTCGTAAGATGTCAGTTGTAAGACCTATTCCTGCATCTCGACATTCATCACCATCAACTTTTATTTTTCAAGATCTTTCTTCTGCATCACACGTTTTCTTAAGGGATGATACAGTTAGACGTCCTTTACAGCCACCTTATACGGGTCCTTATAAAGTTGTTAATCGTGCCAGCGATGGCAAAACTATGACTTTGGACATCAAGGGCAAAAGTGTTGTCGTCAGTATCGATCGTGTGAAACCAGCTTTTGTTGAACATACTGTCACCCATCCAGAGCAGATTGCAAAGCCTGCGTTTTCTGATCGTCCAGAGCAGACTGCAAAGCCTGCGCCTTCTGTTCGCTCAGGGCCAACTCCGGCCATCGCTACCGCGCCGTACACTACTCGGTCTGGTAGACGCGTCAAATTTAGATGTTTATAATTTCTACTAGGTTTTCCTTCTCCGTGGGGGGGTGGTGTGGCGTTCTTGTAATGCGACCGCCTTTGTTGTTTGTCTATGTTTGACAAACACAATGTTTTTCACTAAGTGACAGTTGTCAAATTAATTAGTTGAGAATTTTATTCCGAGCTAGAGAGTATGGTTATTTTCTAAGCCTTATAAATATTATTTCCGATTTATGTTTATTGTCCAGTTTGTATATATTGTAACCGTGTACATATTTAGAAGTACAGTCAGTTACTTTTATGAACCCTGCCTTTTACTACCACGGAACACATCCGCAACCACCAAGATTGCACCCGGCCATACAACTTCCCAAATATTAATAAATAAATAATAGTTATTTGTTGTACGTGAGTGCAAAGTTGTTTTTTAACCGCGTGCTCAATTTTGATGACCGAGCTAGCGAAGGATTCTAAAATTTAAATAAAAAATTAAAAAAATTAAAAATTAAAAAAAAATTAGAAATTAAAAAAAAATTAGAATCCTGAGCGATAGCGAGGGAATCAAAAGAGCACAAGGTGAAAAATCTTTGCACTCGAGTGCAACACGTAACTTTTCATCCCCCCCAACGAGGAAATTGCAAAATACAAAAAAAAAATTCTGAGTTTTTAACAAATTAAAATAGGTTGCATGATAATTTCGGCACCATGGAGGTAGAAATAAATAGGTATAAATGATGTTTTAAATTCACAAACTCATTGCACACGATGTTCTAAATTCAAATTTACTTTAACCTCTAGAGGATAAAAACGGCTTTTGCACTCAGATATCGAAGAGCAAAAACGCTTTTTCCGAGATGGTGGGATGAAAAATATATTTCTTGCCCACCCACTGGTGGGTGTTAATTCACTTCTGCCTACCCTTCGGGGATATAGGCTTGATTTATGTTTCTTGCCTGCCTTATAGAGCAGACGGCGAACCGTTAATCGACGAAACCTGGGTGTTACTTAATTTACCCCTGCCTACCCCTTCGGGGATATAGGCGTAATGTATGTTTATAAAGGCAAGAAGAAATTAACGGTCTCTCTCGCCTAGCGGATTGGCAAATCGTTTTATTTACACGAGGCGAGGCTTAAAAGATTGTAAAATCCTTTTCAATCCGATGCAATGCTAGCCGTTCGGTTGAAATGATAATGGACCAACTATTGGCGTGTGTATACTCAGTCAGCCGAACTCTGATGCCATATTCTCCTTGTGTAGTTTAATTGAAAATTGTTTAGTCGTTGGTTAATAATTAATATGTGTAAATGTATGGGATATATTGCTATATTGTAAAGTTTTTGTGTTTATGGGGCTGTCACGCTGAGACAAAAGTCCCTAAAAAATAAAGATTAAAAAAAAAAACTATTGTCGTCATTGAGAAAAGCAAAAAATAAGTCTTACCGGTGACAATGTGGTGGACGCGATCAAAAACTCCGATTGCCCCTAGAAATAGTTATAAAGCTAGTTAGTAATCATTCATAAGTAAATTAACATCTTAGGAGGAGATGGTGGAGAAAAGCGTGACATATACATATCTTAATTAACAAACAGACAAACCATCTAACTCATATATGCTATATACTCATATGGGCAAATTTTTCAGGAGACACTTAAAATGTAATAATATTTTATGTATATTTGTATTTTTTTTACTAAATAATGGAGTTGGCCATTTAAGGTATCGATATGTTATGTGTGGAAATGTAAGGCACACAGCCTAGGTACACATAGCGACTTTTCAAATCAAACGTGTAACTCACGATTTCTTCGCAACTGTCTTCTTTCAGCATGTACTTGCTACAGCTCATCGACAACCACTGAAGATCTATCTGGAATTATTAATAATTCATTACAGATAGGTACAGCAAGCAGTACGAGACTAAACGTATAGTCTAATATTGCATACATATTCATGTAATATTTAATGTATATAAATATATGAGTATTTATAATGTTCTTTGTAATTGTGGAAATGTATTAATTTGGCAATCCATAAAAGTGGTCCCATTTCGAAGATGGTTCAGTTTACCCCCCTTTCCCCTATTGTACTCACATGGGCTGGGCTGCCGTCTTCGTTGGAGACGATGGTGACGGCTGTCGCGTTGCCAAATTCGTGACTAGTTATGTTCTCCGGTTTTTGCTGTCGATAATAATAATTATAAAAAGATTAGGTATACAAACAAACATCTCAGACAAAACCTTGAGCAGTATGGATTGGAATGTTGTCATTCCAATCACTCTCTCCGTTCATCGGTCTCTCGACATGGTCCGTTCCGTCTCTTTTCTATACATTCAAACATCACTAGCACCTTTACGGTGTGATGGATGATATGAATCAAAAGGGAGTGTATGGCTTGATGACGACTGACTGATATGAATGGGAGAGGAAACATACTGCGCCGACCCCAGATAGACTGGGAACAGGACGGAGAAGAAAAATAATTATAAAAATATTGTAACAATGTAGTCGAATGTGATAAAATCATCATTAAAATTTTATTTCATCCTTGTATACATAATAAGAAGGAGCTCGCTAGCGCAGTGGCATAGCGCAGTGTCGGCCTGCGATTGAGTAAATTAAGCAATGTTCGCTAAGGCTGGTCATTGGATGGGCGACCAAAATTGTATTTATTATCAGTTCCTCCGTGCTTCGAAAGGCACGTTAAGCCGTTCGTCCCAGATGCATCTGGTGTAGTCTTTAATGGAAGTATATTTATTTATTCATATTAAATTGTTACGCCAAAAAGTAAAATGGTAAAAAAAAAATCAAATACTTACCTCCACGCAATCGACCGCCAAATGAACGGTGTCATTCAAGACAGCCATGTGGATTTTGTGCCAACCAGGGGAGAACAACTGAAAAATATTGAAATAAACGATTAAACCATACAACATACACAAATCACGCCTATATCCTCAAAGGGGTAGACAGAGGTGAATTAACACCCACTTTTCGCCAATTAAGTTAGGTCCGGTGGCGAGTCTATTGCCATTTATCGGAGACATAATCGCGGTATATTACCTACTCATCGCATGAATCGATGAATATAAGGAGATTGGGCCATAACCACCACGCTGGCTCAGTGTGGGTGCTTTAGAAACTTACAGCTGTGCTTTTGAAGGTGGCTCTGGACCCTTGCACGTAGACCACCACCTTCTTGGCGACGGGCAGCAGTGTGAGGGAGAACTCCAGGTCTTCGGATGAGGCCTTGATGATGCTCCAAGGCCTCCGCTGTCCGGCTGCACTGAATGTGCCTATCACGCTGAAGTACTCGGGTAGACCGTTCGGGAAGACTTCGCTGTGAATGCGAATCATATGGTACAGTCAACAGGCGAGAGACAATTGTAATAAAGATTCAAAATTACAAAAAAATTGACATTACATGACTGTGACGTAGTTTCCGACTAATTTTTAATGCTTTGTTTTTTAATGATTTACAAATTACAATGTTTCACATTTCGAGTTAGCCTGATTGATAGACTATTATTATTTTTGATTTTTTTATAACATTATAGGCATTTATAGGTAGTATAAGTATTTGAAATATTATAACAAAAAAAAATTTTGGGAAAAATTCGAAAAAACAGTGTTTCCCGCATCAAGAATCTGATTTTTCGAACCTTCTTTTACCTATTTTTCTTTGTTAGACTATCAGGGCCGCTTTTATGATGCAGAGTTACTCAACCAATTGGTAAATTTTTTTACTAAATACCAGCCCTTAGATCATCTCATCCAGACTTCTCATCATGTATTCGTGTAGGTAAAGACCCACACGAATACATGATGAGAACAAAATTAGTCTCAAGAACAGAATTAATGCGATTACTGATCCCGATAAACGGCAATACAGAGCGTATGGCATGCCCCCTATGGTATGCCCCCTACGGCATAGTACCTTAAATAAGGATAAGGCGTGATTTATGTATATGTATGGAACTTTAACACTTACTCCAGCGACAAAGACAAGTTCGCACCGTTCCCAATCCGGTACGCCCGCTGCAGGTCCTGGGAACCCCTGACCATCGTCACCCCTGGGGCGTTGGGCCAGTCCAGGTGGTACACCGCGATTAAGTCCACAGTCTGGAAATCCACATCGCCAGGCCGGAGGGGAAAGCATGGCGCCTGATCCATTTGCGGTTCCATCGTTGTGACATTGACTGAAATGCGAGGACAAAATAGGGATAATGACACTAACAAAGAATTACTGAAATAACGATTTATAATAATAAATTAGGATAGAGAGATTCGGTAAAAATCTCAAAAGTTCTCAGATTATACTTGAGATTGATATTTGTTTTATAGCCAAAAGGGTTGGTGTCAGGCTGGCGGCTGGCTGTAAAACTTAAAGCCAACCATACATGGAGAGGCCGATCGGATTCGCGTTCTCTGCAAAAATCCTGGCAGATGCCTATACCACTCGGACAAGCAACCTCGGCGTGCAGACTGCAGAGGAAGCAGGTTCGATTCCCGCATCAAGACTAATAAATTTTCGAACTTTTTCTCTAACCAAAATTTTTTGGTTTTGGCTAAGCCGACACAGTTGGCCGCCCTGCCTTACACTAACCGTCTTTGGGTATAGTGTTCATAAAATATACATGTCTCTGTTTTTTAAACACTTACAATCCCCCTCTGTGGTTTGTCCACTGCTGAATCGCTGATGCAATACGAGCAGCGTCGCAAAGGTGTACCTGGAAAAAATCTTATTTTACTTAGGGGAAACGGTTCAAAACGGTCATACTTACACTAAACGGATACTAAACGTATCGGACCGCCATCCGTGGTCAGTGGTTCGCCCGCCGGACTATAAAGAAGTACTGTTTTAATCATACCCATTAATACAAGAGAGACGCAATTCAAAAAATACTTAGAAATATTGTGTGTTCTAAATTTATGAAAATAAGACTTGGAGTTGCATGAGCGCAATTTTGAGTTATGTCTCTTTTGTACTTATGATGCAAATAGTATCATAACCATGTTCAGTTCCTAAGTGTTTTTGGGAACCGATAAAAAGTAATATATGTCGTTTCTCGCAGCAAGTTCTCCTGACAGACACTGTGTTGTTTTAAATTGGACAACCAATAACAATTATGCTCTATTTTTAATACCCTTGAAGCTCCAATAAAAAGACAGGCCGACTACTCAGAAAAATATCAGGACAGAGATCACAATAATAATTTGATCTCGCGCCATCTGCACATTTCGTTCAGACAAATACGAAACAAGGCTTAATTGTCACAAACAAATTCGAGCCCCGAGACCCACACACGGCATCTCATCACACCGTTAAAGTTCAGATAGATGGTAATGCCTTGAAATAAGTCTCAATTTTCTACCATTACTGTTGGATTGGCACTGTCAAATTAAAAGGGTATCTAGGTGAAGGATTCAAGGAATAGAATCAAAGAGTACAATGTATATACAGAAAAATATAATACAAGTAAATAATGACATTTTTTGACTGCTTCTCACACGACGGTCGCAATGTTGATTTCTCTATAGTAACGCTAGTAATAGTAGTTCAATGGTAAATAGTATAAGTAAGTATTTTTATGCTAGACGGAGGAGTTCTTAGCCTTTATCTCGCCTGATGGTAAGTGACGATAAGGGCCGAAGATTGAATCGAGCTTCACCTGGAACCCTCAACCACAGAGGGGTTGGCTATCATCATAAAATGTCGGAACACAATAATACTGTTAACATTACATATTCTTATGGCGACAGATTTTAATAAGATTGTGGTATACAGACAGCTAGGCGGACTTGAAAAAAGTCCTACCACCAACCAATCTGAGTACAAATTTGTACTCCCCCGGGGATAGAATCCGGGACCTCGGGATCTAGATCATAAGCTGTTGGCCGAGACGTCTTTACAGCATCTACTTGGTTTTATATTTTTGCAAATAAAACATTAATGATTAAACAGACTTTTATTACTAAATTTCCAGTTAGAGTTACAATTTTAGACTGCCATTTTTCCATAGAGTACAGTTACTGCACAGATAAGTATTATTGTCCTCTATGACAGATAATCACATTACAGAAAATACCATTTACAGACTAAAACACTTTCTTAAATACACAACACTTGGCTACAAGCCTTGCAATCGTGCAAGAGCATTTCTCCACGGCAAGTATCTCCCGGAGGGAGATATACTGCTGCGGAGAGCCTAGCAGGTCAAACTTTTTTTTAAACTTTTAACCTTATATGTATAACACAAATAAATAAATTAAATCAAATATAACACAAATAAATAAATTTAATCGGATATAACACAAATAAATAAATTTAATCGAATATAACACAAATGTAATGAAATTTTAACTTAGTTTAATACATTTGTGTAATATTCGATTGGACACTTGTCTAGAGGCTGATTGGCCTTCGGGATTCACTAAACAAAAACCAATAGGTAGGTAATAGTTGACAATAAAGATGGCCCAGTTACAGAGACATCAAATCCCGATGGGTCAACGATTCATTGAACCAAACTGATGCGACCTGATTCTGGCTGACCTTCGCACTTCAAACATGATTGATGGCAACGGATATTGACGGCAAATTGTTTTGGTCCTAAGGCCATTGTCATTAAAAAAGTAACATACATGCATACATAAAACACGCCTTTTTATCCCCACGTCAACGGATACAAATTGTGGCCTCAAATCATTTTGTTCAAAAGGCGATTGCATCAAAAGAAATAGTTATTTGTTATACGTGAGTGCAAAGTTGTTTTTTAACCGCGTGCTCCATTTTGATAACCGAGCTAGCGAAGGATTCTAAAATTAGAATCCTGAGCGTTAGCGAGGGAATCAAAAGAGCACGAGGTGAAAAATCTATGCACTCGAGTGCAACACGTAACTTTTCATCCCCCTCAGCGAGGAAATAGTAAAATACAAAAATAAATTACAATCAGAACAGTTTCTGTTTTCACCCATCAACCCAAACACACCCTCAACACCCACCCAGACACACCCAGAACATCCACTTAGACATACCCACAACACCCACCCATCCACCCAGACACAACCACAGCATACACCCAGACAGAACCACAACAAGACACACCCACAACATCACCCAGACACACCCACAAAATCCACCCCGAAACTCCCACAACACACACCCATCCACTCAGACACACCCACAAAACACCCAATCACCCAGACACACCCACAAAACACCCATTCACCCAGACACACCCTCAAAACACCCATTCACCCATACACACCCACAACACCCACCCAACCACCCAGACACACCTGTAACATTCATCCAGACACACCACAATATTAATTTCTACTTGTCTAAAACCTGTGGGTACCTAATAAAGATTGAGATTCCGAGACTGTCAATCAGCTTGAGTCAAACACGTTGATTTTCTGTGTGTTTATGTTGCTAGGTCACACAAATCAAACAGACCTAATAAGCTTTTAAATGCTTGACTCAAGCATCAAGCAAGCGTTGTAGAGGATCAAAATGTTTAAAGCATGATACCAAGCTGATTAACCGCCTCGGAACTCCAAGGGTTTAACAAATCTATGACGTGAAAGAAAATGGCGCGCGCAAAGCAAATTGTAAAAAAAGTACACCAAGAAGTTTCCGAGTCTTGAGTTTTTCACAAATTAAAAAAGGTTGCATGATAATTTCGGCACCATGGAGTTCGAGTTAAATAGGTTTAATGATGTTTTGAATTCACAGACAGCACACGATATTCTAAATTCAAATTTAATTTATCCGGCTTTAAACGGCTTTTGCACCATTGAGTTATAAGGTAAACGGTATTACGCTAGTAATAGTAGTTCAATGTTTTGCACTCAGATAACGAAGAGCAAAAACGCTTTTTCCGAGATGGGGGCAAAGAGAATACACTACGTTAGATGGATGGGGGGATGAAAAGTAACTTTAACATGGGTACATTAATCACGGCTTTTTATCCCTCGATAAGTGCATGTAACAGAAATGCGTATGTTAAGATGGATGTGTGGTTTGTTACACGGAGAGATAAGATAAGTATGTAATGAGTTTAGCAGGGGAAGTTTGAAAGTAGCGCCGGTGACTGAGAGACTGCGGAGTAATGACTTGAATGCAAACTAGCTATGTTGACAGAAGAATGTTAGACATGAACGTGGAAGGACGTAGGAAGAGAGGAAGACCAAAGAAGAGATGGATGGATTGTGTCAAGGAGGATATGATAGCGAGAGGAGTGGGTGAGAAATTGGTGAAGGATAGCAAGGAGTGGAAGAAGAAGACATTTTGTGCCCACCCCGCCTAGAGCGGATTAAGAAAGATGAAGAGGTAGGCAGAGATGAGTGGGAAAAAAGGCCTACGTTATGTTAGGTTCCATGAAATACGGGGCGAGCCTTTAGCCTACTAACGGGCAAGTACCTACGCTGTGGCTCATTACTCATCGCTGTGTCGCCTTGTACGACACCCACGGGAGAGATGGGCATGTTAGTAGTTAATTAAGAAGAAAACATTTAAAAAATTACCACATTGTTTTAACATACGGTAAAATTACAAAAACCTATATATATATATATATATATAAACAGTTCAATAATAATAGCTCGTTTAATGGCGGGTTTCAATATTCTATCTATGTAATAGGTGACGAACCTATTGCCATCGGGCACGTAATCTCAGTATAAAAAAACAAATACACATAATATATAAATCACGCCTATATCCCCAAAAGGGTAGGCAGAGGTGAATTAGCACCCACGTTTCGCCAATTATGTTAGGTCCCATGTAATAGGTGGCGAGCTTATTGCCATTTATCGGGGTCAAAAGTCTCAAAAGTAAGGCTCAAAAGTACATTGCTAGGTGGTATAAGAGGAACGCTGCAGCCCATTCCTCATCAGTGATCTGTTTTATCCCCAAAAAACAAATAAACATTACAAATTCAAAGTCACCTTCAGAATACAATTGTTTAACACTAATCAGACATTACGAGCTTTTTCGGAACCCATTTAGAGGCTTTTATTGCCGATTAGTTATTTCAATCAGAAGCTTAAGAAGAATCGGACTGGAAAAAAAGGAGCATGTCGAAGAGACGGATGAACGGATAGTGATTGGGATTATAAGATTCTAATGCATACTGCTCAAGGTTTAGGCTTAGGTTTTACAGCAGGCCGCCCACCTGACACCAACACTCTTTAGGTATTCTGCTGTTAGTGGTTTGCCCTCCACCATTCATGTGCTTATGGTGGACACCCGCCAATCTCCCTTAGTCTAATCATCCTATCTCCATGAGTGGTAAAGATGAATGAACAAAAGAAAAAGGACGGAAAGGACCATGTCGAGAGACCGAATAAAAGAAACTGATTGGATGATTCCTACCCACAAGTACTGCTCAAGGTTTTGATTTTATGCTATAATAATTATAATTCTGCCTTCTACTTCGGGGACAAACCGGCATTCTTTTTATTAGTTTTTTAGTCAACCCTTATCTATTTAATTAATCACGTTAACACAGAAAAAAATATCGTTCTCAACGAAGAATGTCATGGAGTTTCCATATTTTTAGTTTTATTTACACTTTATAAAGGAGACAGTGATAATAATTTTAACAAAAACAAGGCTCACCAAAAAGTTTCCATGTTCACGAAATAAAGAAACTTTTCAAACACTCATCGATCCATCCCACACACAAGGCGCACTAAATAATTTGTGGCACTAACAGGACAGCCGAGTATCCCGCTGGCTGTCTCGCTAATCAACAGAGATTTTTCCTCGCAATCGCATACATCAATTAATTTGTATGACAGTAGCCTCTTCAGAGCACAATTATATTGCGGTTTGTCTCAATATACACAGTGTACATGACAAATGTATGGGCGGCGTTTAGTCAGAGATGTAGGTACCTGATGAAAATTTAGTGTATCTTAGTCAGAGTACAGAATGTGATGCAAGAATTTTTATTAAGGTCACAGTTCTGCGGGATTATTTGCTAAGTAGGTATGTAATAAGATTACAACGTACGTATGGTGGATAAAGTGGCGACTCAGCAACAATATCTGACCATAAGGAAAATCTATAAGGCGGTCATTAGACCTGTTGTCATGTATGGATCATAGTGCTGGGCTATGAAAAAGACTGACGAAAGTAGAGTGCATGTAACAGAAAAGATGGGTGTGTGGGACACGGAGAGATTAGATAAGGAATGAGTATTTATCAGGGGAAGTTTGAAAGTAGCACCAGTAGACTGCGGAGTGATAGACTTACTGCCGCTACGCTAATGAGTACTTAACGTCAAAAAATTACAATTCAAAACTAGTCGCTATTCTTGCCGGGTCTATGGTCTAGATTTGAATGAAAATTTTTGACATTAAATACTCATTAAAGTTAATTGACGTCTCTGAGTGCGGCAGTTAGATGGTTTGGTCATATTAGGTATTTTTGATTCCAGGTGAATCGTGCTTCACCTAGAATCCTCGACCAAAGAGGTTCTGGCTATCTTAGTACCTACTGGCTTATCCGTAAATCTCGAGTTACTCTGGCACATCTATCATTCGTATTGTTTGTAGCAAACCTCGATTGTCAAGGGTAACTCTTGACTCTCTTACGATATATATAGGTCACGTTCCTGGAACAAAAGTAATACACATGGAAACCACGGTTCCTAGAAACCATTTGTAAGTACCTATGTATAATGTGTTGTTGGCTATATTTTAATTTACGAGTTTCGAAACGAGCACATCAGAAATAAAATGTAGGTCTGTATTTCTGCAGAACCCCTAGCACGGGCCGTGGACAAAATCTGTCTTCACGACTTGACAATGTTTTGTCTCGGGATGTCGTGGGAGTTAGAGAGAGAGAGATGAAAATATATTCTTTTCCCCGAGGGCTGATGTTTCCTCTTCCATTATTATCGGTCAGCGTCATCAAGCCATCCATTTCCTGTTATATGATGTCACCCAACACATAGGAAAGGTGCTAGCAATGAGCGTATTAGAAAGAGACGCAAAGGACCATCTTGAGAGACCGAGCAAATTCCCTTTATTCTATTTTACTATGCCGCCACCGCCTATATGAACCTTGTGAGCGCGCAGTCCCATTGATAAAAGCCACCTCTGAGATTAGACGCTTTTGTGAAAAGTTGTGTTTTCGAAATAAAACAACTTTTACCGATAATACTCGCGTATAATTGGCATGTTAATTATTGTTTTTCACTTCTCATGCTCTGAAAGTTCTTGTATGTGCAGGATATAGGCTGCACAAAATCGAATTTTGTGCTCTAGAGCATTAACGTATCTAATCATAAAAGTATATATATTAAGGCAAAGAAAATGAGCTATGCAGCCAAACTCAATAAGAAATTCAGACATAGAATTTGTTATTTTTTAATATTTACTTAAATTTATATGCCTAATGTGATTTTTAAGACATAAAAGATATTAAAATTTTAATTCAAGTAGGTACGGTAAGTATTAAATTTATTTAAGAAAATTATTATTTCAAAATTAATTTAATACTTGGCTGTATAGGTCTGCAGCCCAAGCCTAATATCAATGGGAAAAACAATTTCCTTTAGTATTCAAAACTGTACTAATTTTAGTTTGAATTTTAAGAAATGTTAAGATAAATTACTGTTTGATTTCCTCGCAATCGAAGTGAAAAGCAGAGTTTCTAACTCGTCCACAAAACCATTTTCATCCTCGACATTACTATCAGCCCTCGCCTTCGGCTCGGGCTGCTAAAAGTCTCGGACAAAAATGATTCGTTTTGTGCACTTGATGGAAAATCTACTATTATTGACGTTTAGAAGTTCGCTCTCCAAAAGGGTTCCGCCACCAAAAAAGATTGAGAGCCGCTGTGATACTGGTGACATTTTAGCGGAGATGAGAGGCGGAGCTCGATCGCGCAGTAGCTTAGCGCGTTCGGCTTGCGATTGCGTAAACTAAGCACCTAATGTTCGCTAAGGACGAGACTCGAGCTCCTCGGTGCTTCGGAAGGCACGTCCCGGCTGCATTTGCAATCGGCACTGGGCCCGAATTTTGGAGAGAAAACCACCAACAACAGCATACTCAAAGAGGGTTGGTGTTGGTGTCAGGCAAGCAGGCAGCTGTAAAACCAAAGCCAAAATCTTAACCAGTTATATACATTTAGTCATCACTAGCACATTTTGGGTGTGTGTGTGATGGATACTATGAGTGGCATAGCACGCTTAGGCCTTCTTATTGGGCGAAAGCACCTTCTGAACGTTGGGCAGCACATCAGCTTGGGCGATGGTAACGCCAGACAGAAGCAAGATCAGCTCCCCGTCGTTACGTATCGCCAGTTGGAGAAAGATCCTGAACCCTGATTATGGAAGCCTCTTTCAATCGATTTCGTCTACCTGTCGCTCTCACATTTTGCGATTATTCTGAATGAGTGAGAGGACAGATAGGCGAAAGCGAACTGCAAGAGGCTTACTTGTTAACCTTGCTGGTCTTCTTGCTGTCACGGGCGGCTTTGGTGGCCCTTCGGTGGCGAGGTACGCCGTCACGACGTCTAAATACACCGGCGCGCCGGCACCGACCCTCTCCCGCGTAGTTTCCCTTACGCAGCAGCCTGTGAATGCGTCCAAAGGGAAATTAACAGGCACGGGCCGAACGAGACTTGGCCTTCCCGACTTTGCCACCATACCCACGCCGGACATGGTTCGCCGCCAGACCGGGGTCGAGTACAGGGGGGCGAAGTGGAACCTCCCGTTTAAGACGGCGGCCCAGACCACCGCGGGGGACTGATGTCCCCTGAGTGTATGCCCGGGCCAACCGCTCGATGCCCGCAGCCTGCCATCAGGCGGATGACACAGATGATGATGATGGACATTTGATTTTACGAACGAGAGCACTGCACGCGCTTGGAGTCAGAGGAAAAATGATATTTTTTTGTGCCCGAAGTTGGAAAGGGCAACCCGCATGGGAGGGGGAGGTGGGAACCCAATGAGTTCACCCCGAGGCCGTCTTGGGGGAATATGTAGGACTTGCACCCACTAAAACCACCTTTTCTGCCTTACCCGGGAAAGGTCTACAGGCGGCATCTGTAGCGATCGCCCCCCAGGAAGGAGGCGACGCAATAGTTATTTGTTGTACGTGAGTGCAAAGTTGTTTTTTAACCGCGTGCTCAATTTTGATGACCGAGCTAGCGAAGGATTCTAAAATTACAGCGAGGGAATCAAAAGAGCACAAGGTGAAAAATCTTTGCACTCGAGTGCAACACGTAACTTTTCATCCCCCCCAACGAGGAAATTGCAAAATACAAAAAAAATACAATCACACAACAGTTTCTGTTTTAACCCAGAAACTTCCACAACACCCTCCCATTAACCCAAACACACTTTCAACACCCACCCAAAAAACACCCATTCACCCAAAAACACCCATTCACCCAGAAACACCCACAAAACACCCATTCACCTAAAAACACCCACAAAACACCCATTCACCCAGAAACACCCACAAAACACCCATTCACCCAGAAACACCCACAAAACACCCATTCACCCAGAAACACCCACAAAACACCCATTTACCCAGAAACACCCATTCACCCAGAAACACCCACAAAACACCCATTCACCCAGAAACACCCACAAAACACCCATTCACCCAGAAACACCCACAAAACACCCGTTTACCCAGAAACACCCAAAGAACACCCATTCACCCAGAAACACACACAAAACACCCATTCACCCAGAAACACCCACAAAACACCCATTTACCCAGAAACACCCATTCACCCAGTCACACCCACAATACTCACCCATCCATTCAGACACACCCACAAAACACCCATTCACCTAGACACACCCACAAAACACCCATTCACCCAGACACACCTCCAACATTCACCCATCCACCCAGCCACACCCGCAAAATTTATCCAGACACACCTGTAAGTACCTAATAAAAATTACCGTCCCTAATGGAGTTCTGAGACGGTCAATCAGCTTGTGTCAAGCACTTTGATTTTCTGTATGTTTTTGTTCCGTTGCAAGCGTAAACAAATCAAACAAATCTAAAAAGCTTTTAAATGCTTGACTCAAGCATCAAGCAAGCATTGTAGACGATCAAAATGTTTAAAGCAAGATTGACGCCAAGCTGATTGACCGTCACGGAACTCCAAGGTTTTAACAAATTTATGACGTGAAAAGAAAATGGCGCGCACAAAGCTAATTACAAAAAAGTACACCAAGAAGGTTCCGAGTCTGAGTTTTTAACAAATTAAAATAGGTTGCATGATAATTTCGGCACCATGGAGGTAGAAATAAATAGGTATAATGATGTTTTGAATTCACAAACTCATTGCACACGATGTTCTCAATTCAAATTTACTTTATCCTCTAGAGGATAAAAACGGCTTTTGCACTCAGATATCGAAGAGCAAAAACGCCTTTTCCGAGATGGTGGGATGAAAAATATTTTATTTTAAAGAAAAATTTTTATTATTATTATTATTTTTGTGCCCGACGTTGGAAAGGGCAACCCTCACGGGAGGGAGGTGGGAACCTAATGTGTTCACCCCGAGGCCGTTCTGGGGGGATATGTAGGACTTGCACCCACTAAAACCACCTTTTTGCCTTACTCGGGAAGGGTTTACAGGCGTCATCTGTATTAGCGCGCCGCACCTATTTATAGTGTCGCGTCATGTCGCAGTTGGTGTGGTGGGGAGAGAGCGAGCGAGCGAGTGAAAGGGGCACGCGGTATATTGCTGTCTCTTTTTATTTTGTCGTCGTTCGTCCCCTGCTGTCGGATTATTTTATGATAGTGATGTAATCGATGACGAACAATCTAATATTTATTTGATAATCAAATCGATATCAATTGAACTGACACGCTATCGATTAATCTCTTTTTCGACTCGTGGATAAGGTACACAAATATGCATTAATTATAGTTTTGCCATACTAAATTTATTATTTATTATATAAAAGTGAAAGTTGGATATAAGAGAATCAGAGAAGAGAGATAAAAGCATGAAACAAAATGAGAGCGTTGAGAGGCATGTCTGGGATAAAGTTCTTCTTCTTCTTTATTCTATGGTATATGCTTGGTAGCACGATCGTCGTTGATAGCCATTAATAACTCACGTTTTAAAGCAAAATACAGCTTTAAACGTGAGTTATCCATGGTTTAATGCATGATTTAAAAAAATTAAGATATAGCTGTATGGTATAGATTCCTTTATCTTCACTAAAAAAAGGGAGTGTTAAAACAACAAAAAAAAAAGGTCAGGAGTGTTTGGCGCGCTTCGTGGTGTCAGTCAGATTTATTTTCGCTAATTCAAAAATTGTTACAGAGTGGATTTTGTGCAGTGAAAGTGGTGTTATTTTGATGCACAAGCATCCGTGTTGATGTGCAATTATGCAGAATCATTGAAAATAAGTCTTGTGATGGTGTTTGATGTTGTGGTGAAAACCACGTAAATAGTGGTTTTGCTCACTTCATCAAGCATCATCATGAACTCTGTTACCATTCAATTCGCGCCAAGCACTCCCTAGATGCGTTAAAATGTGTGACACCCATATTTTAACGTAATATTCATTTCATTCATAATTTCATCCACTCATTATTTCATAAAACACAGATAAAATATTCACTAAAGACATGGCTGTATGGGCTAGACCCTTTGCCTTCCCTAAAATATAGGGAGAATTAAAAAAAAAACAACAAAAAAATTAAAAAGTTGTCTTGTCTGTCGTTCGGTCGTCAACGTGAACAAGTTTCACAATTTCATCATCTTTTTTTAATTAAATAGCATAATAATTTGGTAAATCCTTCACAAAAACTATAACAAGGTAAATCTACATACTAACCACATACATACTTTATGATTGGTGCCACAGTTATTTAGATTTCTAGGTTATAATCGTAAAAAAATATTATTGCAGATGCCGATGACCTGTAGGTTTTACCAGGAGAAGTATCCTGAAGTGGAGGATGTGGTGATGGTCAACGTAAGGTCTATAGCGGAGATGGGCGCCTACGTCCATTTATTGGAGTACAATAACATTGAGGGCATGATCTTGCTCTCCGAGTTGTCGAGGAGACGTATCAGATCTATCAACAAACTGATCAGAGTGGGCAAAACGGAGCCAGTCGTTGTGATCAGAGTGGACAAAGAGAAAGGTAACAAACAAGGGTAGTGGCAATTAGATTTAACTTGCAACCACTTAGTTTAAGAAGTAATTTTACACTAGATATTAAGTTATCAGACTAAATTGTCCTTTGTGTAACATGACTTTTAATAAAGAACAATATTACAAAGAAAATTGTGATTAGAAAACTAGATCAGTGATAACTCACACCTGTTTATCCAGGAAGGGGAAGGAAGAGGTTTATTAAAACCCACATTTTGTTGACAATTTTAGGCCCTATATAATAAAAAGCAAGCCTGTTGCTATCTACTGGGCGCATTTATTTCAGCAGTGCTAGGTGGTGTATACACCATCAATTTTATAAAAACTAGTCACCTATGTACCAAAAATGAGCAAAAATATTATTTAGAAAAACTTACCAAATTATGTTACGTGGCTAACCTATTGCCTACTATCGGTTACATAAATCGCAGTGTATTGTTAGGTGTTATTAGAGGAATACTGCTTCTCATTACTTTGTCTTGTTCAACACCTGTGGGAGAGGGGTGGTGGTGTCAATTGTATTATACTCTGTTGCAAGGCACCGCAATCAAGTGCAAATAAAATAAAATATTCTATTCAATGTACAATTCTCTACCTTAAATTCCATATTTTAGGTTATATTGATTTATCAAAACGCAGAGTGTCTGCTGAAGACATCGAGAAATGCACAGAAAGATATGCAAAAGCGAAAGCAGTGAACTCTATACTTCGACATGTGGCAGAACTTTTGCACTACGAAAGTTCGGAACAACTTGAGGAACTATACAAAAAGACTGCTTGGCACTTTGAGGAGAAATATAAGAAAAAAGCATCGGCTTACGATTTCTTCAAACAGGCCGCCATGTGAGTTCATTGAATTAGTTGTTTGTCTTCCTAGCATGATTTCACTTTGTCAACATATAGTTCTGTCAAGAATAAAGCCTTTTTTAATCTTGGATTATAATGATATGACATTTTGCTATTTTCCCTAATAGCACATTTCCTGTATTGATCTTGTTTCTATTATATTACTAGGTGGCACACTGCTGCCCATTTACTCATTGCTGTCTTTACCCTTAATCGCCTTGCACGATACTCATGGGAGATGGGGGTGATGACAATAACAACTGTTTAAGTAAGCAACATTAAAAGTAACATTCAATTTACATGCCATTTTACTCTACCATCAGCTCTTATCACATATCCTATTATTATGTGCTAATTATGTGGAATGTGTGTTATTTTTAATCAATTAATTGTCATAATAATTTCTAGTGATCCCTCAGTATTAAATGAGTGTGGGCTTGATGAGCAAACTAAGGAAGTACTGTTAGCAAACATCAAGAGGAAGCTCACGTCACAAGCAGTGAAGATCCGAGCAGATATTGAATGTGCTTGCTATGGTTACGAAGGAATTGATGCAGTCAGAGCGGCACTCAAAGCTGGCCTTTCTCTCTCCACAGTTGAAATGCCTATTAAAATTAATTTAATTGCTCCACCTTTATATGGTAAGTGGATATACTTGTTTTATTACCATTGGTGCTGATAACTTTGTTTTCGATAAATAAAACTAAAGTATCAGTTCTCTCTCACCCTATGTCGCGGATGTGTCTTCCATTATACACAAAACATGAAATTTTTATTACAGTTATGACAACTTCGACACCCGAGAAGGCAGATGGGCTCAAAATGTTACAAGATGCTATAGACAAGATTAAAGATAACATCATGGACGCTGGAGGTGTATTCAATGTGCAAATGGCGGTATGCAATTATTTTATATTTTTTGGTATAACAATAATAAACATGCATCTATGCATTGCTGAAAATATATGCATGTTTAACCCCAAAGGACAAAGGCATCAGTGATGGGTGCCTCGGGTATCAGGGTAATCCAGAAATTGCTTGTGTTAACCATAATTCACAAGACATGTGTTTATCCATCCCAAAGAAATGAAGTTTTATTTATATTTTTAGTATAATGCATGTGTATCAAACACTTTTCAAAGTTTTTTTGTTAAATTGTAATTCCAACTAGGCGGTCTGATTAGTATAACTATAAACGCAATAAACTACAGATGCAATTACGTAAGCAATGTTCGTTAAGGTCATTCATTGGATGGGTGTCCAAAAAATATATTGTCGGGTTCTTCTGATGGCACGCATCTGCAGTTGTTAATACACACCAATCCTCATTGGGGCAGCATGGTGGGTTATGGCCCATTCTGCCCATATTCTTCCATCTATATGGAATGTCAGTGCTTAAGCAGAAGGGACATTAAAAAGCTGATTCTCCCTATATTTTTCCATCTAGGGAAGGCCTGTGCTCCAGCAGTGGGAACACTAAAAGGCTGGTACTAAAATGATGTGAAAAGAATTTCTGCCCGTCTCCATTATATTATCTACCTTATTTTTCTGTAACGCAGGCCCTTTTTTATGAGCGAGATCACGGAAGAATTTCTAATTTGTCCAGCAACAATATACAGGGCGTCCCACGGCCATGCCACACGGAGGGAAAGTATATTAAATATTGAACGTAGGATATTTTACTAAAAGAACATACATACATAATTCACGCCAATATCCCCGAAGGGGTAGGCAGAGGTGAACTAGCACCCACGCTTCGCCAATTAGGCTAGGTCCCATGTAATAGGTGGCGAGCCTATTGCCATTTATCGGGCACAAAAGTCGCAGTACTTTGCTAGTTGGTAGGTATAAGAGGAATGCTGCTGCCCATTCCTCATCACTGATTTATCCTTAGTCGCCTTCTACGACATCCACGGGAGAGGTTTGGGGTGGTGACAATTGTATTCTACTCTGCCGTCACCACACGGCCAAACTAAAAGAAGACATCGTTTTATTTTTAATAATAAGTAGAACTGCATTTACAGATTTTTTAAAAATCGCCTACCTCAACCGGGAATCGAACCCGCCAAATGTGATAGAAAAATTACATGTATTTTATAATAGCGTTTGAAAGGGCTACTCATAAGCATTATTTTTTCCTAAATAACCTAGCATATTAAATGAAACTAAGATCATAAAATTTTTCATTTTATTTAAAATTTTGTTCAGGGAAATTTCCTCTGACTTGGCCATGCTTCCAACAATTAACATTATCATTTCAAAGACCTACCCACTTGAGATACGAGATTTCCGTGGTGTAAGTACATGATAATGATAATACATAATACATAATAATAATACATACAATCCACCATGCAAAAATAAGTAAATCGACAGGCAGAGAAATTATCAAAAGAGTGAGAATTTGTATACAACAGAACGGATCACATTTTGAGCATTTGATAAATTATTATTTTTTTAAATAATATGAAAAATTTTATGATCTTGGTTTCATTTAATATGCTAGGTTATTTAGGAAAAAATTATGCTTATGAGTAGCCCTTTCAAACGCTATTATAAAATACATGTAATTTTTCTATCACATTTGGCGGGTTCGATTCCCGGTTGAGGTAGGCGATTTTTAAAAAATCTGTAAATGCAGTTCTACTTATTATTAAAAATAAAACGATGTCAATATTTAATATACTTTCCCTCCGTGTGGCATGGCCGTGGGACGCCCTGTATATACCGAAACTTTGGGTTCCCATCGTGGTGTAGTAAGTAGTTTGGTGTAGTATGCATACGTCACGCCCTTCTCCCACAGGGGTAGGCAGAGATCACTTCCTTCCACTTGCTACGATCCTTACATATAATACTTCTTTCGCTTCATCCAATCTCATCAATCTCTTCATGCATGCCCGTCGGTTTCGGGTACTCTTGACCTGGCCCTTTTTTAATAGACTTTCAATTTGATTATGAAAGATCCGCCTAGGCCTTCCCCTTCTCATTTCTCCATTAACTTTCGCCATATAAATCCTTTTTGTCGTTCTCCTTTCATCCATTCTTTCGACGTGACCAAACCATGCGAGCATCCCTTTCTCAATCCTTATCATTACATTTTCTTTCAAACCACACTGTTATACAATCGATCGCTCAGCCTTACCATAGCCACACTCCTCAACGCTCTCATTTCTACTGCATTTATTCTACTTTCATGCTTCTTCTCCCATACCCAACTTTCACTTCCATACATTAATGTCGGGACCAGCACTCCACTATGAAATTACACTCTTCGAGAAGGCTTACAACATCCCCAAAACTCTGTTTGATGAGGAACTTTACGTTTCAGCCTAAAGTGGTGACCGCTACCGACGAGGCCGAGCTGGCGAGGCAGATGGAGCGCGCGGAGGCCGAGAACGCGGAAGTCGCCGGCGACTCCGCCGAGGAGGACGAAGATCAGGGTATGTTTTTTTTTTATGTTAGACAGGGAAGTTCTTGTTGCCCTTTATCTCACCTGATTGTAAGTGACGAAAAGGGATAATTCACCTGGAACCCTCAAACACAGAGGGGCTGGCTATCTTATCACACTTTGTCGGAACACAATAATGCTGTTAACATTATTATTATGGCGACAGATTTTGATAAGATGGTGGTAGCTAGCCAGGCGGACTTCAAAGAAGTCCTACCACCAACCAAACCGAGCACAAAGTTGTACCCCCCTGGGGATCGAACCCGGGACCTCTGGATCTTCATTCCGGTGGGCGAACCACTAAAACACGGAGGCGGTTGAGTATGTATGAGCACTGTGGTTTTATCATGGAACCTAACATAATTGACGAAACGTGGGTGCTTATTCACCTCTGCCTACAAGATCCCCGAAGGGATATAGGCGTGATTTATCTATGTATTGGCGGCCGGCTTGGTCGAATGCTCAGATTGCTGGGTATTGGCCAAGAGGTCCCGGGTTCGAATCCTGGTAGGGGCAGATTTTGTGATAAACACAAATATTTGTTCCCGAGTCATGGTTGTGTATATGTTTATGTAGTATGTCTTTGCGGTCAGTTTATGACCATTAAATCGTTACCACTTTGTTACCCTATTCATACTAACCAAGGGCCGGTTTGGTCGAATGGCCAAGAGGTCCCGGGTTCGAATCCAGTAGGCCAAGCACGGGACGTGGGCAAAATCTATCTCTACCACTTGACACTGTTGTCACCACACGGCTTCCGTGTTTATACATACATACATAAATCACGCCTATATCCCCGAAGGGGTAGGCCGTGGTGCACTAGCACCCACATTTCAACAGTTTTGTTAGGTCCCATGTAATAGGTGCCGAGCCTATTACCATTTATCGGGCACAAAAGTCGCAGTAGGTGCATAGCTAATGGTATAAGAGGAACGCTGCTGCCCATTCCTCATCACTGATTTATCCTTAGTCGCCTCGTACGCCACCCACTGGAGAGATTTGGGGTGGTGAAAATTGTATTGTATGTGTGTTCGCCTTTCTCATGTTCAAACCTTCAATCAGGTATGGGTGACGCCGGAGTGGAAGAACCTCAACAGAACGGCGCCTCCGACGAAGACGACGATTGAAAGAATGTATCCACTCCACTACATATACTGTAATGTAACTATGTATGATGATAGCGTCTCGTTAATATAATATACACATGTTTTATACAAGTCTGGGGTTTTTATTTTTATTTAATTATTTAGTAGTGGCAATATTCGCCGGGCAATGACGGCAGAGCAGAATGGTTAGTGATTAGTAATAATAAGGTTGGTTTTAACCAATGAAAAAAATGGACACAGCCCTATAAGAGTTAGGTCCGTGTAATTTCAGTGGTTATATAAGCCACAGTTTTCTACAGTATCAAAATAGTAGATAATCAATCGCTTCCTCGTCATCAGGACAAGTGCTT
The DNA here is from genome assembly GCA_963931975.1 of Cataclysta lemnata. Taxonomy (NCBI): domain Eukaryota; kingdom Metazoa; phylum Arthropoda; class Insecta; order Lepidoptera; family Crambidae; genus Cataclysta; species Cataclysta lemnata. Next base: position 4,949,872 of record OZ008360.1, read on the forward strand.
GTCCTGATGACGAGGAAGTTGACATGACCGCCCAGGGGCCCTAGACAAAGTAACATACCGACAAAGATAACGAAGTTCTATTCGATTTTGATTTTAACATTATATCAATGTTAGAAAAATTTGTACAAAGATTTTGGTGGTTAGAAAAAGAATTTCGAAAAATTATGTTAGAAATTAAATTATGTAATTTTTTTTTCTAACCACCAAAATCTAACGAAGTTCGAGTTCATTCTAGTTAAGTTCGAGTTCGTTCTAAAATGTATGGGATTTGAAGTAAGTCGTCGTGAAATCACGTGACCAAAATCGTCTTCGTAAGTTCCTAGTTATGTTGGTAGCGCAAGCTAAGACGCTGTAGATACCAAAGTATTATGGCCGATCGTGACGAACTTCGACACGTTATCGTTATGAAACGATTGCCAATTGGCTGCGGGCCCTAAACTGTTATCCGCACGGTCATGTGAACTTTGCCTTACAGTGGCATTGTGACAAAAAACAAAAGGGTAAATAATCAAACCACACTATCAATAACATCAAAGTACAATTTATTACATTTCAATACATCATTTAAAATTGACACATTTTTTCACACAAATTGACAAACATTAATTATCTTTTTATTTTGCGGCTGTTTGGCTTACTAGGCTTTGTCCTAAGACCATTTGTAAATATCCATTCTTCATAAGATAATAAAATGTGGGTATCGCACTTTTTAATACATCTAGGGAGTGCTTGGCGCGAATTGAATGGTAACCGACTTCATGATTGCGAGCGCAAGCAACCGCAGACACCAGGTGTCTACTGCCACATTGGCTGCCACTTGAGCGACAAAAAATTGCAGACACCGGGTGTCTGCGCACCACTTCGGGGGATAAACACTTTTAGTTCAATGATTCCGCATAGTAGAACGTGAACATGGGTCATTGTGCATAAAAATAACACCACTTTCCGATTTTTGATATAACCATTTTTTTATTAATGAAACAAAAATTTGTCTGGCGCCATTTCAATCCCGCCAACCAATCAACAAAACATTATTGCCTAAAGCTAAATTCACACCAGAGAATAATCAAATCTCGAATTAACGTTCACTATAATCTGTTGTATTGCCAAGACATTTCGATACTTACTCCCATAGAAGAAGAACTATTTTATTTAAGCAATACAATCCAATAGATCAACAATATAAAAGGATAAATTATGTAAAACAGGAAAAACCTGTATTGAAAATAAAAAAATCAATTTGATCGAATTAGAGCTCTTTTTCTCTTGGCTTTTCCTTAAAATTATAATCATAATTACTCATAATATGTCACCACAATAAAATTGAAAATCATCAATAATTAATAATGTCACATTATTAAAAACAAATTGATTCCGCCTGAACAAGAAAACTCTTAAACTAAAGTTTGTAGACTAGACAACACTAAAAAATCCACTGGGATAGACATTATAACATCTAAAATAGAAATTTTACTAAAGTCCACCCATTATAGCGAGAGAAAAAATGTAAAAAAATTTGATGTTTCTTTATACGAATACTTTTTCTATTTACGAAATTAAAAATTATAAAAGAAATATTTTGAAGTACATCATCCATTTTAGGAAGGTAGTCATAATACCTCGGTATTACATATTTTTATTTTCGTATTAATATTAAAAGGCACATCAAATTTTTTATTTTTTCTGTCTTTATAATGGCTGGAGTATACTATCAGTATACTCTACCCTAGAGTGAAAGTCAAACTTTCTTCCCATTAATTCTATTCAATTTACTTCTATGTATTTTGTCGAAAAACAATAATCCCGCTGCTCGCTCCACCGTCTCCGGGGCAACCTAGAACAAAAGCTATATTGAACCAAAAAATAATGTGGTTAGAAAAAGTTCGAAAAATTATAGTCCTGATGTGTGATAGTCTTGACTATAATTTGACCCGCATCGAGACTATAATTTTTCGAAATTTTTCTACCCACAATATTCTCTACTACTAATTTTTCTAACATTGATATAATGGTCAAATTAAAATTAAAATATTAATATTGAACCATTCTTTCATTATTCGCCCCAACTATAGAGAAAAGCGCGCTACGGGCGCGGCAGGATTGGCCGGCGCCAATCCGTCGCTATGTAGATAGTTGCAATACCTTATGTTTTAGAGCGACGTGATTGGGCGGTACCAATCCGCCTGTATGTCGATAGGTGCGACACCCTTTTATTGACTTACTGCCACACTCAGAGACGTCAATTAACTTTAATGAGTATTTAATGTCAAAAATTTTCATTCAAATCTAGACCATAGACCCGGCAAGAATAGCGACTAGTCTTGAATTGTCATTTTTTGACGTTAAGTACTCATTAACGTTATTCGACGTCTCTGAGTGCGGCAGTTAGATGTATAGAATAAAGTTACACTAAGAAAAATCTATTCGAACTAATAGAATGCAGACGTCTGCAACTGACGTATTATAGACAAAACAACATGGCGCCCGCCGTGTAAAATGTAAGACAAGGTGTCGCATATTGACATTTGTATTTTATCCGTTCGAATAGATTGGCCTCCTCTACTCAAAGTCAAAGTCAAAATTCATTTATTCATATCTGGTATGAATACAATACACTTATGAATCGTCAAGACGCTAGATACCGAAACCCAGAAAAGGGGAGTGCGCAGCATACCTCAGTCTGCAATGATAGGTCTCCCAAACCCGCCCACGCCCCGATCCGCAACGAAGCGCCGACCCAAAATACCAAAATGACACTAAACGCATCAGGGCCCAACGCTCCGCTAGCAGAACGGCACGCAAGTAGGCTGTAGAGAAACCCACCATTGTCAACGAGTTAAGACATTGCAGGTACATTGTAAATTATGCACCAAATACAATCCCACAACTCGCCAATCACATAAACCGAAACATGCCGCGCACTACCAATCCAATCCAATACTCCCCCCTCAATCTTTAGATTGCCACCATTGATTGCAGTGATCTAGTGGTTCGCCCACTGGAATTAAGATCCAGCGGCCCCGGATTCGACCCCAGGGAAGTAAACATTTTTACCCGGTTTGGTTGGTGGTAGGACTTCTTTCAAGTCCGCTACCAGCATCTTAGCAAAATCTGTCGCCATAATAATAATGTTAACAGCATTATTGTGTTCCAACAATTGTTATAAGATAGCCAGCCCCTCTGCGGTTGAGGGTTGCAGGTGAACCTCGATTTCATCTTAGGCCCTTATCATCACTTACTATGAGGTGAGATGAATTGCAAGAGCTTCCCTGTCCCTGTTAAAATTTCTGTAGACCTGGCTAGAATGTGACGGCCCTCCCCATTCCGTCGCAACACCTTTAAATCTCAGGAGGAGCTCGCTAGCGCAGTGGCACAGCGCGCTTGGCCTGCGATTGCGTAAACTAAGCAATTTCGCTAAGGCCGGTCATTGGATAGGTGACCAAAAATTTATTATCTCGAGTTCCTCCGTGCTTCGGAAGGCACGTTAAGCCGTTGGTCCCGGCTGCATCTGCAGTCGTTAATACCCACCAACCCGGGCCAGCGTGGTGGCTTATGGCCCAATCTCCCTATATTCTTCCATCCATAGGGAAGGCCCGTGCCCCAGCAGTGGGGACATTAAAGGGTTGGTGATGATGATGATGACCTTTAAATCAATCACTAGTAATAATAATAATAACGGATAACGGATGCCACAAGGAAAATAAATCTAAGTTAATAGTGATACTTGTTTTACACACCGTACATTAGCGTCGACGTGACTATATCAACGCCAGCCCGGCTAGCATGACCACCCAAACACGATATGATATAGCCATTCATCGCGTTGAACTTACAAAAATCATTGGATATTTGACAGTTCAAATCGATAAATGGCTTTATGTTATGTTTAGCCTTAGAGGCTCATTCAATTCAGGCTTATTCAAGTGTTCAAATCCAATGATATTTGACTGTTCAACATGATAAATGGTTATATCATATCGCGTTTCGGTGGTCATGCGAGCCGGGCTGGCCTACAGATATTTTAACCGGGTAGTAGCACAAAAAGCCAGTGTAGCCGTGTGGTGACGGCAGAGTAGAATACAATTATCACCTCCCCAAATCTCTCCCGTGGGTGTCGTACAAGGCGACTAAGGATAAATCAGCGATGAGGAACGGGCAGCAGCGTTCCTCTTATAAAACCTAGCAATAGCAATGTACTGCGACTTTTGTGCCCGATAAATGGCAATAGGCTCGCCACCTATTACATGGGACCAAACATAATTGGCGAAACGTGGGTACTAGTTCACTTCTGCCTACCCCTTCAGGGATATAGGCGTGATTTATGTATGTAGTAGCACAAAAAACTGGACTACAACTTTGGCACTCACCATGAAATTGGCTATAGGGGTCTCGTCGGGTATCCTCTGGTTGGGCATCACGTAGGCCTCCAGGTCGAGCCGCCCGTCCGGCGCCTCCGCCACCACCACCTTGTAGAAGTGCGTGGGCACCGCGACCGAGTTGGCGCCAATCACCTGGTACCGCACGTAGCTTTTGCCGTCGCTCTCTTTCCTGTCAAAAGGTTTCATTTCAATTGAATATCAGGTACTTACTTACATACAAAGATTTTGGTGGTTAGAAAAAAAATTTCGAAAAATTATGATCTTGAGGCGGGAATCGAACCCGCGTCCGCTGCTATCCGGGCAGGTGCCTGACCGCTCGGCCACCCAAGACACTTGACAAGACAGTGTACGCGGGTTCGATTCCCGCCTCAAGATCATAATTTTTCGAAATTCCTTTTCTTACCACCAACATTTTTGTACTAATATTTCTAACATTTATATAATGTTAAAATTAAAATCGAATAGGTACTTATTTATCCAATTGAATTACATTATGCGCCTCCGAGGCGGTCAAACGGCTTCGCGTCAAACACGCAGATTTTCTGTTGTGCTTGCTAAGCAGTGGGATTGAAACGCTTGTCAAGAGGCTTGACCATAGATACATTTATACATTATACCATACATTTAAAATCACATCAAGCGCGTATCAAGCTCATAAATTTAATTCAAGCGTCAAGCGACCGTTGTAAACGATCAAAATTATTGACGCAAGCTAAAATCTACCATGGAGATCCTTTTGACACTTAACTTAATAGAAGAGACCACAGAGTACCTAACTAATAAGCCGTGTGTGACGGCAGAGCAGAATACAATTGTCATCACCCCCATCTCTCCCTTGGGTGTCGTACAAGGCGACTAAGCCCGGCAAGCATGACCACCGAAACACGATATGATATAGCCATTTATCGCTTTGAACTGCCAAAAATCTATGGAGTTTTGACAGTCAACGCGATATAGGTATGGCTATATTATATCCTGTTTTCATGGCTAGCCGGGCAGGGTAAAGACAACGCTGAGTAATGGGCAGCCATTCCTCTCATACTACCTAGCAATATATTGCGATTTATGTAGGTACCCGATATATGGCAATAGGCTCGCCACATGGAACCTAACTTAATTGGCGAAATGTGGGTACCTATTCGCCTCTGTCTACCCCTTCGGGGATATGGGCGTGATTTATGTATGTATGCAATATCCGGCTACCTTTCTCCTGGAATGGTAGCTTGGGAACCCGACTGCGCTATTATTATGAGCCGGCCCATTCATTCTGCGGCGTGTAGCCGAGCGAGGCAATTTGTATAAAGCTTCATTGTACCGCGTGCGGCCGGTTGCGTACCTTCTAAAAACCTACCTTCAAAGAATAAAAGGAGCCTTGGATAAGGCAAGGTAGATGCTGTTAAGTCCACGCAGCTTAGGTCCTTCTAAAAAAAAAAAAAAAGTAAAGGCAATCTCTTACCTCGGAAGATACAGCGGTCCGGTGCAGCAGTATACGTTGTCGTAAACCTTTGTCAGCATGCGGACATGTTTCTCGAGCTTCACCCACGCGTCCCTATTGAAGCCTTCCCCCACCTGAAAAGTGATATATTTTGTTTAGGAAAACGCTAAGAACTGAAATAATGATTTATAATAATAATTAAGGATAAGGAGATTCGATAAAAATCACTTGCTCTCAGATTATACTTTTGATTGATATTTATAAAAATAAAAATACAAAATTCAAAATTTAGCAAACCGCCATACTTGGTCAAACGCCGCGTGACATCACAATTTTTTTGACATTTTGTCTGCCAATCAAAATCACTAAACTTTAGAAACTGTCATGTTTTACGGTATAGTAACGTCACACAGACGCCATTGCTGTTTTGATGGAATTTGCATTGCCTATCCAAAATATGACTTTACTAAGTATGTATGAAAATCTTAATATTTTACAAATATATAATTTATTTTAAGTAAAGTAGATAAGCGTAAAAACAATGTGGTGTAATTAGTTTTTCAATATTAGTCATCATGCCTATTCCACTTCTATTTTCATACAGTCATGATTACCTATATGACTCTTGGGATAGGTGATTAGGCACTTGTGATAACGACTGATTAATTTTCCATGGATAGGTTTATACAATGAAAATAAAGATCCATATCTCCATATTTTTTATGCTACACAGGGATGCTCTTGACCTTCATCTCAACTGATGGTAGATGACGACACGAGCCGAAAATAGAATCGAGTTACACCTGCAATCCTCAACCACAGAGGGGCTGCCTAGCTAGCATGACCACCGAAACACGATATGATATAGCTATTTAACGCGTTGAACTGTCGAAAATCCAATGATTTTTGTTAGTTCAGCGCGATAAATGGCTTTATCATATCGTGTTTGGGTGGTCATGCTAGCCGGGCTGGCTTCTCACCACAAATTGTCGGAGTACAATATATGCCGTGTGGTGATGGCAGAGTAGAAGGAATGGGCAGCAGCGTTCCTCTTATACCACCTAGCAATGTACTGCGTCTTTTGTGCCCGATAAATGGCAATAGGCTCGCCACCTATTACATGGGACCTGGTTAGCGAAACGTTTCACCTCTGCCTACCCCTTCGGGGATATAGGCGTGATTTATGTATGTACGGTCGCGTCGATAAGTCCATTACCAGTTTCATAAAACGGTAGCGTAATCGTTGTTGTGGACTTACGACGTTTTTCTATAATGACATTTCACACGCACACACTCCCAGACCACCACCACAAAATTATAAGCCAATAAGAAGAATCGCAATTGTATATCTAATGCTGTCAACGTTATTATAATGGCGTCAGATTTTAATAAAATGGTGGCAGCTGGCCAGGCCGACTAAAAATATCCTACGACCAAACAAACCGAGTAGAAATTTTAATTTGACCACCTCCGTGGTCTAGTGGTTCGCCCGCCGGAATTAAAATCCAGAGGTCCCAGGTTCGATGCCCAGGGCGGTACAAATTTGTACTCGGTTTGGTTGGTGGTAGGACTTCTTTCAAGTCCGCCTGGCTAGCTACCAGCATCTTATCAAAATCTGTCGCCATAATGATAATGTTACCAGCATTATTGTGTTCCGACAATGTGTGACAAGATAGTCAGCCTCTCTGTGGTTGGGGGTTCCAGGTGATGCTCAATTCCATCTTTGGGCCTTATCGTCACTTACCAGCAGGCGAGATGAAAGGCAAGAGCTTCCCTGTTTAGCATAAACATAAACAAATTTGTACTCCTCTAGGAATCGAGCCTGAGACCATAGGATCTAATTTCGGAGGGCAAACCTTGAAACCGTTAAGCGATGTTGGCCATATTGCTATCCAGGGCGTTAAATAAACACGCGAACTATAAATGAACATTCATGTTTACGCTTTCGCACTGTTCTTTAAGCGGGGAACTCATTACACAAGCATGCCCGTGGTCATGCCTGCAGACATGCCCGCCGGACCTTGCGCTTCTATTGGCGTTTTTCCACTGAACGGCATCGGCACGGTGACGGCACAGCCGCTTTACGCTTGTTTTTGGGGACACACGCACACGGCTACAATAAATACACAATTACACATGCAGTTTTACCGGCCGGCGACGGCACCGGTGGGAGTCAACGCCGTGCCGTTGCCAGCGGCGATGAGTGGAAAACCATGGCCATATATTTCATACATTTTTGCTTCCCCGGCAGCCGGGCCGGTGCCGGCGCCGTGCCGGTAGCCGGGCCAGTGAGTGGAAAAACGCCCATTAGGTCTGTGCGATATTTGCCTAGTATAGAATCGCCTAATGTAGTCAGTCTGGCCTATACAAACAGCGACCTAGCTCTGCAAGTCGATTGCAATCGTCTGTCTACGAGTCACTCTCACTCATTAGGTATGATAGCAACGTTTGAGAGAGATGGCAACACAAAACCGATTCCAATTAATAGAGTAGAACCTCAGGTCCGCGCGGGCAAAGGTATCTGGTAGGCATGCCCGTCAAGTGAATTCCCCGCTTTACTCCTTCAATCCACTATCTATAGATAATGATAATTATGACGCACCACCTATGTTGAAACGTGCTATGTATAGACATACTATCACGCTTCGTACGTAACACGGACAATGGCCCAATGAGGAGGCTAACATACAGAAAAGCTACTCAAAATTCGAGTCCTGCTTAACATTTAAATATTGTCAAAATTTATGTTTTTCTATACAAATTGTGACAGGTATAAATAGTCCACTTAACTTTATAAGCAGTGCAGAAAATTTGAGTAGCGTTTCTGTATTCGGCGGTCAATGCGGAGAAGGCCCAGGTAAACTAACTATGCTTCGTACCTGTGGTGCCATGTTGCTGAGATAAAATGTTTGCTCCACATGTTTTTGTGATAAACGATGGTTACCGGCGGCTGCCAAGTGACCACGGTCAAAGCCGGAACCTCTATAGTCTGTGTTCTGCGATCTGAAATGTCACAAAAGTACAACTTATCAATTTGATTCAGCGTTGCACCCAGATATCTGGGGGCAGTATGTTTCGTCTACCATTCATATCACTCATCAAGACATCCACTCACTTTTGATTCATATCGTACATCACACCGGAAAGGTGCCAGCGATGAATGAATGTATTGAAAAGTGATGGAAGGGACCTGATCGAGAGACAGATGAAAGAAGACAGTGATTGGGATGACAACATTTAAATACTATTACACATAGGGCCCTCTGTTCTTAGTGGTTTACCCTCCACTATTTGAGTGCTTATTGGTCTTTACCACCGGTGTAGACCTTTTTTTTTGGCGAAGTGGCATGCATTTACGCACCATAACAGCCGCTAGCTAGGCGACTGGAGTGTGTAGGACTTGCTCAGCGCACGAAGCGTCAGCAATACCCAATAAACTCCTCCGGTGTTCCTCCTAGCAGAAATTCTGGGATCTGCCTCGCGGCAATTCACCAGTCACCACCGGTGTAGACCAACAAGCACCCTCCACTAATCGACTTTTACGAAATCCTTGTACGATGGTTCAGGACTGGCACATTCCAAGTTACTTTGTCGCTCCAAAGCGAGAATAGAAGCAAAACAAAGTCATTGAACAAACGTAATGTGGTAAAATAATGATTATCGTTACCCTACCTAAAGAATGGATGTATGCTTTCGTCAGGCATAAAATCACACTTGCTTCTATCAACTTGGTCATTCTTCGCTATGTGTGCCTTAGTTATGTGCTCAAAAACCCAATTGGGTACTCTGTTGCGTCGATCGTATGATAAAACATAGTCATCGTAGGAGCGGATGTTATCTAAGCTGGGGAAACCGTATTTCATTATTTGAGAAACCTAAAACAAGGAATGATAGCAATGATTGGTTAAATTAGAAACAATAAAAAGCGTAACAATAAAATTATGGCAATCAATAATGATTCCATAAGGAAAATATGAAATAAAAATATAATAAATATTATTGATATTTTAATTTAGTTTGGAAGGTTTTCAGATCTTTTCCATGAAGCAAGTACACTCAACAGCAGGTGAGGTTACTATAATAGGGATGATGACACTAACAAAGAATCACTGATATAATGATTAATAATAATAATTTAGGATAAGGAGATTCGTTAATAGTCACTTGTTATCAGATTATACTTGTGATTAATTTTTATTTTATAAAAATTAAAGTACCAAACTTAGCAATCCGCCATATTTCCTAAAACACAGCGTGACGTCATTATTTAGTTATCTCCATTTTGACATGTTATTTACCAATCAAATCCACTAGTTTAATATAGAAACATAGTGTCGTCACATAGACGCTATTGCTATTTTGGTGTTTTGGCGGAAATTTTTAATTGCATTATTCAAAACATGTTTTTTCTATCAAAATCGAAAGTTTTTACAATAATATAATTTATTTTGGGTAAAGTAGACACGTAAGAAAAACATGGTGTAGTTTTTCAAAATTAGTTATCATGCCTCTGTTGTCGTTGTTGCAATTGTTTAACTGTAATGGAGTTTGGTGAGAGAGATAGACCAACAAAATAAAATTTAATTACACTCAATTGTTAAAAAAAAGAGAAAGCAAGGCTAATTAAAAATCATTAGTTTATGGCAGTGTTTCCCAATTAGTGGCCCACCCCATGAATCTAGGGGTATGCTCAGCGATCTCTTAACTAAAATATCCTTAAAAAATTATGATGCAATAACTGCCAAAAAATTATTCAATTTAATGAATGATTAGTAGGTAAGTCAACCATATGCATCTTGCGCTTTCTCTCGAAGCGACGGTTCCCATCTTTCCTGCTCATTTTATTTTTTATTTACATAGCAATAACTAATTGGGAATCACTGGTTTAAGGTATGAAGTGGTTGATCACTTAGTCTGATCAGCCTTTTGTTCTTTGAACATTATTTATATGTTGAAAAGACTATAATTTTAATCTATTTTTATTGACTAACCCTGTCTTTGGCAGACCCTCCGTCCGCAAACGGAGCCGCGGCCGACACAGTTCCGAAGATAGGCAATGCAGGCATATTTTTGATTGTGCTCCCATTGATCACCACACATTTTTCGGTTACATCAAGACTCAAACCATGTTTGTACTGCCCAATGCAATAACCAACTAATCCCACAGTTCCCAGCTGCGCAACATGTAATATCTTTTTGGAAAACATAATTTTTGGTATTTTATAAAAATATATTATTATTTTCTCTTTGAGGTTATCTTCTCTTTGAGGTTATTTTCTGGATATCGACAACAGAAATTGAATGAATAGAATGACCAAGCTCCCTATTTACACAATAGTCAGTACCTACACTGCAGTAATATTTGTTTAACAGAAATAGTCCACCGACTTAATATGCAATGATTATGAGATTGACTGATAAAAAAGTGTTATCACAAAACATTATATCAGGCAGGCAGGCACTGATGTCTGACTGATTGACTGCCGCACTCAGAGACGTCAATTAACGATAAAGAGTACTTAATGTCAAAAATGACAATTCAAAACTAGTCGCTAATCTTGCTCAGTCTATGGTCTAGATTCAATTGAATTTTTATAACATTAGGTACTCATTAAAGTTATTTGACGTCTCTCAGTTGATGACACTGACATGACAGGGACAGCGGCAAGGATGAAGGAAGAACATTATACGTCCGATTTATCATTTATCCATAAATATTTTATGGCTTTCCAATATAATTGATTGATTTTCAGAAATATATCTCTCTAGATTAAAAATTTATCTTTATTTAAACATGTAAAACATTGTTGGATAAAAAGTTGTTACAAAGTTTCGCCTAAACAAAATAAAGTGGAATAGAATTTTTGTGGACCATGTAAATTCATTTTGCTTTTTGGGCAAATTCGGACATAGTCTGACATAAGACATTGACAGCTGTCAAAGATAAATGCAATGCAAGTCAATTAGCAGCTGTTGGTGATTGGTGGTGGGTCGGTGATCCATTTAAACCAAAAAATAGTAAGAAATTCCGATTGGAATTTATTTATATTATAAACTTAGTAATAATTATTTTAATTCCGAAGATTTTATGACTACATACAAGGAATATCCATAAATTAACCCAAAGTAAAATGACAAAAGTTCTTAGAGCTAACCGCATTTTTTCCGACTGCTTTCATGTTTGCAAATACAGCACAGCCGCTAAATCAGTTTCTACAGTTCGAATAACTGGTAAAGAATTTCAAACAGATGACTACACGAATGCCACGCCTAAAATTATTTCATATTTGGGACGCAACCTCCACGTACAAAAAGGACATCCACTATCAATGGTCCGCCAAAGAATCGTAAACTATTTTTATTCTTCTTTCACTCATGGAGGCAATCCAGCATTTAGTGTGTACGAAAACTTGTACCCTCTTGTTACAACAAAACAAAACTTTGACGACTTATTAATTCCGAAAGACCATCCTAGCAGGGCTAAATCTGATTGTTATTATGTAAACAAAGATGTACTGTTTCGTGCACATATGACTGCACATCAAAGCGAACTGTTAAAAGCAGGTCTCAACAACTTTTTGATGATCGGAGATGTCTACCGCAGAGACGAAATTGACTCTACACACTTCCCTGTCTTTCATCAAGTGAGTAAAGTACAAAAATATTTTTTTATATGAAAATGTTAAAAGTTATGTGCAATGGATTTTCAAAATCACACATCACAGCCTAATGATATCTATTCCACTGTGGTCCAGGCTATCGCTATGTTTAACAATGGAGGCAATACATAAGCCAAGTGCAGAAGAGTGTGTTTAGTTACCTGCAAAAGCAATTATTAATACCAATGTTTTAACAAACTTTACCCCTGTTTAACTCTTAAGAATAAGGACTCTATTACAATCAAATGTTGCTCTCTGGTCCTAAAAAGTAATAAATTTGCTTTGCAGGTTGATGCTGTAAGGTCACAACGTAAAGACGAGCTATTCCCTAATCACCCAGACTTAGAAATATTTGAAAACTCATTTGATCCAGATAATCCACATTTGTTTACAAATACTATCACTGACCCTTACAAACAGAAATGTCATACGTTAGATGCAGCTAAGCTAATGGAGAATCAATTAAAAACCCACCTAATAGGACTGGTCCACAATTTATTTGGAAAAGACATTGAGCACAGATGGGTTGAGGAATATTTTCCATTCACCCATCCGTCATGGGAGCTAGAAATCTTTTATGACAACAAATGGATGGAAGTATTGGGCTGTGGCATTGTAAGAAATGAAATTCTAGCGAATGCTGGTCCAAATAACAGCATAGCATATGCATTTGGGCTGGGCTTGGAGAGACTAGCAATGGCTTTATATAAGATACCAGACATAAGACTGATGTGGAGTGATGATTCTGGATTTTTAAATCAATTCCATGATAAAGATGTCAATACCAACATCACATACAAGGCTGTTTCAACATACCCGCAATGCATAAATGATATTTCATTTTGGCTGCCGTCATCTCAAACAGTTGATACATTCGTTAATAATGATTTCTATGATTTAGTTAGAGATGTGGGTGGTGATATTATTGAACAGGTAAGAGCTTACTGATTTGTTATATATATATTTCTGCAAAACTGTAAATGTAGCCCACATGAATTCATAATTATGATTATGAATAGACTTGGTCTTCACTTGACTTGGTTGAGTGTAGTAGCATCCTCTCTATCTTTCTTCAAATAGAATTGTGGCTACTTTTACAATGATAGAGCAGAATACAATTGTCACCATCCACTATCTCTCACACGAGTCTCGTACATAATGACTACAGGAAAGACAGCTGAGTAATGAGCAGCAGCATTCCTCTCATACCACATAGCAATATACTGTGAATTATGTACCCAATGGCAAGGCAACAGCTTTGCATGGAACCTAATAAAATTTGACAAGTGGGCATTAAATCACCTACCTTTCTGCCTCCATAATAAGGACTGTTAGGACTTGTAGGTACCTACAGTGCGTTCACAGTTATTTTACCTCTAACGTTTCCATTTACGTTTTAAGTGAGAGAAGGATACTAATATGACATTTCCATATGTTAGAGCAGGATGTTGAGAAATGTCAGAGGTAGAATAAGTGTGAACGCACTGTATAGGTACATATGTTTGTGGGCTTGAGCTTATTGTCTTTTTTTTTTCAGGTAAAACTAAAGGATAAATTTGTTCATCCTAAATCACAGAAGCACAGTCTATGCTACAGCATTGTGTACAGACATCTGGAGAGGACTCTGACTCAAACGGAAGTGAACGAAGTACATAAAGAAATAGAGAAAGCAGTCACAGACACTTTTAATGTTGCTATTAGATAACATATTTTTAAATAAATGTTGCCATTTAGTATGTAATTTCATATTTATATTTTATTTGATTTCTTTCAAACCTTCCATGGCCTGGAAGCAAAAAAAATTATGTAGAATGTGCCAGCCCCAATTCTCTCCAAGGGTGTTGTTAAAGTTGACTGAGGGAGACTGCCCGGAGTAGACCAATACCAATACCTTGGTGACCTTGGGGCACCAGAGTTGTGGAGGGCAAACCACCAACAAGCATACCCAAGGAGGGTTGGTGTCAGGCAGGCTGTAAAACTGTATTCGGCTCTGCCGTCATCACACGGATTGTAGGTATTTATGTCTTCCAGTTCAAATTTTCATAACTAAGGCTGACATCAGACGGACTGCATCGCAGCTACCACGCGCGGTCGATACATTTAACTGCGTGCAGTTGTACGTCCGACTTCGTGCAGTCATGGTATCAACTGCACGCGGTCGGCTGCAGTCGAGTGAAGTCAATATCAACTGTATGCAGTCGTGCCTTCAACTTCGCGCGGTCGGCTACATTTGTGTATTGTCGCCGCATGCTCTCCACCGCCGTCCGCATGCAGTTAGTCTGCAGTTACTCTTGGAGCCGAATGCACGTCGGTTGCGTCGAACGGTTTCAAAAATGGATTGAATATGAAGACACTGATTCTTTTACCTTTTGCCGTGTGGTGACGGCAGAGTAGAATACAATTGTCACCACCCCAAACCTCTCCCGTGGGTGTCGTAGAAGGCGACTAAGGATAAATCAGTGATGAGGAATGGGCAGCAGCATTCCTCTTATACCTACCAACTTGCAAAGTACTGCGACTTTTGTGCCCGATAAATGGCAATAGGCTCGTCACCTATTACATGGGACCTAGCCTAATTGGCGACGCGTGGGTGCTAGTTCACCTCTGCCTACCCCTTCGGGGATATTGGCGTGAATTATGTATGTATGTATGTATGTATGATTCTTTTAGTAAATCGTTTAATTGATCAAATGCAGCAACTGACATTCTAAAATAGTTGTAAAATTTACGTACATCTTGTCTTAATTTTGGATATAGTATGAAAAAATCACCTTCCGTATGGCAATTTAATAGCAAAGGATAAATCCATATGCGCTGCACGTTGCAGCTTTTTAATTCGATTACTACATCGCTGCCGACGGCGGCGCCGTATTAATAATATTAGAAGTAGTGTCTGTGCTTCCATTTCGACGTCAAACCAACCACTGAGCTCCTGGTCTAGATGCTTGGCGTCAACTACGCGAAGTCAGATCCACCTGCAGACAACTGCATGCAGTTGAATATAGCGACTGCGTGCGGTTGCCGATGCGACTTCGTGCAGTTGTGGTGCAGTCCGTGTGATCGCGGCCTAAGATAGAACATGCCGTGTGGTGATGGCAGATCAGAATACAATTGTCACCACCCCTCTCGTGGGTGTCGTACAAGCCGACTAAGGGTAAAGACAGCAATGAGTAATGGGCAGCAGCAATTAGAGGAATTCTAATAGCACCTATACCCCATTCACTTGGGCTTGAGACAAAATGTAAACAATCTTGTACGACTATCTACGAAATGCTCTTAAAAATAAGAAAGATGTAATTCTAAAATACATCATCAATTATAGACAAATAAAACTGTTAGCTGCTTTGAAATATTGGTGTTACACATCTTTATTTTTATATTAAAAGACATCAAGATTGTTTACATTTTGTGCTCAAGCCCAAGTGAATGGGGTATAGCAATACACCTAATGCGATTTATGTGCCCGGTAGTTGGCAATAGGCTCGCCATTACATGGGACCTAACTTAATTGGCGAAAAGTGGGTGTTAATTCACTTCTGCCTACCCCTTCGTGGCTATAGGCGTGATTTATGTATGTGTATGTATGTAATTTTCACAGCTAAGATAGAACAACGTCCGTGGTGTCAGCTACCTAGTAAACAATAAAAATACCGACATGTTGGCAACAAATTATAATATCAAACATTCACATTATGTACATACAACAATAAATTATACTGTACAATCCGCTTTTCGTACTTGACTCATTCGTAAAACAATCGTGACAAATTGGCACTGAAATAAACTTATAACAATCGCCCCTTCATAGGGCAGTCAGTGGTAAAATAGTTTGCCACCATAATTTGAACCTTGGTACTCTTGTGATAAGATTTAAAACCAATAAATAAATTAGCATGCATTGCCCTCCAAAGGGTTAAAAATGAGCCATATTTTTTCAAATGAACCTAATGTATATTTAAATAAACCTCGTAAGTTTAACTGCCGTACTTAAAGACGTCAATTAACTGTAATGAGTAGGTATTTATTGGCATAAAATTTCATTTAAATCTGGACCATAGACCCGGAATAGAATAAGCGACTAGTTTTGAATTCTCATTTTTTGACATTAAATACTCATTATCGTTAATTGACATCTCTGATTTCAGTAGCTTTGGTCTACCCGTCACTCTTACACTTTGCTAGTGTTCTGAATGAGTGAGTGCGACGGGTAGACCAAAGCAACTAAAATCGGCTTACATAAAACGGGGGCTGTTGTCAAAAACCGTGAATCGGAGAATATTTTATTTATTTATTTATTTTCAAGGGAAACATTGCATATTTAATGTTTCTTGTCGAAAATTTACACCTATTATATATGTCACAATTAAGTTTCCACAGATACGTAATAATAGAAGAGTCCCGAAGAGAGATAGGAGAGTTTTATGACATCTTTTCTCGATTCCAGAAATGGGCTTATAGTAAAGTTTATGAAGGAATTCAATAGTGCAGCGGCTTAGCGCACTCGGCCTGCGATTGCGTAAACTAAGCAACGTTCGCTAGGGCCAGTCATTGGATGGGTGTACAACAATATAATATCTCGAGTTCATCGGAAGGCTTAAGCCGTTGGTCCCGTTTGTATCTGCATACCCACAAATTATATAGCTGCATACCTACCACTCCTCAGAGGGCCAGCGTGGTGGGTTATGTATGGCCCATACTCCTCCCTATATTCTTCCATCCATTGAGAAGGCCTGTGCCCCAGCTGTGAGGATGAGGACATTATTACAGTGCTGGTAGTTCGTCAGTTTGACTATCAGGACCATTGGACAAAATATGGCTTTTGTTTAAACAAAACGAATACTTATACAAAGTTTAATATCATAACCTTAAAAAATAATAATTGTAGTAGCGATTCGCCACTACAGTTTATTGTTTGTGTCTTTTATTAGTTTTTGCGAAATAATATCCCTAGAAGTAAGTAATTGTTTATCATGTAGGACAGGCACGAAAGAACCTAGGTACCTTATTAATAACACTTAACCGAATGCGTTGCATGCCATTCTACGCCGTGATTTTTAATTAGCACAAATACTCCATTGTGTGTATTGGGACATATAAACACTTCCGAAATAAGGTCATGCGTATTGCTTAAATCGTAAATTCGCGATTTAAATGTGTTGGTCTCATATTAGAAGTAGTTTGTAAGATATGCACTTTCAAATAGTGAAATAGGTAGGTATTTGTGATAATAAACAATCACAGTGTACATAGATGTTCAATTGAAGACCAATTCGAAATTAGAACCTATTACATTTACAATTTGACACTAAACTTACAATGTACACTTTACCTAATACAATCACAGTCAAATGAAATCAAATTGTCTACTCCTCTGAGTATACCAAAATACTGGAAATAAAAATCTTCTTATAGATACCTACTCCGTAAGTTCTATAGGCCAGTTTAGGTCGTTACAACTAATAAATACGTAGATTTATGCATTCTCTGAATGCGAAGTTCACAAAGAATAAAATTCAAATCTTTCAAACGAGAGATTCACAATAACAATTTCGACACATGTTTGGTGTCGCTTAGAATCCAAGAATGCAATCACCATTATCAACATCATCGTAGAGAAAAGAAATGTCACCTTCCATATCTTCGTTATCTTCGCACTCCATTGGTTCCTGAGGTAAATCCCTTCTTCTCTTCTCTTCTTCTTCGGACTCAACTTCAGGTGAAACCTTATCAGTGTTGAGGTTGCTGCTGCTATCTCTTACCGGTTCCCCAATTTCATTACTGTTTGAAGCTATTTCCACATTCTCCTCTGCGAGTCTCATGCGCTTGGCTTTCGAAGCTAGCGGTTCGTCGTCTGACGATTCACTCTCCTTATTGTTGAGGCCTTTTTCTGTAGCATTCATCTCAAGCGACATTTGGCACACACCCGAGGCGTCTTCACGGCGAACCCGCACCCATTTTTGTTTACGTTTCGATTTTCTTTTGTTAGATTTAAACATTTTCAGAGGCTGAGCTCCTTGCAGCACAGAATTGTATGACGTTCTTAAAAGTGACTTTAATCTAGTACTAGGCGATTCTTCGCCCTCTATGTCGTTTGTTAAATCTATCACCGGCCTGTCAATGGCAGACGAAATAACCTTTTGCTGGTCTTTCAACCTAACACACACGTTGATAGGTGCCACCACCCCTGTGTGTAGGTCCAGAGTGAAAAATTTCTTCTTGTTCTCACATGCATATTTTAAGTGCACAAATGAGGAGACAAGACTCAATTCAGTTGTAGTCTTTTTTGGTGAAATTGTGATAGTCGGTTTGACGTTGACACCGGTCTGCAAATATAACGGTGGAGGTTTTGGAGCAATTGGAATTGCAATGCCTGTTCCGACAAGCGGAATTACGCTTGGTTGGTTTACAGTTGGTGCTGGGGCCATGTCTTCCATTGATATGCCTGACATTTCCATCAGATCTGATAAGAGAGTATTCCTGCTCGCGGCAGTATTAGTACTGGCCGCTGTAGTTTCATTGCTATCTGGGACGGTTTCGACCTCAGAACTGTTTGGATTTGTGTTTTTGTTTTCCTCATTGTTTTTGGATATATGTAAATCATCAGTAATGGGTTTAGGAGGTGAACCTATAAATAAATTACTATGATCAACTTCTTTCGGTTCTTCACTGACGGTTTCACTTCCTGTTGGTTGGCTAGAGAGATTAGTAGAATGCGACAAAGCGCTTTGTTCCTTTTCATTAATTTCACTGTGTTCAACGTTAGTCTCTACGGCATTGACATTTGTTCGGTTTTCTCTTATCTTCTGCATATCATCGTCTTCAGCTAACGACTGAAGAGCCTGGTTAGCTGTTTCCATTTCAGCTAATTCGGCGTTCTGGGATTCGTGCGCTGTATTATTTTTACCATGGGCGTCCACTGTAGGCACACTTACTAAATTATTATCTATTTCTGTTGGCTTGTCTGATATTTGATCATCAATAAGGTTGACGACTTCTCCGCTATTTTTCAATAAATCTGACTGAAATGCTGACTTATTCAACATAGATAATGGTGCATTTGCTAACTGCTGCTGTATCAACGATAATATTTCCGGAAGGGCTGCCAATTTTCCGGAATCTAATTTAGCCCCAGAATCTAAGTTAAATGAAAGTTGGCCATCGGTTCCTAATACTAATTCAATCCCCTCTGGCAATGCGACATTCGGACACGGTGCGGAAGGTTGCAACGTAGGTTTTGGTGCCGCCGGGTCACTACCTGGCAGTTTTCCTTCAGTCAGTAATATTTTATTGGGCCCTAAAAATATAGGACTAGCATTTCCAATTTTTTTTTGTTTAGAATTTAAGTATAACATTTTTTGCATACTTTTGCCTTTGTCTTTCTCGGTGTAAGTAATAAGATGGTTAAATTTTTTATAAGGTCTCCTGGGTTTTTTGGATTCGGGTATCATTTGGATATATTTATTTCCTTTGCCTATTGGCTGTATAGTAGGTGCAATGAGCGCGTGTTGGGGCAGTACTTTTATACGAGGCATTTTAATTTGTGTTTCTTCTGAAGTGGTAATTTTGGTCTGCGCGTTATTAGATTCACTTGCTACAATTTGTTCTGTGTCATCTATTGTTATAATCTCCATGTCATTGTCTAGGCTTTTATTTTTATTTTCTACGTCTACATTTGTGTCTGTAATAACATTTGTATCGCCTTCATCACCACTATAATGGTTTGTATTCGCTAATTTTTCATGACACAATAAAGAGATTTCTTTCTGGGCCACACTTTCAGCGGAAGTAATAATTTGACTAGATAGCGTCCCGGTTTCCCCATTAGAAGGATTTGAATAGTTCAACTGAGGTTTATTTGGTGCTGGAATTTCCTCGTCATCAGAAATAGGTATTGAATCATCAGCTCTTATTCTCCGCAATGTCTTATCCGCTAATTCTATCCGGCAGCAGCAAATACAAATTCGAGGGCATTTGTGTCTTCTCCTCATCGTAGGATGATCAATCTTACTCCTCGCCCAACAGCAAACCATACTAAGATTAGCACTAGATAATCTTTTGTTCGATTTCCTATTAAATTTTGCTAGTGTCTTCTTTTTTAACCTCTTATCTTCGTTTGGCTCATTTTTCTTTTCAACAGGCGATTCAATATCTCCAGCGGTATTGGTGCCCTTCTCGCCTGTGTTCGAATTCTGTTCGAATTGTTTTTCGTTTTCTTCCAGTTCTCTCCTGATGTTGCTTATTTTCTTTTCATTTTTTGAGAGTTTGTTTGCAATTGGATTGATAACGTTTCCGTTTATTACATAAAACATTCTTAGAAGCGCGTCCAAAGTTAATAATGCGTCATCAAAAGCGAGTAGGTCGTTATTAGGCTTTTCATTATTGATAATAGAGCCTTTAGTCACCCAACCCAGAGTTGACCAATCCGTTCGCTTTCCGAAATGTAATAAAGGAGTTTTTTTAGTTACTTTATAAATTTTTTGGTTGTTTTTATTCAAATTGTTGTTATCGGGGAGTTCATCTAATGCTACGGTCTTTTTATTTGTTATATTTGTTATAGTTTGTATGGGTTCTTTATGTGCCATTAGCTGAACCGGAGGTTTGTACCTATCATTAGAATCTGACACATTCATTGGTGTTATTTCTGCAGTATAAAGGCGTTTGTTCATCCTGCGGATGTTTTCAATATCAGGTAAATGTATAGTTTTGTTTCTTTCTGGTACAGAAGCATCTATTGCACTTGGAAATATATTTTGAGGTTTCAGTGGGGATAGGTCAGTTTTAACAGTTTGGTTGATCAGGCACTGAGCAGGCATCGCCGAAGGCAGTACAGCGGACATCTGTTCGTTCAACTCCTTCAATTTCTCCATGGCAGCCGTAGCAGCCACGTCATTGTGTGAAGATTTCAAATACAAAGTGCCCTTCACCAGTTTGGACTCAAAGGCCTTACTGACGTCAATTGTCATAGGTTTTACGGTCCGCAGCATTGCGCGGTTTCGTGGCGAACTTAAAAATCCTACGGTCAATCTTTTTAATCTGGTATTGAAATCCGGATTTTTACACAGTTGAATTGGATTGTAACTCCGACTTCTAGGTTTTTGCAACAAATAACTGGAGCTCTTGACCCTCATTTCTTCTGGTAAATCTTCGGATTCGCTATTCGAATCATCACGTGACACAGTGTCGCCATCGACAGAGTTTGAATCGGCGGATACGTCTTCAGTTTCACTTATTTCTTGCTTTATGTCAATATTGTCCATATTTTTATGTCTAGGCTTACTTTCAATATAAACAATATCTATTAGTGATTTGTCACGAATTTCATATATGTCTTTATCTTTTAAAACCGTAATATTATCCAGTTTTGTTGTAAACACTATTGGCTGCATCAACAGCTTCAAGTCAAACTTGCCATCGCTTTCTTCTGCGGGTTCTGGATTTATTTTTGACAAAGGGTAATCTGTAATAAATAATTTTACGCTTAAAAACTGTATGTGTATTTAATAAAATACTATAAATTCAGATAAGAAAGTAACATACCTGTATTATCTGGGTGGTGATTACATTTAATGATATCTTCTTCCTCTTCTACTTCAATCCCGTCATCGACCAATTCAACTCCGTCGTCGGTAAATGTCAAGTCAGTTGGAACACCCAAAAACGGGTTCGTGATTAATGCATTTTCAACATTAGAACAAACGACAGGAGGTTCTTTTATTTCTGGATCGACACTTTGTGATACCATATCAGACTCAGTTCGATTTTCTGAGAGTGGTATTGAATTTTCATATTTTTGAGTAATAGTTGAGTCCGGCTTATTACATGCACTGTTTTCTTGTAACGGAAATGGTTTTTTATCGTATTCCACGTTTACTTCTACTGCATTGGTGCTAATTACATTACTAATTTTTGGTAGTCCGTCAGTATCGTTAACATTACCAAAAACGTTCGTAATTTGAGGCATTGTTATTGGCACTTCTATTTCTACGTAGTCATTTGTAAGCAAATTTAAGTGTTGTCCTTGATTTAAGTAATTTTCATTGGTATTGTGTTGCACTTTATCGTTGTTAATTTCCATATACGATTCTTGATTACTGAAACTTTTATCTACATTGACGTCCATTTCTTCATCGCCCCCGTCTATATTTGAGATACTTTGTAGGAGTCTCGTATCTCTTTTATGTAGTTCTGCCATCAGGTCTTCCGTATTTGTTTGGTTATGCTCCAAGGTGATATCATCAATTGGTTCTGTTTTAACCACTGTATTGCCCAATATTGGCGCCTTTTCAGTTAGACCCCCTTGGGATGTTTCAGTATTAACTGGACTCTCTGTATCGGAATCGGCTTCAGGTACTTCAATTGTCTCAATATTTGGTTCTAATAAAACTAGGTCTGGTTCATTATCTGGAATAGTAAAATTAAATTATTGACCAATTACTACTGAATCTGGAAGGCGTTAATAACTACTCTTTTGAACTACTCTTCTCTGTTATCTATATAACACATTCGGAGTAAGAAAAACTTTTACGGATTAAGTCTCGCGTATATTTAATTATGTACATACATACATGCACGCTTTTTCCCGCAGGGGTAGGCAGAGATCACTCTTTTCACTTGGTACGATCCTAACCAGTGACGGCTGTACTTTAAGTGCACTCGTGCGCTGAACCACCAATTGAAAAGATTTAAAAATTACAAAATATTACTTCATCTTCAGTTTTAAATTACTATATTTATTGTCTAAACAAACAAAATCATAACAAATTATAATATGCAATTATGAAAAATCAATTTAAGCGCTTTGCTAAGCTAATAAGACTTATTTTTTCTGTAAATAAATATTCTCGTGCGCTCCGGCGAGCGCACGAGGGCTGCTAATATAACTTGTATGGGTTACGAGGTAAGACGCCTGGCGCGTGAAACGAAAGATAGTTCATAGAAATTTACCAAAAAATGAGACTGTTCTCGTGCGCCTCACGAGCTAACCGAAGACTACCGAGAGGCACCGAGGGCATCTGATGGTTTGGCGAAATTCTAGCGCGTTATGGGGTAACCGATGACCTCTCGATAAGAGTATAGTTTCGCTGTATCAGTGACGCGATAATTATTGTTTGTTTTTGTTTACATTACGTAATTGTTTTTTGTGTTGGTTCCATTTTATACTGTGTGTATGTGTGTGTGTCTGGGTGTGTGTGCATGCGTGCGTGCGTGCGTGCGTGCATGCGTGTGTGTGTGTGTGACTGGGTGTGTGTGCGTGCGTGCGTGCGTGTGTGTGTGTGACTGGGTGTGTGTGCGTGCGTGCGTGCGTGCGTGTGTGTGTGTGTCTGAGTGTGTGTGCGTGCGTGCGTGTGTGCGTGCGTGCGTGCGTACGTGCGTGCGTGTGTGTGGTGTAAGTGACAATGAGCATAAACATTATTATATTGGGAAAATCAAGTGCACCACCAGTTCGATAACCCACCAGCCGCCACTGATCCTAACATACTTCTTTCGCTTCATCCAATCTCATTAATGTGTTATGCATGCCCGTCGGTTTCGGGTACTCTTGACTTGGCCCTTCTTTAATAGACTTTTATGTAACATCCCTTACTTTACAGCGGATGTGGTCACGGGAAGGCTAAAGATGACAACAGGATACAGAGTAATAGTTAACTATTACGGTTAACTGTTACTTATTATGAAGACACCACAGATTTTACGTCAGGTTAAATAATAAAAATGCCAAACATCTAAATATACGTGAGTTTAATCAGTAAAAGTAGTTTCATTTCAAATAATATTGACATTATTTTATTTGAAATTAACTTTTATAATTATATTTAATAGGTTAATACTCACCATTTGTTTTGCTTGTTGGAATGTTCTGTGATCTGAATTTGTTTTCCTGCAATAAACATACACATTTATATATAAAATTATGTTTTTGATCAATATGAATGAAAAATAAAACAATATGTCAACATAGCACACTTACGAATTCCTCGGGTAATATTATACTTTTCGCTTCAACCAATTTCTTCCATTCTAAAAATGGTTTTGTGATGATATATGGATATCTAAAACAAGATAAATCTAATTAATATTGTTTGGTACGTTTGTTTGGCATTTTATAGTAAGACATTCCCATTTGAAAGTGAGTAGGTACACACAGCTTTGAAGAATGAAAGCAGAATTACGATGCGAGCGACATCGCATCGCAATTTTGTGTTCTTGGATTTTATCTTATCGAAATTTTAGGGTTAATTTTACATACATACATATATAACGCCTATATCCCCTAAGGGGTAGGCAGAGGTGAACTAGCACCCACGTTTCGCCAACTATGTTAGGTTGTATTTATCGGGCACAAAAGTCGCAGTACTATTGCTAGGTGGTAGGTATAAGAGGAACGCTGCTGCCCATTCCTCATCACTGACTTATCCTTAGTCGCCTTAAACGGCAACCACGGGAGAGATTTGGGGTGGTGACAATTGTATTCCACTCTGCCGTCACCTCACGGTTAATTTTAACGACGCTTTATCGATCTCAAACTCGGAGAAGACGCACCTCTTTGCTATTGCCATTTCAAAATGGCTGGGTATGTAGTTCTTCGTCTTTTCAATCAGCCTGACGTTCCCTCTGTAGTTGTACCAAAACCGATAGAAATCGATGCGCACTTGTTTCTTCACTTGATACCAGCGCTTTTGTAGCAGCATTGGTGAACATTGCCTCCCGCTGAAGACAGATTGGTGATTTTTACAATAAAATTAAGAAAAATTGACACTAATTACATTTAAACTTTCACGTTTCATGATCAATATCTAGGTATAGGAATTAACACGATTATGTAATTAAATTTATAATGCCTGACGTTTCAACCGGGTTGCACCGACCGTGGTCATAGGCGGACTGATGCGGTAGCACACCTCCACCGCGGAATCATAGCAGCGGAACCGCAATGATTCTGCCATATCCTGTACGCATCTAGGAGAAGCGGAACACTAGCGAAATTGCCTGTTCTAGCGCTACGAGTTTTACGCCTTTTTAAAGTTAAAGTCCAAAATAATATTGCTTCTTCCTCTGCCTCTGATAATGACGACATTTCAATCCGATTGTCTCAACTAAACTATCTGACTGACTTCTATGCGTTCCGACGCGAATCAGCGCAGCGGAACGCTTGCCAGTTCCGCTACTCAAACACACTAGATCGGAACGGAATCCATACAGCGGTTTTGCTACTCTAGTTTCGCGGCGGAGGTGTGCTAAGGGTCTGTCGTTAATTCCCGTTTTATTTCACCATTTATATTGAAATTGACAACATTTAAACAAAAACAAGTTATGATAATTATTAAATCAAATGGTCCCTCGGAGTAAATAGAACTGGAGTAGCCTTTGCCTAACATTCCCCTCTGCCAAACGCACAAGCATCGGATGCCTGTGCGTTATATAAAACTAGTTGAGCCGCCATTTTAAAACCACAATAATCAGAACGTCTTGCCGTGCAGAGCTCCCACTAAAATGCCTGCCTGTGCTGTTTTTTAGCGTTAAAAAAATTCGAAAACATCTAGTATTCAAAAAGATGGCGTCACATTTCATTTTTAAGTATTATTTTTAAGATTTGATATTTATTTACTTCATAATTTCATGTTTTAGCATACTACAATTTCAAATTTCGAGCCATAGTCTCGTGGGGAGTCGGCCGTGACGTCATCAAACGATCTTCCAGCGCACTCCCCACGAGACTACCTAGGGTTGAACATTATCGCATTTCAATTAATTAGACAATAATTTAAAAAAGTTTGTTGTTAATAAATAATTTTAATTTTGTCATTTCGTATTAATTAATTACCAATTATAATTTCGTTTTAACAATATACGTTGCGTGTTTATATTTAGTTTAGTATTAAGTACATACCTACCTACACTTTTGCGATAGCTTGAAGCTTATTTTTTGCCACACTACATGGAAATATAAAATCATTAGTGAATTAATAAAATAAAATAAGAATAAGACTATTTTGCCCTTTATTCATGCTGGGCGGCGCTCATAAACATTAAGAGTACCTATGCTGTAGCATATACAGCGTCCCTGACTTTATAAAATAAGCAAGGGTAAAAAGGTACCAGCACAGCCGATTATTTCTGAGAAACCTAAATTTTTTTCAAGCCACAGCACAAATTTTTTTTTTTGTTGTAATCAGCAACCCTAATTGAATTGCACTTCATTAATAGTGATGTCACGTCATCGATATTGCGATTTTACGAGGGAGTAATGAATGAATGAATGAATGAAAGTAACATTAAATTTAAAATATGTATTATGATTTAAATCTATACATTGTGTTCCTGAGGTTATACATTAACTTAGGCATTTTATTCAGACTATTAAATTGATAAATTTTTAATATGGATTAAATTTATGATACTTTTATGAATTGAAGTTCCTTTAATTTTGAAATCCTAGAATAAAACTATAGAGATATAGAATAAAACAGGTCAAGTCAACCTTAAGCCAAATGGCATATATGATGTTAGTAATTGCCGTGTAGTCACGGCAGAGCAGAATATAATTGTCACCACCTCAAATCTCTCCCGTGGGTGTCGTACAAGGCGACTACGGATAAATCAGTGATGAGGAATAGGAAGCAGCGTTCCTCTTATACCACCTAGCAATGTACTGCGACTTTTGTGCCCGATAAATGGCAATAGGCTCGCCACATTTTACATGGGACCTAACATAATTGGCAAAACGTGAGTGTTAGTTCACCTCTGCCTACTCCTTCGGGGATATAGGCGTGATTTATTTATGTATGTATGTATGAGAGAAGAGGAAGTAAAATCTCCAATTTTTTAACATTTTGTCTGTATGTATGTTTGTGCACGCATCATGCATAAACTACGAGACGGATTTTGATCCCATTTGGTATGATGATAGCTAAATGTCATTGTCAACATTTAAGTTAAATTTATTTTTTATTAATATTTAAAAGCTCCTTTAAAAAACCCGGTGGTCCAAGTGCAATACTTCGATTTACTAGGAGTTAGGTATGGTGGCACCAAAGTCTTCCGTACATAAATGAAGCTTTTGGAAAATATTATTGTAGTATTAAAATCAGAAATGATCGGTATGTGTAGTTCAAGCAAAAATACCTCTGCCCCTAGCCGGTATCCTAATTGCTAGTATTTATACTGTAAGCTTTCACATTCCCGAAACAGCTAATTTTTAATTATAATTTTCAGTTTTCCTAAAGAACACGAAAAAAATGGGTTGATGCTTGTAATAGGCACGTCTCTTGGGCATCTACAAGAACAAGTACTACTTGTTCCGTAAATTTTGAGCCGTCTCAGTTTCAGAAATTATCTAACAATAGAAGAAGATTTTATAGAATACAAGTTTGTTTTTTCCTCGCAATTGTGTTGAAAAACGTCGTATGCAACTCATATGCATTGGTCATTACACACTCAGTTTCCTTACCGCGTTCGCTTGCGGCTCGCGCTTGCAATAATGCCTCGTATATAATGACCAACATAGCATACTCGTAACATAATGTACTATTTTAACTTTTAAGATCCACACATTTTGATTTTTGATTCCCCTTAAAATTTAACAATTCCCAGTATCATACGAGAAATCTAACTATATTCACTATCGCTTTGTTAAAAATAATGTTTAAGGGTTTCTCCTTTCCATTATGATTATACGCGAAAGGGTCCACACAGTGATTTCTGAAAGTGAAAATATATAATAACACCTATTGTAAATACTTTTTAAATGCAATAAGCTATTAAGTATAAATTTGTATTTGATTGATATAGCTTTCGAAATCTGTCAAAGTTTTAGATAGATTTCATATATGAGTGTCTTTGCAAAATCGAAAGAAGGCTGATTGTAAAGTAAGCGTGTAAATCATCATTTAATTTTTAATAATGTAAGAATACTAACGCAAAATTAATGCATTCATTCATTGAACGAAACTGATTTATCGATATCGATATTCTCGTGCTATGTCATGTCACTACTCACACAATGACATTCGTGTGTTTGAATAGAACGTTAACACACTATTTTAAGTATGTTTGCGTGAATTTTAAATATGTGTGTCGTTTTATGCATGTGTGTGTTTGTAAATACGCAAAAAGTTTTTGTATCTGTGTGCAGCCTTTCAGTGTAGTAGTAACCTCACCCCCCGCAAAAAATGGCAGAAAAATATGTACGAGAAATTGACTAATGGCTACTCCAGTCCTATTTACTCTGAGAATGGTCCAAATGGTTTAATAATAAACTCCAAATGGTTTAATAAACTTCTTCTGGAGCTTCGGTCATCTAGAACACTATATATTTTTTTCAGAATAAGTATATTATTAACAAACTTATGAGATTTTAAAAAATAAGACTAAATGGTCCAAAATTGGAATTTTAGGATTACTAAGGGCCGGTTTTTGATGCATAGTTAACTGTTTACCAATTGTTAAAATTTGTTACTTATCTTTAAATATCACTGATATTTAACAATTAGTATCATATCAGACTGATATTTACCCATCAGTAACATTAGTAATTAAAACTATTACTAATGGTTACCTATTAGACTGATATTTAGCAATTAGTAATAATTTTTAACAATTGCTTGAGTTAACTATGGATATAAAAACCGGCCCTATGAGTATAACATTGCAATCATACATCATTTTTACAAAATTGAGTTAACCTCGAAAAAAATTTAGACAGTTGTGATGTAAATTTTTATTTATTTCTAGGGCCTATGATGACATTATTGACATTAACCCCACACAAAAATCCTACAGTTATGTTGTGGCTTAGGTCGTTTTCTCGGAGTAAATAGAACTGGAGTAGCCTTTGCCTAACATTCCCCTCTGCCAAACGCACAAGCATCGGATGCCTGTGCGTTATATAAAACTAGTTGAGCCGCCATTTTAAAACCACAATAATCAGAACGTCTTACCGTGCAGAGCTCCCACTAAAATGCCTGCCTGTGCTGTTTTTTAGCGTTAAAAAAATTCGAAAACATCTAGTATTCAAAAAGATGGCGTCACATTTCATTTTTAAGTATTATTTTTAAGATTTGATATTTATTTACTTCATAATTTCATGTTTTAGCATACTACAATTTCAAATTTCGAGCTATAGTCTCGTGGGGAGTCGGCCGTGACGTCATCAAACGATCTTCCAGCGCACTCCCCACGAGACTACCTAGGGTTGAACATTATCGCATTTCAATTAATTAGACAATAATTTAAAAAAGTTTGTTGTTAATAAATAAGTGTAATTTTGTCATTTCGTATTAATTAATTACCAATTATAATTTCGTTTTAACAATATACGTTGCGTGTTTATATTTAGTTTAGTATTAAGTACATACCTACCTACACTTTTGCGACCGCTTGAAGCTTATTTTTTGCCACACTACATGGAAATATAAAATAATTAGTGAATTAATAAAATAAAATAATAATAAGACTATTTTGCCCTTTATTCATGCTGGGCGGCGCTCATAAACATTAAGAGTACCTATGCTGTATATGCTTACAGCGTCCCTGACTTTATAAAATAAGCATGGGTAAAAAGGTACCAGCACAGCCGATTATTTCTGAGAAACCAAAATTTTTTTTCGAGCCACAGTACATATTGTTCTTTTTGTTGTAATCAGCAACCCTAATTGAATTGCACTTCATTAATAGTGATGTCAACGTCAAGATATTGCGATTTTACGAGGGAGTAATGAATGAATGAATGAATGAAAGTAACATTAAATTTAAAGTATGTATTATGATTTAAATCTATACACTGTGTTCCTGAGGTTATACATTAACTTCGGCATTTTATTCAGACTATTAAATTGATCATTTTTTAATATGGTTTAAATTTATGATACTTTTATGAATTGAAGTTCCTTTAATTTTGAAATCCTAGAATAAAACTATAGAGATATAGAATAAAACAGGTCAAGTCCACCTTAAGCCAAATGGCATATATGATGTTAGTAATTGCCGTGTGGTCACAGCAGAGCAGAATATAATTGTCTCCACCTCAAATCTCTACCGTGGGTGTCGTACAAGGCGACTACGGATAAATCAGTGATGAGGAATAGGAAGCAGCGTTCCTCTTATACCACCTAGCAATGTACTGCGACTTTTGTGCCCGATAAAGGGCAATAGGCTCGCCACATTTTACATGGGACCTAACATAATTGGCAAATCGTGACTGTTAGTTCACCTCTGCCTACTCCTTCGGGGATATAGGCGTGATTTATTTATGTAAGTATGTATGTATGAGAGAAGAGGAAGTGAAATCTCCAATTTTTTTACATTTTGTCTGTCTGTATGTATGTTTGAGCACGCATCATGCATAAACTACGCGACGGATTTTGATGACATTTGGTATGATGATAGTTAAATGTGTCAACATTTAAGTTAACATTTTTATTAATATTTAAAAGCTCCTTTTAAAAACCCGGTGGTCCAAGTGCAATACTTACATGTACTAGGAGTGAGGTATGTGGCACTAAAGTCTTCCGAACATAAATGAAAGCTATTGGAAAATATTATTGTAGTATTAAAATCAGAAATGATCGGTATGTGTAGTTCAGGCAAAAATACCTCTGCCCCTAGCCGGTATCCTAATTGCTGGTATTTATACTGTAAGCTTTCACATTCCCGAAACATCTAATTTTTAATTATAATTTTCAGTTTTCCTAAAGAATACAGAATAAGAAAAAAAAGGGTTGATGCTTGTAATAGGCACGTCTCTTGGGCATCTACAAGAACAAGTACTATTTGTTCCGTAAATTTTGAGCCGTCTCAGTTTCAGAAATTATCTTACAATAGAAGAAGATTTTATAGAATACAAGTTTGTTTTTTCCTCGCAATTGTGTTGAAAAACGTCGTATGCAACTCGTATGCATTGGTCATTACACACTCAGCTTCCTTACCGCGTTCGCTTGCGGCTCGCGCTTGCAATAATGCCTCGTATATAATGACCAACATAGCATACTCGTAACATAATGTACTATTACCTATTAAGTTCCACACATTTTGATTTTTGATTCCCCTTAAAATTTAACAATTCCCAGTATCATACGAGAAATCTAACTATATTCACTATCGCTTTGTTAAAAATAATGTTTAAGGGTTTCTCCTTTCCATTATGATTATACGCGAAAGGGTCCACACAGTGATTTCTGAAAGTGAAAATATATAATAACACCTATTGTAAATACTTTTTAAATGCTATAAGCTATTAAGTATAAATTTGTATTTGATTGATATAGCCTTCAAAATCTGTCAAAGATTTAGATAGATTTCATATATGAGTGTATTTGAAAAATCGAAAGATGACTGATTGTAAAGTAAGCGTGTAAATCATCATTTAATTTTTAATAATGTAAGAATACTAACGCAAAATTAATGCATTCATTCATTGAACGAAACTGATTTATCGATATTGATATTCTCGTGCTATGTCATGTCACTACTCACACAATGACATCCGTGTGTTTGAATAGAACGT
The DNA here is from genome assembly GCA_963931975.1 of Cataclysta lemnata. Lineage (NCBI taxonomy): Eukaryota > Metazoa > Arthropoda > Insecta > Lepidoptera > Crambidae > Cataclysta > Cataclysta lemnata. The sequence continues at coordinate 4,981,846 of OZ008360.1, forward strand.
TAACACACTATTTTAAGTATGTGTGCGTGAATTTTAAATATGTGTGTCGTTTTATGCATGTGTGTGTTTGTAAATACGCAAAAAGTTTTTGTATCTGTGTGCTGGCATTCAGTGTAGTAGTAACCTCACCCCCCGCAAAAAATGGCAGAAAAATATGTACGAGAAATTGACTAATGGCTACTCCAGTTCTATTTACTCCGAGGTCGTTTTAGAAAGAAAAAATTTAAAATTTAAAAATAAAATACTAAAAATCGAAATTAACGAAAATGAAAAAATACGTGTTTATTTTTTTATGTCTATTTTCTATACATATAATAAAACAATACCATATAAAAATGTAATGTTGTCAATTACATAAATAGATCCCTTTGCCTTCCCTAAAAAAGACCAGTGTGAGAATCGCCTATAGTCCGACAAGTCCGTGCGCGACCTTCCTGCGGGGTGAGAGGCGGTGGCGGGGACGTGGCACTCTAGATGTTAGCGGGGGCGGGTGATGCGGGGAGGAGGGAAAACTCGTGACATACAGCATACATACCTCGCAGGAAGGTCGCGCACGAAGTCTCACTATAAAAGTGAACTTACCGGTTGTTGTAAATATACGTGACTTGCGTCCAGGCCGCTACTAGCTCCTCACCCTGCTTGCCTTCCACGTTGAATTCGTCAATGAGGTCCAATAGCTCTTGGAGTGTGCCCGTCCGGGCCGAGGGAGATCTGAAGTCCTGTTACGAATGAGAAGAAGGACATTGTCATTTACTGCGGGCCTAGCACGGGGACGTGGACAAGTCTCTCTCCACCACTTGACAGTGTTTTGTCTCAGGATTTAGTGGGAGCTAGAGCGAGAGGAAAAGATTTTCTATCCCCCGAAAGAGATGTGTCCACATCCCGTGCTACGGGGGCTGCAGTAGGCCTAGCACTGGAAGTGGACAAAATCTCTCACTAGGCAGTGTATTTTCTCGGGGTTTAATGGAAGTTAAGTATATAAAACGAGAGGAAAATATTTTCTTTCCCCCAAAGAGATTTTGTCCAAGTCCCGTGCTACGGGGATCTATAAGTTATCGATGAGAAGAGCCCGCTAGCGCAGTGGCATAGCGCGCTAGGCCTGCGATTGCGCAAACCAAGCAATATTCGCTACGGTCGGTCATTAGATGGGAGTGAACAAAAATTTATTATCTCAAGTTTTGTCCGTGATTCAGAAGGCATGTTAAGCCGTCGGTCCCGGCTGGTACCGACCCGCACTGGGCCAGCGTAGTGGGTTATGCCCATTCTTCCATCCACAGGGTAGGCATGGGCCCCAGCACTATGGACTTTTAAGGGCTGGTGATGATGAGCGTGATGACCCGTTCCCGTTCCCAGGGACTTACCCGATCATCATCATCGCCCTGCCCTTATCCTATCCTATTTGGGGTCGGCGCAGTATGTCCTCTTTTTCCATTCTCTTCTGTCACTCGTCGTCTCCTCATTCACATCCATCACCTTCATATCACACCTCACACAATCTATCCATTTCTCTACTTCGACATCAATCAACATACATGTCCATAACTTTTTTACTCACATTCATGGCATCCCGTCTCATAATATGTCCATACCATGCTGAACGGCTCCCTTTCATGTCCTCTATCACTGGCGCCACTTTCAGATACGTATTCAGTCCTTATCTTATCCATTATTTTCACTCCGCACATCCATCTCAACATTCTCATCTCTGATGCTAATGATCATCTCATGCATGCAATTTTGTTTCATCCGTCTTTTTCACAGCCCAACATTCCGATCCATACATAACGACAGGTCTTCCAACAGACAATGTAGATCTTTCCTTTTAGATTTAGTGGCATTCTTGGGTCGCATGTTGTTGTGAACCTGTCGCCGTTTCATCCAACCTGCGTTGACCCGGTTTGTAATTTCCCGATCGATCTCTTATCTGCTTACCGATCAAGGACGAACTTACCCTATCAAGGACGAACTTACCCGATCAAGGACGAACTTACCCGATCAAGGACGAACTTACCCGATCAAGGACGAACTTACCCGATCAATGACGTCGATATCCTCATGAACCAGCACCAAGTCGAACAGGAGCCAATCGCTGAGCGACATCTGCGCAGCCGGGATGATGTTCTCCAGGCGGTCGTCGGCCATCAGAAGCCTCTTCAGTTTCTTCAGGGTCAGAGCTCGCATTCGATGCCTGTACGAAAGAAATACCTAAATCATTAGCCACATAAGCGTAATGTGACGGAGAGTTTGTAAATGATGTGATGGTGGAGATATGATTATAATTGCACTTGTGGCGGAAGAAAAAAAAACTCCCTCTTCGAACTGAGTTGCAAGTTTAGTTTAATTTCAAATCCCTAAGGATCATGATGAAATCCCTGCAGATGTTAAAATAGCTATTAGACTCTATAAAAGCACAATTTACTGGCATGTTCGTTCATGGCTGTTCGTTGGTTCATGTACCAACCTAACCAACTTACTACAATTTAATTTGAGATATTCTTTACCTTTTGTCATTTCACTAAAACAGTTCTGGGATTAGATCAAATCACTTAATTTGTGATATGATAAAGTCTAATAGCAATTTTAGACGAGACGAAACTTTTAGCATTCCATGGATTCACTGTGCGGGCCCCGGGCCCATAGTGTGGCTGAGAGGGGAGTCAGTGGCAGCGCCTGGGACTTGTGACCCAAGTGTAGTGTAAGTATGTATTTACGGGGCCCCTTCACAACTAGTCAACACTCACCTTCGCCACCCCGAATTCTCTCTCTGCCATATGTATTTGGTAAGATTCTGTGAGAGCCGCCTTTGACACACGTTCCAGTCAAAGTCTGCAGGGATTTGAACATGTTCCTCGGGGGTTTTATCAAATCCCTATATTTTCATCGCCGTGTGGTGACGGCAGAGTAGAATAAATTGTCACCACCCCAATACTCTCCCGTGGGTGTCGTACAAGGCGACTAAGGATAAAGCAGTGATGAGAAATGGGCAGCAGCGTTCCTCTTATACCACCACTTATCAACCTAGCAATATACTGCGACTTTTGAGCCCGATAAATGGCAATAGGCTCGCCACCTATTACATGGGACCTAACATAATTGGCTAAACGTGGGTGCTAGTTCACCTCTGCCTACTATATAGGCGTGATTTATGTATGTATGTATGTATATTTTCATCATTTCCCTGCGACATAAAGTATGTTATGTATGTATGTAAACTACTGACCAGAGGATCTTACAGTCGCAGCCAGTCTCCACCTTGAGCTCTGCCCATAGCTCGTCTTCTGTCTTGTCGCTGTTGAAGATTTTCCGCGCCACGGATCTGATCACGCGCCTTTTGAACTTGTCCAACTCCATGTTGACTCTGAATTGTAACGTTGCTCATTTATTTTACAATTTTAGGTATTGAGTTACATTAAAACTCATAAAACAATAGTTATTTGTTGTACGTGAGTGCAAAGTTGTTTTTTAACCGTGTGCTCAATTTTGATGACCGAGCTAGCGAAGGATTCTAAAATTGAATCACGAGCGTAGCGAGTGATTCAAAAATTAGAATCCTGAGCGATAGCGAGGGAATCAAAAGAGCACAAGGTGAAAAATCTTTGCACTCGAGTGCAACACGTAACTTTTCATCCCCCCCAACGAGGAAATTGCAAATCCAAAAAAATAATACAACCACAACAGTTTCTGTTTTCACCCAGAAACTTCTACAACACCCTCCCATTAACCCAAACACACTCTCAACACCCACCCAGAAACACCCACAACATTCACACCCGCAATACACACCCATCCACTCAGACACACCCAAAAAATACCCATTCACCCAGAAAAACCCACAAAACACCCATTCACCCAGAAACACCCACAAAACATCAATTTATCCAGAAACACCCAAAAAACACCCACAAAACACCCATTCACCCAGAAACACCCACAAAACACCCATTCACCCAGAAACACCCACAAAACACCCATTCACCCAGAAACACCCACAAAACACCGATTAACCCAGAAACACCCACAAAACACCCATTAACCCAGAAACACCTACAAAACACCCAATCACACCCAAAAAAACACTCAATCACCCAGAAACACCCACAAACCACCTAATCACACCCAAAAAACACCCAATCACCCAGAAACACCCAAAATACTCACCCATCCATTCAGACACACCCACAAAAACCCATTCACCCAGACACACCCACAAAACACGCATTCACCTAGACACACCCACAAAACACCCATTCACCCAGACACACCTCCAACAGCCACCCATCCACCCAGCCACACCCGCAACATTCATCCAGACACACCTGTAAGTACCTAATAAAAATTACCGTCCCTAATGGAGTTCCGAGACGGTCAATCAGCTTGAGTCAAGCACGTTGACTTTCAGTATGTTTTTGTTCCGTTGCTAGCGTAAACAAATCAAACAGACCTAAAAAGCTTTTAAATGCTTGACTCAAGCATCTAGCAAGCGTGGTAGACGATCAAAATGTTTAAAGCAAGATTGACGCCAAGCTGATTGACCGTCACGGAACTCCTAGGTTTTAACAAATTTATGACGTGTAAAGAAAATGGCGCGCGCAAAGCAAATTACAAAAAAAGTACACCAAGAAGGTTCCGAGTCTGAGTTTTTAACAAATTAAAATAGGTTGCATGACAATTTCGGCACCATGGAGGTAGAAATAAATATGTATAATGATGTTTTGAATTCACAAACTCATTGCACACGATGTTCTAAATTCAAATTTACTTTAACCTCTAGAGGATAAAAACGGCTTTTGCACTCAGATATCGAAGAGCAAAAACGCTTTTTCCGAGATGGTGGGATGAAAACGTCATTGTTTATGATGTTAGCTATCTAGACATGGGTGGTCTTTGGTGTATTAAAAATAACCCTGTATAAATGTTAGAAAAGAAAGGCAGTATAGCAAAAAACAGTATAGAGAAGTGATAGGATAGGATGGAGTGGAGAGACCGATAAACGGAGAGAATAAATGATTTGGATGACAACAATTGTTGATTTAAGTTAAAAATTCAAATTGTTTGTATATAAACATTTAAGGCCCGAGTTCACCAACACGTAAAACAAGTGATAAAAAGATAACCGTCATTTTTTGACAGTACTTCCATACGATAAAACGTCAGAAACCGACGGTTTATAATAATGCTAGATTTACGTGTTGGTGAACTTGGGCTTTAAACCGGCTATTAGAATATTATTTAACCATTAGGTTTTTTTTAACGTATGGATGAACTGTCAAAAAAATGGTGGTTATTTTTTAATCGCTTGTTTTACGTATTGGTGAACTTGAGCCTAACCCTCAATGGGTATTCTGTTGACTTGACTATTTAGGCTCGAGTACACCAAAACGTAAAATAAGTGAGTAAACAATAACCGGCATACTTGACAGTTCATGCATGCATATGATAAAATATCAAGTACTGACGGTTAAATAAAGTAAGTAAGCCGTGTGGTGACGGCAGAGTAGAATACAATTGTCACCACCCCAAATCTCTCCCGTGGGTGTCGTACGAGGCGACTAAGGATAAATCAGTGATGAGGAATGGGCAGCAGCGTTCCTCTTATACCACCTAGCAATAGTACTGCGACTTTTGTGCCCGATAAATGGCAATAGGCTCGCCACCTATTACATGGGACCTAACATAATTGGCGAAACGTGGGTGCTAGTTCACCTCTGCCCACCCCTTCGGGGATATAGGCGTGATATATGTAAGTATGCATGTAAATAGTAATCGCTTGATTTATGATTTGATGAACTCGAGCCAGTCACGGCATATTTTGTTGACTTCAAATGACATCGAAAATTTTCATGGCTGAGAACGATTTTAATCGCCAACTCGTTTTATATCTCTATCTTCATTAATTGATGTATGCTTTATTAAAGCATAAATTAATAAAATAACAGTTTTGATTAACCTAATACGATTTAATACCAAATTGATAAAAAGTTTTGATAACTAACAATAATTGTATTATTTTTCATATTTATTTAATAAAACAAGGTCTTCATATTAGGCACTTTAGATTTTTATTACTAACTACGGCATGTTGCCATCCTAACATAAAAGTATAACAATTATCAATTACAGTAAGCCGTGTTTCACCCCCTTTCATTGTCACCACCCCCATCTCTCCCGTGGGTGTCGTACTAGGAGTTAAGATAGCGATGAGTAATTAGCATGCAAGCATGGCCAGATACCTCTTAGGTATAAGTACCACCTACAGCGACATACTGAGATTTGTGCCCGATAGATGGCAGTGGCTTATTTAGGGCCGATTTCACCGTCTCTCATAGAAACTGAGTTTAATAAAACTTGGTTTTGATTAATGCAAACTATGTAGTTCAATTCTAGGCTCGATTTTAAATGCGATCTCAATCTGCTTTCCACGCCAGTCTGAACGAACACGATTGCCTCATATCATAAGATAAGAATTACCATACCATTAAAAAAACTAGTTAATTCTGGGTTAATTTCTAATAGTGCGATAGAAATGCAGAGTTAAAACTTTAAGGCCTTATTAATAAACACTGTTTAAGTATAGGTAGACTAGTTACTCAGTGTTTTGTCTTTTTTCGATGCATTCAAATTCACGTTTGTGAGACGAATATAAAACGCGAAATTACCCTTATCACTATTAAACTTTGGCGTTGCATGATCAATCTAGGTTAGAACGGGAATTAGCGGGATTATGTAGGTATATTTACCTTTTTTAATATAACGAAACGAAACTTCAGGCATTAAAAAAGGTAAATACCCACATAATCGCGTTAATTCCCATTCTAACCTACATAGCTATACCATGTTTACTACTAGTTTATTAATAATGGCCTAGATGTCTAAACCGGGGTTAGTTCTCTCTGTGATAAATATTCAACTTACCATTTCTCTGCAAATGGGCCTTAAGGCCAGGTAGGCCGACATAAATAGGTATTTATTTAGCGCCGTCCCGGCCGCGCGGAACTCTCGTACATACAAAAAGCCCCATGCACGCCCCGTGTCTCCGTGACATATTATTATGTTGTCACACGGGGCTTTTAGTACGAGAAAGGCCCCGTCCCCGTCCCGTCCGGGGAATTTTCCCATTCCCTTCGGTGACTCATAAAATGTTCTCTCCAGTGACACGACACAGTATAAAAATAAGCAGTAGAATAATGTTATGCAAATTAAACAATGCATTTTTTATGAGTCGTTATTTTGTGGCCTTGTTCATTTTATTAATGTAGTTTTGTTGTTTATTATCTATAATGCTTAATTGAGTCTCAGTTTCTACTCAAATTTGACCCAGTTTTTTTTCATGACAGCCAAAATGGAGTGCAATGTATTTCGAGCTCATATTTTTTTTTGCTTTGTTTTACCGCCCTGGGTAATAAATAAACTTTGCCCGACATTACGGTAGCACTTCATAGCTTTTCCAATTTATGGTAATTAGATACTTACCTATTGCCAGTTGAATCCGCAGGTAGCAGATTTATTACTGGAGCGGTATCCATGTTCGTTTTTAGAGGTTGCTTCATTGAGCTACAATAAAAGTAAATACAGTAAGTGCCTTTATGTCCACTTTATGGTCAGGTGCGACATAAAATATATTATCTTAATATAAATATTTACTTACTTCGTCACATATCTTTGGAGTGCATTCTTTTTATTTATTGTTTTTACGGCTCTGCAGGACTTTTTTGGCGTGCGTCTTTTGTTACCCATAATCAATAACTTGCAACAAATATTATAAATTCGTCATAAACTGACAGATTTAGAGCAAGGAACTCGAGATGTTAAATTTTTGGTCACCTATCTAATTAATGGCCTTATCAACCATTGATTAGTTATCGCAGGCCAAGCGCTCTATGCCACTGCGAGATCCTGTCGACAAAATATGCACTATCAAAAATCGAAGCTATTTTCAGTATTACACCTGCCGATATTCTTTTACTATGGCACTATGACAGTATTTTAGGCATGACCACATGTGACCTCGTCATAAATTCTTTGATGGTTCTATATATTTGGGGCATTAAGGGCTACCATATCAATTGCTGCCACGCGAAAATGGTCAGGGGCCTTACCACCAACTCTAAACGCGACTCAATTCCCATTGTTAAATTGAGACAACGCTATACGCCGAGTAGAGCGGCGTCTTGTTTTGTCACCTGCGTTTGGATCGCACTAATACTTCATGGTACGGCTACTGGTCTTAGGAGATCTTTTTCAACTTTTTGAGTGATGACAATCGACATTCACAGATTTTAGATAAAATGTACAGTTAGCGAGAAAATCGTCAGAATAAATCGTCAGGATTGAATTTTTTTTTAATGCCAATCGATCCCATTCCCATAGAGGATTAAAATACTCTTTGAAACCAACTGAGGTTAGAGTAATAAAACACCAACAAATCTAAGAAAACATTTTCCATACATTTTCGTACGGTAAAGACGATTTTCTCGCTGATTGTACATTTAATCAAAAATCTGTGAATATCGATTGTCATCACTCAAAAAGTTGGGAAAATTTTTGCATGGCAGCAATTGATCTGGTAGCTGCCCTTAATGTCCCATCTCAACTTTCCACCCTGTATAGCACTACTTATATTGGTGCTACAGCTTTGGTGCCATATTAACAAATGCTAAGGCCGACGTGTTCTGTCAGAATAATGCACGTTTTTTTTTATTGGCCGGCACTTTTGATTTTGGACCAAAAATTTATGAAACGTGGATGAATCCTTTAATGTTCTTGTAATCATATCATTTCAAGATTTATGTGCATAAAATTACAATAAGAGACATAATTATATTTTTAAAATATGAACGTAATAATCACCATGAAATTAACTAAAAACCGGTTTGGACTAGTTAACGTCATTCATTCGCATCTGCGCTAGACATGTGTTGAGTCGGGACACGCAACATTCAACCTTTTAGTAGTAGTAATAGAGACATAACTGTTAGCGTACTGTTAGCGGGGGAGGGACGGCTATGAATGACGTTCGGGAGCCGGTTCTTATAAGCAGCGGGGACGTGAACTCTCTCCACCACTTGACAGTGTTTAGTCTCGCTCGGGATTTAGTGGGAGTTAGAGCGAGAGGAAAAGATTTTCATTCCCCCGAAGGAGACGTGTCCACGTCCCGTGCCACGGGGGCAGGCAGTCTATTTTTATTTCATTTTCTTCTATCACATCTATATCCCGAAGGGGTAGGTAGAAGTGAGATAAATAAAGTGAATTAAATAAATAATTAAACAAAATACCCACGATTCGCCAATTTGATTAGGTTCCATGTAATAGGTGGCGAGCCTATCGCCCGCCATCTCAGTATATCGCAGCGCAGTATATTGCTAGGCTAGGTGGTAGGTATAAGAGGAACGCTTCTGCAGATTCACAGATATATCAATATATCAATTTAAAGTGATATATCTGTGCTTCTGCCCATCCCTATGGACAAACTTCAAAACTCTTCGGGGAAAAGAAAAGAAATCCTCTCGCTCTAACTCCCACTAAGTCCCGAGACAAAACACTGTAAAGTGGTGTAGAGGTTTTGTCAACGTCCCGTGCCAGGGCTACAGTACCGACAGTAGGTACGAAACCCGCGGGAGAGACAGGGGTGGTGACAATTATTGTTAACTATTCGATTTTAATTTTAACATTATATAAATGTTAGAAAAATTAGTACAAAGATTTTGGTGGTTAGAAAAAGAATTTCGAAAAATTATGATCTTGAGGCGGGAATCGAACCCGCGTCCGCTGCTATTCGGGCAGGTGCCTGACCGCTCGGCCACCCAAGACACTGTCTTGGAATTGAATTGTCTTTTTTCGAAATTCTTTTTCTAACCACCAAAATCTTTGTGACAATTATTGTATTCCGCTCTGCTATCACCAATATCACACGACCATTATTTTTAATCAACAAATCGGTAAATCAATATGAAAATTTTTGTCTGGTACCAAACAAAAATGTAATCAATTGTTTGGTTGACAAGGCTATAATATCGCGCACTTTCCTTCTCAAGTCCGTGGGAGGTATTTGAAATACGGAGATGGAATCGATCGATAGGACACTTGCCTATCTGTTTTGCGTATTATCGTTGCTGACTCTACCTACTTAAATACGGTTGACTTAAGTGACAATGGTTTCGGTGAATTGTGGGAAATGTTATATTTTACTATGGGACTTTTTTTTCTAAGGCTGAAGTTCACCAATACGTTAAACAAGCAATTAAAAAATTAACCTCCCGTTTTTGAAAGTTCTTCCATGCGATGAAATGTCAAAAACCGATGGTTAAATATTAATCGCCTGTTTAAGTATTGGTGAACTCGAGCCTACAGCTACCTATTCTAATCCAATAGTATCCTCATATTTTACAGTCAGTTTCAATAATCTATCAACAGTTGAAGAAAGACTTACCAACAGTTTGGTTGCTTAGTACCTTCTGTTATTTATCGTAATATAACAAAATGCCAGGCAAATAAACTTTAGTAAGTTTACTTTTAACTATAGATAGAATATTGAAACCCGCCGTTAACAGATAGTAAAGCTAATTAAGATAATTTTTCAATGGATAATTATATAACGATGGTTTTAGCAAATTCGGTTAATAAATGAGGTAGGAGGAGGAGTTTGTCTACGTACAATAATTAAGCATGGCATTTCAAATAGCAAACTTTTTATCTTACGTGATATTGAACTTAGGCCCGAGTTCACCAACACGTAAAACAAGCGATTAAAAGATTTTGACGTTTTTGACAGTTCTTCCATACGGAAAAAATGTCTAAATCCGACGGTTAAATAATAATCGCCCGTTTAGGTGTTGGTAAACTTGGGCCTTACTGCTATGTTGTTATGTACATGTGTACAGAAACGAAAAGTGGAGTGAAAGTGACATTTTTTTTTCTAATATGATAAGAAAAAATAAAGTGTAAATTCGATTGATAATGATTACTACTGTTAGCCTAGAACGGGACGTGGACAAAATCTCTCTCGAACACTTGACATTGTTTTGTCTCGGGATTTAGTGGGAGTTAGAGCGAGAGGAAAACATTTTCTTTTCCCCGAGGAGATTTTGTCCACGATCGTGCTACGGGGACTAATTAATTTACGAACACTAAACTTCCGATAACAAAAGCGGAGTAACTGCCTGCTTTGTACCGGAGAGAGAGGTGCAAATAAATTTGTGTCACTAAAGTTTGGTACAAAATCATGCGCGGCCTACTGTACTCTCTAAAAATAGCAGCAGAGACGTAACGGGCGAGTGTACAGCGAATTAATCATTTATTCACGTATGTATATTGTGTACAACTGTGGAGAGAGCTGTTTTGTTTAAGTTTTAATTCAGTGTAACGTCCGCTGATAATATAACTATCGAAGGAAATATTAATTTTTTAACATAATTATAAATGTTTGGAAAAATGTTAGAAGGAAAAACAGGTCAAAAAGTTCGAAACAGGCGATTATTATTAAAAGTCGGTTTTTGACATATTTTTCGTATGGAAGAATTGTTAAAAATGTGACGGTTATATTTTAATCACTTGTTTTACGTGTTGGTTAACTGCAGCGTTTTTTCAATCTCTAGTCAACTTTATGCGCTCTTTGTCGTATTATATTGATAAATTAAAAATGTGTCAGCATCTACCTATAATCTCTATTGTATCGCGGGTGACTATTCATTTTCATCATGATGATGATGATATTAATTTTGACTGTGTAACTAAGAATACATCGGAGTAACAGGAAGTTTGATTACCCAACGATTGTAAAATTTGCTGTAAATGTCTCTCTTCTAATATGAATAAGTTATAAGCGATAAAGTTGGGAAAAAGGTGTTTTTTCGTCATTGAATTAGGAATAAGAAATGTATTAATATAAAAACTCGATAATAAGGGATATTATAAAACATAGGCTAAAGTTAGTCATGGTTTAAAATGTATGTTACCTCTGTCTTTCATTCAGCATATAAAAGTGACAGAATCGTTTTAAACTACCTATGACTAATTTTAGTCCATGTTTTTTTTAAATAAGTGGGCATTTGTTTAACTTTGTAAACACAAAGAAAAATTATTGGTCACAAAATTATCGACAATTACAGACGAATATTTTTAAGTTCGGCGTCATAATTTTTTTTTTTAATTTGGTACCTATGCTTATTAGCGATACGCTTTGTTTTTTTTACATGGAGAGGAATGTTGTTTTATAATTTTCCGATCTGTACATTTAGTGTAGTTGCTTTTTAATGTTTTCGTTATTAAAGCTAACACACCTGTGTAATTTTCGTCTTTGATATTAAAAACATGATAAATAGTACCTAATCTTTAGTGTAGGTATTTTCTTTATAAATGCCACTATGGCGTGATTTATTATTTATTTTACTTACACTCACGACTATTTTCTAATACATAATTATATCAATATGACAGACAACCTGATGCGATTCATGCAACAGAAATAAAAAAAACTTTCATCGTCATGTAAGAAGACGATCGATACTGATCAATACTTTAAAATTTTATTTATGTTGGTTTAATTTAGTATTCTCGCCCCGATTGTACTTTTGGACCTAAGAATTTTTATTTAATAACGTAAAATTTAGGGGGGGGGGGGCGCAAATAGTTTTTATTTTACGCTACATATTTAATGTCCGCGTTGTAATGTTTATAGTACAGTTATCAGCACGTCACGTTACATGTTGTCAAATATTATGAATGGTTTTTTGCGATAAATCAAAAGGGTTGACATTTAAATTGAAAACCGTGATTTTAATCAAATTTTACATTTAATGGTGAGTACCTATTACTATTTGTGAAATACAGGACGATTGATTAGACAGTTGTCATACTCATACACATTTCTGTCTCTCCTTTTCGCACTTATAGCATTTTGATATTTGTTGCCTGCTGTCACAGCGATCAAGCTAACGCTAATTTTACGAACTATAACGTAGTAGGTATTTTTATCGATAATGTAAAGTAGGTACTTAATTACTACCTATGTAACTAGAAACACATGCCTACGCGAATAATAACTTATTAAGAATTAATACTTACCTACCAACTTCATTATCATTTTTGTGTAGTAAGTAGTGAAGTGTACGTGTAGTAGTGGCAGTGGAATTATTATGTTTAGTTTAAGAATAGGTTTGTTTATGAAATTCTTTACCGAATTTGGCCCAAGTATCATTTACGTTTCTTGGAGGGAGGGGGGATACCCCCACCACTTCCATAATTGTAACTTTGTAAAGCGGTCTACCTACCTACATCGAATTTCGGCGAAGGCGAGACATTATGTAAAGCTATTTATAACTACAAAGAATTAGAAAAATTACACTTTTGAAATCGTTGACAATTATAGACGAATGGAATCTAAAATCCATAAGGAACCTCCTACCTACGTATGTTTTAATAAGTAACTCATTTGTGTTAAGTTGAGTAGGTAATTGACTGATATATTTTAATTTTTTATAATTAGGTACTTCTTCTAGAAAATGCAGGGATTGACGACATGCGATCGATATTACGCATAATACCCTAAATAAAGTGCCCACCGCCGTTCGCAACGCATCGCATCGCGCATGTTTATTCTGCATTAGAAACGTAGCTGCCGTGACGGATGCACGCAACGTAGGACGTCGTCACGCAAGAATAATATTAAATAACTTGTGCGTTGCACAAGCAGACAGACAACGATACTTGTTTATTTCAATAACAGCATTCAAAGAACTCACACGCGTCGCGCGCGCTGTTATCACTAGGCTTCTAGATACGAATTTATACGTGATCACAATAATCCAGTGTACAATTCGCTCGCGTACAGTTACCTGTGTCCGAAGTGCACCCGGAACCATCTAAATATTAACACACATTATACTAATACGTCACTGCACAATCTGATTGAGTGTTGGAATCCTCCACGAGTTCACAAAACACTTTTTTCACGGATGCCGTTCTCCCAAAGACGTTTCGACACAAAATGGCGAAAACCGTCGGCCTGGCCTACACGTTGCGTTCGTGCGCTCAGAGCGAAAAGGACAAAGAATGCGTCCCTCTCTACTCGTGGCGGTTGACAACGGTCGCCGGGCGTGGGCGCGCTAGAGCGAGATGGGTTGTGTCATCGATTCGTTTGCAGCCGCGCGCGTTGTTTTCCTTTTCCCCCTCTGACTTTATGCTTAGATGTCGAGCCAAGAGGACGTGTCCTACTGTTGGTATTGAAAACGAATAATATAAAATACTCATTCATTAGTACCAGTAGTATAGGTTCAATGATAAATAGCTCAATGATAATAAATATTTGCTTCGTAAATAAATGTAGACTACGAAAAATGTCAAATATAGCTGTAGTACAGTTATCACCTCATCATTACACAAGTAATTGCAATGGGTACAGAAATGATAAAATTGCCAAATACGAGCTCAAAATATATTCCAGTAATTTAATTCAATTTCTAACAGTAGTATTTACCGTAGTCTTTTTTATTGTTATTAAATCTATGAGTGTATTGCAAAGTTATAATTATATTGACATTTTACATTAATTAAATCAGTTTACGTTGTCGCCGTCCCTGTTTCTTACAAAGAAGGTCCCCTACCACTTGTTCACATTTGCACATTAGTAAATCGGTTTCAAATTATAATGTTAATGCTTGTTACATTTGTTATTAAATATCAGAATATTGATAAAATCTACATTTATTTTTATAAAGCTTAAAACTGTTCGTTATTTTTCTATTATTAAAATTATTTTTAATTTAAGAGTTTTAATGTATGCAGTGATACAATAAGTAAGAAATACAAATTACCCTCAGTTAATTATTGAAAATTCTAATAGGTATGCGGTTTTGCAAACAATTCTATCAAAAAATATTACACACACAAAAAATGGCACGATTTTAATTTTTTTTTTGGTATTAATATAAAGTAATTAAAATACCATTTGAAAGTTAAACCAAATCGAGTTAGTAATTTAAAACAGGTGCAGGTGTTTTTTTTAGGTGTATTTGATTAAATTCTAGTTACGAGTTGTATTCGAAGTAAAGTGGATACATGGTAGGGGTATTGTGATGACGTTGGTTGCCTGTTCGTATCCGCGCCGGTATGCCGTAATCGACCGACAGTATTGTGGGGCGGAGCAATGGCCGCCGTCGTGAAACTCAGATAGAGTGCGGGCCAGATAAGTCCGCGCATGGTCAAAATTGGAACTAAAAAATTCGTCTGCTATTTTGATTGTCTACGAGTGTCAATGTTAGCGAGCAGCACCACTCTTCACTCACTCTTTGACTTCTAGTAATAGCGCGTGAATGACGTGGTATTTTATTACTAGTTTAATTTAAGCTAGGGCCAAAAATATAGCCAAATAGGTGACGATATTAGATCTTAAATTACGTAATTGCCATTTTGTACCACATAGACTAACATTTTCCCAGTGATTTTTCGTAATTTTGAAAAAGCCAAGATTACGAAACTTTCTAATCTATATAAACACTTGAACTAATGACGTAATGACCTAATGGCAGCAATGAAAAAGTGGGTATAGAGTTGCTTACTAAAGAGGAGCGGGGTTAAACCAAGAATTTGACGCGCGCGCGCGCCATACACACTTCTCTTGCACATCGTAGCAAGGTCGCGCTCTCGCTTCATGTTTTTTTCGTGTGATCGTTAACGTAGGGAATGCAAATTTTGCGAGATTGAGGCTCAAGCGAGATCCCAAGCGTTTATGAATAACAGTACTGCGAGATCTCGCGAGATTGGCAGTTGTATATGTTTTTTGCAAATACCTACATAATAACAATTCTCAGTAACAGTTCTCTCCTATGCTGGCCTGGGAGCGAACAAAAAACGTAGAATAGGCCAGCCCCAACTCATCCCGTGGGTGTCGTAAGAGTCGACTAAGGGAGATTGCCCGGTGTAGACCAATAAGCACCTTGGGGCACCCGAATGGTGGAGGGCAAACCACCAACAACAGCGTACCCAAAGAGGGTTGGTGTCAGGCGGGCGGCCGGCTGTAAAACCTAAGCCAAAACCTTGAGCAGTATGGAATGGAATGTTGTCATTCTAATCACTCTCTCCGTTCATGGGTCTCTCGACATGGTCCGTTCAGTCTCTTTTCTATACATTCATTCATCACTAACACCATTACGGTGGGATGGATGATATGAATCAAAAGGGATTGGATGGCTTGATGGCGTCTGACATATGAATGGAAGAGGAAACATACTGCGCCGACCCCAGATAGACTGGGAACAGGGCAGGGAGAAGAAGACCTACATAATAACAATATTTGAACCAATTAGAAAAAAATAATAAGTAAATATTATAAGATAAACATTTATTTGCACGAATTTGTCCACTTTTATGCATCGGACATTTATTTGTCTATAATTTTTGAATGCCGAATTTGAAACGTCGTGTGGTGACGGCAGAGTAGAATACAATTGTCACCACCCCAAATCTCTCCCGTGGGTGTCGTACAAGGCGACTAAGGATAAATCGTAATAATAGATAAAGTGATGGGGAATTGGCAGCAGCGTTCCTCTTATGCGCCCGATAAATAGCAATAGGCTCGCCACCTATTACATGGGACCTAACATAATTGGCGAAACGCGAATGCTAGATCACCTCTGCCTACCCCTTCGGGGATATAGGCGTGATTTATGTATGTTATGTAATTTTTTAATCTGAGGTGAGAGCCACCTCGTCCCGCTAGCGCTACCTCTGCCCCCGTAGTACGGGACGTGGACCTTCGGGGGAAAGAAAACTTTTCCTCTCGCTCTAACTCCCACTAAGTCGAGAGACAAAACACTGTCAAGTGGTGGAGAGAGATTTGTCCACGTCCCCGTGCTAGGCCCGCAGCCTCACGCTCACCGAACGAAACCGTCAGACAGACAGATCGCGTCCATGTCAGTCCGTGCTTCGAATAAGACGTTTTTTTTATGCTCGAGTGCAATCTCGTTTAACTAGCGAGATATCGCCCTTTTTCGTCCGTGATCAATCTCGCTAAAAAGGCCAAGATCTCGCGAGGTCGAGATCTCGCGAGCTTAACGAGATTGCATTGCATTCCCTTTCCCTACCTCCGACAAATATTCATAAGTCAAAGGACATCCTCCATTTTGGCCCAAAATCAAATAGAACACCCACAAATCAAAGAAAACTTTTTCCATATATTGTAGTAGGGACAGACAATTTTCTCGCTGACTGTACATTTAAACAAAAATGTGTAAATGTTGATTGATGGGTCTCCTAGGACCATTTTCGCGTGGCAGCAAGGAATCTGGCAGCTGCCCCTAAGAGCGTGCATTCAATTTGACGCTAGTCAAAATCGAGACTATCGCTAAAAAACAAATAATGACACATTAGCAACACGATATACGGTCTTGTCTGTGTGGGTAACCTCTGCACTGATAAAGCAGGACAAATAATTTTGATACTTTGCGCACTAATTAGTGTTATATCTTCAATAATGTAATGAATTATTCGTTCCTAATTATATGTTAGCGACACATTAATGTTTTAAGTAAAACAAATAAACAATGAATGGCATTACATTTTTACTCACTTTGCATGTCACTCATCAGTCATCACTCTCACACACTAGAATCCGCCGCACCGCTTTGTAATACGGCGTGATAAACGATGTGGCTGTGTCATATATATGTAGGTATATTGTTTATGATTATATTTGTAAAATTAGAGGAGGCCTAGAAACATATCGCCTGCTTCCGGAAACATCTGCAAATAAAATCATATCAATAATATCATAGTAACTCTGAATTTTCTATCATAAAATATTTTTTTATTAGGTAAAACGGAGATAAGTAGAGCGGTAAGGTACATACCATATTTAACTCCAGATTAAAACAATCGTATAACTATGTTTTAGAATAAGATCATCCCACCTCCAATTCTTTCCTAAAAAGTACGTATTGAGTAGGTAAATTAATAAATTTTAGTACCACCAGTTCAAAAATTAAGTATTCTGGGTCAGGTAACCTCAACTTAAAGTTAGTAATTCTAGGCCTGTACAAAACAGGGATATATAATGTTGTACTGAATTTCATTATTTATGAAAATAAAGTAATTTGAATTTGGAACACCAAGATAACACAAATATTGATTGAAACCTGTCTTAAATTGTTAAGCGAAGAAAAAAATTATTATGAATCGACAACATGTATGTTCAAAATCCGTGGAGACACTAAAATATCCGTAGTATTATTGTCCTCTATGCACTAAAATGTAACAAAATAACAAAAAAATTGTGTCGCCATCAGCCATGTTGTTTGTTTATAGTATCAGGGGTTTTATAATTTAAGTGGAAAAATATGGAATCAAGCCCATTCAGCCAAGTCTTTCATGGTGTAACTTTTTTTCAAAAAGTTATAAAAAAATTTCGTGACTATAATATTTATTATGAAGATAAGAAGGAAAGCATTTTTTGATAACTTATTAAATATCATGTAATAATAAATTTTGAGACATGAAAATTTTAAATATCAATTACAATACTTTAGACGTGGCTGTATGTACTAAGCAATTTTAAATGTTCCTATTAAAAACAACTCTGGGTATTAATAATTGGACCAATGTTTCCATTGTACTTATATTTTTGATTTAACAAATTAAATATTGAATAAATAAAAAAATATTATCAAAATTGTATTTTTTTCTCGCAGTTATACGAAAAGCGGAGTATATTCCTCGGGAAAAAGCAGTTATATCTTGGGCGCTTGAATCCCTCGCTCCATTCAGGATTTCAGATTCGTGTTTTTTTACCATATTTTTAATTATTTTGTTGAAAAAAGGTTTATTAACTTTGATAACGGTATCAGCATACATACATACATACATAAATCACGCCTATATCCCCGAAGGGGTAGGCAGAGGTGAACAAGCACCCGCGTTTCGCCAATTATGTTAGGTCCCATGTAATAGGTGGCGAGCCTATTGCCATTTATCGGGCACAAAAGTCGCAGTACTTTGCTAGGTGGTAGGTATAAGAGGAACGCTGCTGCCCATTCCTCATCACTGATTTATCCTTAGTCGCCTTGTACGACACCCACGGGAGAGATTTGGGGTGGTGACAATTGTATTCTACTCTGCCGTCACCACACGGCCAAGTATCAGCATAAGTTTCTTAAAAATCAAAAGCAATCATTTATGTTGAATCCAGTTTGCTAGGAATTTTCTTTGGAATATCTGCGAATAACAATTACATTTTTTTTAATGCATCATGAGCAATATTATGTAAAAATTTTCAACGTTTCTCCTACCTAGTTTATAAAAGATTATTAAAATGTTGGCTTAGAAAAAAACTAAAATCTTGCATCTCTGATTGGCATTGACCGACTTTTTCTCGGATCAATAATCTCGGGGAGAAGACATTTTTCATCGATGGATAATAATTTTGTTTCCATATTTCTCCAAAAAGCGTCATCCTTTACAATTTTTGTAGTTTTTAGTGGTAAATTTGGTCCTGTCCACACATCAAATAAACAGACACGTTTTTGACTGGAAATAAAATATCGCACCTACTACTCGTGCAACACTGTCACTTGTGCAAATTATGTAATTGTTCAGGAGAAGCATTTGAAAATTCGACATCATATTATAATGTATAAGTATTATCGATTACAGAAATAGACTGGTAATATTTAGTATACGCACTACACATGCGACAATTTTAAAATAAAGATAATATTACAGCTTGAAGGTAGGTAAAACAAAATAAAGCTAAGTAAGTATTGGTTTATGTAAGTTTAATTTCAAATATTTATTTTCATTTATCATCAGCGCACTATATTAGTCCGCATTCAGTCCAGCCCGGCTAGCATGACCGCCGAAACACGATATGATATAGCCATTTATCGCTTTTAACTGTCAAAGATCCATAGGTTTTTTTTGGCAGTTCAAAGCGATATATGGCTTTATCATATCGTGTTTCGGTGGTCATGCTAGTCGGACAGCTTGTGTTGATTTCTTGGTAATTAATTTATTGTGATATTTTTACGTTGGGTCGGAAAGGTCCTCGAATGGCGGCCACGCACCGGGAGGGGATGTCTGTCGTCCATCCAACGCTGCGTGCGTTGGATGGACGACAGACAAGCTGGACTGACGATCTGGTGAAGGTCGCGGGAAGCCGCTGGCTGCGGGCAGCGCAGGACCGACCGGTTTGGAGATTCTTGGCGGAGGCCTATGCCCAACAGCGGGCCTCTCTCGGCTGAATGATGATGATCTTTTAACTGTGTAATATTGTGACAGATTTTAACTTTTGGTAGGTACCCTATACTATAATGACCCGCCCGATTTTTAAAACGCGACGGGACTCCACGTGGAGACACTGATCTGATGTTCATAGTGTTTCTGGTCATAGAAAAACAAATACAGTCATTTGATTCGACTGAACACGCGTTGCGTCGCATCGGGTCGCATCGTGTTTCAAAAATGTGTTTCTAGCATAATCTTTATGGAAGAGTCAGTGTGAAATAAGCACCACATTTTTTTAAAGTAGTTTACTTACTATTTTATATAGTTAACTACCTACCTATATGAATTTAAAGTAACCGCTTTGCGGTTATGCTGCACGCAAAGAATAGAACACAGTTTCATTTTCTCAACTAAATGTGGTAATTAATTTAAGTAACAACAATAATTTAAATCTATCTATCAATGGACGTCGCTATAAATAAATATATCTAGTTTTTATATTAATAGACATTAATATAATAACTAGATTAGAATAGGTCTTCTATGCTGGCCTGGGAGCGAACAAATAACGTAGAATAGGCCAGCCCCGACTCATCCAATGGGTGTCGTAAAAGTCTACTAAGGGAGATTGCCCGGAGTGGATGGCTTGATGACGTCTGACCGATATGAATGGAAGAGGAAACATACTGCGCCGACTCCAGATAGTCTTTTAGGTGAAAGTTTAGCCATCACAGTGGTCACAAAAACTATGATTTAAATACTTAGAAATAATATAATAATAAATATTTCTTACACTCATACCTATCATCTAGCCCAAAGGAAGTAGCATAAGCACTTGTGTTATGGATACTAGATGTCGTACAAACATTTCTAAATATAATCTTAGAAAGCAGTCAGTTAGGGATCAAAGAACATAACATTATATAAATTGCCAGTCCGGATTACCAGGTCGCGATTCCCGCATCATGCAAGCAACATATTATAACTTTCCGAACTTTTCTGCCCTATTTTTTTGTAATAATAACAATAATTAATATTTATATTAATATTTGTAATATAACACATAGACAGTCATATAAACAACCATGATTCGAGAACAAAGGAGGCATGAGTTTTGACAGTAACAAAAAACACTGTGTTGTAGGTACCCTCGAACCATTCATTAAAATAAAAATATGGTTAATTCAATAAGTTATTTTATTCATTTAAGTATATTACATACACTTATTTATCATCAAAGGAATACGTTACTAGATGTGTGTGTAAAATGTTTCCATTAAGTATTTAACTTAATACCTATACTTGAAATCTCAAATGGCGTAATCACAATTTTGGCTAAAATGACTTTCGAATGCAGACTTACTGCATTTTATCTCTCAATTTTAAAACTCTGATTAGACTGATCGACCAGTTTAATCAGAGTTTTAAAATAAAGACATGACTTTTTTAGCGTTGATAAACAAGAATTTCCATTTTTTTATGTCGTAAATACCTAAAAAAACATTGTTCAAATTTTGGTCGTAAACCCCAGTATTATATTACCCCAGTATATTATTATACATACATAAATCACCCCTATATCCCCGAAGGGGTAGGCAGAGGTGAACTAGCACCCACGTTTCGCCAATTATGTTAGGATGAATGTAATAGGTGGCGAGCCTATTGCCATATATCGGGCACAAAAGTCGCAATACATTGCTAGGTGGTACAAGAGGAACGCTGCTGCCCATTTGTCACCATCACTGTTTTATCCTTAGTCGCCTTGTACGACACCCACGGGAGAGATTTGGGGTGGTGACATTTGTATTCTACTCTGCCGTCACCACATTTTTTTTATATCGTAAATACCTAAAAAAAACATTGTTCAAATTTTGCTCGTAAACACCAGGTAAAATTATATTTATGTGAAAAAGACTGACTATCGAGCTTGGTGTAATTTTGAACAGTTACACTCTCAATTTTAATAGAACAGCCAATGTTATGGTCGTAAACGCCAAGTTATCAAAAATTTGTTGGCGTAATCACAAAACATTTTTGCAAATATTTGTTGAATCCTTAATACCTTATATAACTGTAATAAAAAGATCCTGATTGCAGTTTATTACATTAAAGATTCAATTAAATAGCATTATTTTTTAGTTAAAAAGATATGAATTTTAATCTAAATGTTTTTTTTATTTCGGCTCTGCTGAAAAGTGCCCATTTGGTGATTACGCCATTTGAGATTTAAAGTATCGATAAGCTACGGAGAAGAACGGGCAAGAAACTCGGCAATTTTGTTCCTTCCTTTACATTAAGTTAAAATGACCTAATGAAAGATGTCATAAACTATTAACAAACAATAATATAACATTGGTCTTTATAATAATTAGTTAACTACGTAACTACTGTAATAACATTTTTTTTAATTGTGATGATGATATCTTTGATCCCAACTGTGTCGTCAACTGTCACGGTGTTTGTGACTATAAAAGCCCAAAAGTGAAAAAACAAGTAAAATTTTAAAATCATTTGTTCAAAAAGTAGTCTTTTTCGTGTGCGTTTAGCTTGTGAAAAGTTCTTCCTTTTTACACTATTACTTTTGATTTCCTCCTCCAAATGCATGAAGGAATTTTTTAATCAAAAAGTTTTATATGCAGAATTTGTGAATGACAAAACTATTTTACATTGTAAACTAACAAAAGTTAAATAAATCAGCCCAAATTAAAATATCAATTATTACTTGTCCAAAGATTAATAAACTGTTTTTTTATTTTCCTTTCGTTGTTTTACTTTTTCGCAAGTGTCATCATATCATATATCATGTCATAGTCATTTCCACTCCCCACTGTTCAAAACAAAAACATACTTCCCACACTAGTGTCGAAATGTATTTACTATTTTTTTCCGACACACTGTTACTCTAATGATTTATCACAGAAATAGTATCGCCAGTGAACAACTAAACTCCAAGTATACATTCCGCCTCGTCCATCCTTACTGTCGGTGCAGAGTGCATAACGTTGGCCAAAGCGTGGCTGATTGTGCTAGTTGCCATCTCTCTGACAACGTTGTCTTCGTCAGTAGCTTCTACAGTGTCGTCCATAGTCTCTGGTGCACTTATGGGTATTAAGGGCAATATATAATTGTCAGTCAACCGCGTTTCTTCGGCATAATCGTTCGGTAAGTCTTCGTTCTTTATTTCATTCAATTGCAATGGCGACCTAAGTATATCATGTCCAAAATGGTCTTCTTGAAGTGATGGAGACACAACCTTTGATCTTGTAGGCGTCTCAGTTTCGCTTACCATCTTTCTCTTCACTCCGGACGTCGTAGGCTGTACATAATTCGAAGATAAAGAGAAAACGCTTCCTATTCTTGGTTCTGGAACTTTGACTTGTAAAAGTTTTTGAAGAGAGCGCGTGGATTGCCTCAGTTTTAGATCTGTCAAATATGTGAAGGCTTGGTATAGATTTTTCCCGGTAAAGTCAATATCTGTTACTGTTATCTCAGGTTTCCTTTCAACTTGGGTGTTTCTAGACCTACTAGAAAGCGGTGCAAGGGGTGGTAGTGTCATGAATACGGGCGGTTGTAACAGAATAGGCACTGCCAAAGTTGCCGGCGGAGGGACGGTGCTTTGATTAACTAACTGCTTTGGTTTAAAAATCGCATTGATTTCTTTCTGCGTATGCGAAAGAATGGTAGCAAGTATTTCCAGTTCGTCCGAAGACATTTTGCCGAGTGAGGTGTCTAGATTAGCAGTGACCAAGCCTCGTTCATTCACCGACAAACGGATGTTTTTATATTTTTCTAAAATACTTGTAATAAGCGTGGACACTGCCGGGTCATTTGTCGCGGGATTTTGCAATATAGTATTAACATTTGGAAGATTCATACTGTTCATTGGGTTAGGGTTAATTTTTAAATCTGTTACATTACCACCGCTGGAAGTTTCTCTTGGATGACTATCTGGCAAATCAGGCAACTTTGGGATTTCTTTGCTTTTCCTTTGTTCACCATCAATGTTAGAAGAGTTTATATTATTATTAATGCTGTTATTCATAATATTATTCTGAACTTGGGGAGGGTGACCTTCAAGAAATTTATAACCACTACTATGTGTAATGAATTCAAGAGGTTTGGTTGCGCGACTTTCATCATTTTTGTCTAAGTTCAAAGCATCGATGTCGTATCCACAGGTCCTTACCTCAGCAACGTGGCAAATTTTGGAATTATCAACACTTATGTTCGTATTTTGATCAACAGAATCTAAAGGAGTTTGCCTGGTGTTTGTATTTTTAGTACAACTTACGGCGTTGCTTGCATAGCTTTGTGATTCGCCTTTATTTAGATCCACGCTCATTATAGGGTCACCCAATAATTTTTTAATTAGTCTATTTTGGTTCTTTAACGTAGATTTGTGTGTGCCTTGTACTAAAACCTCTAACTCTTCTGCTTTATTCGGATGTATAGCTAAGTTTGGAATACACTCTTGATTTCCTATGTTTTTACAACAACAGATACACTTTGTTGGACAATTATGGGGTTTCCTAACGATCCAACAACTCAAGTCTATATTACTGTTATTGCCGGTACACATATTTTGAATGTTTAATTCGCTCTTATACCAACAACAATTTATGAATTCAAAAATGGCACTGCTTTTGACATATTGACATAATTCCTCGTCTGATATGATATGATCTACGTTGAAACTAGTAACAGGAGGTATTTGACTTGATTTAATGTAGTAAATATCAGAGGAACTCAAATATAAATTTTTTATTACAATATATAAATCATCTTTTATACTGCTAAAGTCCATTATCCGACACAAGACCTTAGATTTGTCGAAGCTCAGTAAGTTATCAGGACCTTCCCTAATAATATTTCCATCTTTATTCTTCCTTGATATAGCGTCATTTAATTTGGATGTGTAATCAGCTTCGGTCAATGAATTCTTACAATCTACTAAGACAATAGAAAGCGGCTTACAACCTTCATACAACTTTAAGCTTCTATCAGACAAATTAATTCTGGAAACACTGTGTGCATTTGCAACTGTTGCCGCTTTTCTAGAACGTTCCTTTTTGAGTTTATTGTTGAATTGCTTTATTTTCTTAACTAATCGGTGGTAATTGATTCTGTTGTTTTCTATCTTTAACATTGGTTGGATTCTAGGATGTTCAGGTTTACTTTCAAGAATAATGCGTCGTTCTATATCTTCAGTTGATATTTCATCAAAATTCTGTTTAAAAATGTTCATATCATCGAGCCGTGTTGTATAGACAGCTGCATTCTGGTTGATGAACGGAACGAATTCCTGTTCTGCCACTCCGAAATAGTAAGGAATGTGTAATTCTGTTTTGACTAAATTGCTAAGCTCTATGGTGCTTTCGTCGTTGGTATCATCGTCATTTAGTATTTCTTCCTTGATTTGTACTGCACCTGCAGGAAATGTGATATTACAAAATTGATTTAGACTATCCAATCTATGCAATCAGTATTAAGTTAAAGCGAGATCATGGGACTGAATACGATTTAAAATATCAATATCTTTGTTATATTTGTGTATACTTTTGAATTATATTATACATAACCCTAATTATTATTAATACCTAAAAACGTCTTACTGCGCTGCGTATAGGTCGACTTATGTGAAGGGGTTTAAACTAGCCTAGGATCTTCGAGTGAGTGTCCCTTTTTTATCAACATACCGTCATTTTCAGGTTCTAAGAGGCTGGAGGTGGTGCTTCCGGTATTAGTGTTTATTATGCTTGGAGGGTAGGTAGTTTCCGCACTTCGATCTGCTCCAGACGCTTCGCTGCTTTCTGCGTAACTCTGTTCGTCGTGCTAAAAAAGAAGCATTGTTGTTTGTTAGATTCTTCTTAGGGGCAGTTTTTGATTCAATTAACTCGACCAACTTTTAAAAATTTTACCATTAGTAAGGCTGGTTTTAGTTTCACACCGACGAACCGGCCGTCAGCGCGCTGATCAGGAGGTCTACTCTGAAACTCCGAATGATTAACACACATCTATCCGTCTTTCTTATGTCACTGCGTGTTAAAATAAGAGCGACAAAGACGCAAAGACTCGATCGAACGAAATAAACTTCCAGAGTAACGCCTCAGGATCCATTGCCGGCCATTCAGTGGGCTCTATTAATTCACCACCATATAAAACAGTAATGAATGATGAACAGCGCGCTGACGATCCGTTGGTCGGCGTGACAATAAAACCGAAGCAACATTTTAAGAGCATAAAAAGTGTAAAAAAAACTGACCTCTTCATCGTATTGGAAACCGAGTCCATTTAGCCACCTTTGTACAGTAGCTGGTGTTGGCGCTACCTGAAAAGAAAGGAGTTTTTGACGTGATATTTATGAAATTAGGGCCTGTTTCACAATCGACGGATAAGTTCTGAATAACTTCCTTGGCAGTTTAATTGACATATATTTTATATTACAACTGTCAAATAATCTGCCTAGTAAGCTATTCAAATGGCAATAGGCTCGCCATCTATTACATGGGACCTAACTTAATTGGCAAAAAGTGGGTGTTTAATTCACCTCTGCATAATTCACGCCTATTTCCCCCCGAAGGGGTAGCCTTTCGGGGATATAGACGTGAATTATGCATGCATGTTTTAATTCAATCGGTCTATCGACATGGTCCTTTCGTCTCTTGTCTATGCATTCATTCATCACTGACACTTTTTCGATGTGATGGATGATATGAATCAAAAGGGAGTGGATGGCTTGAAAGAGGAAACGTAATACGCCGACCCCAGATAAACTGGGAACAGGGTAAGAAGAAGTAATCATCATTATCATCATCATTATTCAGCCGAGAAACGCCCACTGTTGCGCATAGGCCTTTCCCAAGGAAGAAGTATTATTTGCTTCAAATTACCCCAGCCCGGCTAGCATGACCACCGAAACACAGTGCTGTCTATCAATAAGTATGCCAGTGAGATGTCAGTTTTGACAATTTCTCATGGTTCAGACCAGACTGTTGATTTTTGGGCATTACTTAGCAACGCCTAGATACACGTGCTTATTAGTGACACCTGCTCATTAGTGGCCGTGTGGTGACGGAAGAGCAGAATACAATTGTCACCACCCCCATCTATTCCGTGGGTGTCGTACAAGGCGACTAAGGGTAAAGGCAGTGATGAGTAATGGGCAGCAGCATTTCTCTCATACCACCTAGTAATATAAATGTACTGCGATTTATGTGCCCGATATATGGCAATAGGCTCGCCACCTATTACATGGGACCAAACATAAATGGCGAAAAGTGGGTGTTAATTCGCCTCTGCCTACCCCTTCGGGGATATGGGCGTGATTTATGTATGTATGTATGCTCATTAGTAGCATGCTTACGTGCTAGTAATGAGCACGTCTGTCAGAACTTTAAAGCAATGTCTTAAATAATACTTTATAATGAAATACTTACATTATGCATGACTGATATGACGTTGTTGTTCTGAACAACAGGATCATTCGTACAGTCGGCTGCTTGTTCGTAAGGTGAATTTAAATAGTGAATCAAGTGTCTGTCCCCAAGTGCTTCTGTGCAGTACTTTATTCGCTTGGTCCAGTACGTGACGAGTGGTCTCTAAAACATTAACAATAATAATTGAAGTGTTCTAAGTGTAAAGGGTCTAAGTGCCAATTTTCTTATTTGCAGATATAACATTTGGATATTATTAGGCGTGGCACTTAGACCGCATTTTCGTAAAAATATTAACATTAGATTTTTCTTGGCACTTAGACCCTTTACACTTAACCCTACAATTAAGAAAAATACTTAACAAAATAAGACAATTTTGATTCAGGAAGCCGCGGGCGACCACTAGATTATGTATATTTAAAAAAAATTACGCCATTTACTTCATATTTTAATCTTCACAATGGCGTACTTTGGCGGTATTTTGAAGGTTAGGTTCGTACGAGAATATTAATATTAATAAACAATGATCGGGTAAACTTACAGGTACATCTAACATCCTTGCTATCTGGAGTGGCGTGCTACCCTGCTCGTGTAACAATTCGATTTCGTTTTGCTTGTCCTTCAGCAGTTCTTTCACCTCTTGCGAAGATAACAGTATAATTAATTAGTCATAATAATATTAAGGGGCTGTTTCACAATCGACGAGTAAGTTTTGAGTAGCTTACTTGACAGTTCAATTGACATACATTTCATATTACAACTGTCAAATGATCTGCCAAGTAAGCTACTCAGAACTTACTTGTCGATTGTGAAACAGGCCCTAAGACAAATAAATAATTACAAGTAGAAATCTGCATCAACACTGAGAAGGGCTTAACGCGTTATTGCGCAAGCAAACTAAGCAATGTGCAAAAGAAGAATAGTGCTTCCGATGGCACGTCAAGCCGTTAGTCCCGGCTGCATTATTAAAATCCACCAATCCGCACTGAGCCAGCGTGGTGGCTCATGATAGCCCATTGTGCATTGTCTCTATAATCTTTTTTAGGAAGGCCTGCGCACTCTAGATGCTAGCGGGGGCGGGCGATGCGGGAAGGAGCGAGTTTTCCCTCCTCCCCGCACCCCCCACCACCGCCAACATCCAGAGAGCCCCGTCCCCGCCACCGCCCCTCATACCGCAGGCGGATCGCGCACGAACTTGTAGGACTTATAAAGCCGTACGCTGCGTTTAGCGGGTGTACGGTGCGGACACCCGCGCCGCGTGGTGTTTCATGTCATCTCCATAGAGCAGCGCTGCGTACAGTGCGTTCACAGTTATTTTGTGTGACACTTCTAATCATCCTGCCCTAAAATATGGAAATGTCATATTAGAGTGCGGGCCGGCTAAGTCCGCGCGTGGTCAAAATTGGAACTAAAATTTCGTCTCCTATTTTTTTGTCTAGGAGTGTCAATGTTAGCGAGCAGCGCCACCCCTCGCGCGCGGACTTATCTGGACTGCACTCTAGTGTCCTTCTCTCACATAAAACGTAAATGGAAACGTCAGAGGTAAAATAACTGTGAACGCACTGTAAGGCGACCCTCCAGTCGCACGCGGCTCTATGGAGATGACATGCACGCCGCGCAGGTCAGTCCGCGCCGTACACCCGCTTAACATGGTCTTAAGGGTGATGGTGATGATGATGATGATGATAAGAGCCAGCTCATGAGGGGTTTAGAGTTATGGCTGAAGTAATACGAACGATTAATTCGTGTGTAATGTGTCGCTTAAGCACACTTCCAAAAAAACATCCATGAAAGAAACTCACCATTATCACGTTTAACCCATCGCCGCACCGTGGCCCTCTGTGGATAAAACAAAACATTACTCTATTAATATATTGCGGGAATGCTACGCAATATTATATTAGCAGAATGCGAAAATGCAATACCGTAGTTATACAAAATTGCATGGTGGTTGGTAGGCAATGAGCGTAGACCCCTCGCCCACGGCTACTTTTTGTAGCGATGCTGTCACGCGTTTGGCGAAGTCGCCATGGGCAAGGGCCCTAAGATCGACCATACTAGCAGAGCTGTGACTTATTTGAATACTTGTATTTAAAATCCAAATACAAAATATAATATATAAAATATATATTTTGTACCTAAATACTTTTGTTTTATATGTATTTTGTATTTAATTTTATTTCAAATACTTTTCGAAATGTATTTTATATTTGCCAAATAAATACAAAATACTTTGCTACCGCAAGTTTCGAAAGTATTACCACTTTAACAAAGTAAACGTTATTTTATTATCTGTCAAACATGACGCTGCGTGCTTTTCTGTAATCTGTGACGCTTGCTACGTTTCGCTTTTTAATAACGAGATTCTCTAATCTGTGGATTGACTTAGATTTTGGTTCAAGTACATTTTGCTGCATTGATTTGGAGACCCTCCAATATTTAGGAGAAGAAGACACAAGTCTGTCGATTCTCAACACGTACCCGATAATAAAAAAAAGTGTTTTTAAGATATAACACCTGCCTCCCTCCCTAGTTCGGCACCGAGGAGTGTTTGGCGCGTTTCGTGGTGTCAGTCAGATTTATTTTCGATTATTCAAAAATTGTTACAAAGTGGATTTTGTGCAGTGAAAGTGGTGTTATTTTGATGCACAAGCATCCGTGTTGATATGCAATTATGCAGAGTCATTGAAAATGAGTCTTGTGATGTGTTTGATGCTGTGGTAAAAACCACTATAAAAAGTGGTTTTGTCCACCTTATCACTCACCATCATGAACTATGTTACCATTAAATTCGCGCCAAGCACTCCCTAGATGCGTTAAAATATGCGACACCCATATTTTAACGTAAAATTCATTTATACGATAGATAAAATATACACTAAAGACATGGCTGTATGGGCTAGAACCTTTCCTAACATATAGGGAGAAATAAAAAAACATAGTTCGGCACCAGCGGGCCTAGCACGGGGACGTGGACAAGTCTCTCTCCACCACTTGACAGTGTTTTGTCTCGGGATTTAGTGGGAGTTAGAGCGAGAGGAAAATATTTTCTGTCTCTTACGGGGTAAGAGATGTGTCCACGTCCCGTGCTACGGGGGCAGTGGAACGTTTGTTTTCTTATGGTGGCATGATAATGCGTCCACACAGACGCAGTATGTCTGATACTCTTTTTGAAGAGCTTGTTATTTAAAAATCTTTAATAAATAAAGAACATTAGTTTATCTGAAAGTATTGTATTGGAATAAAGTATTTTGAAAATACATATTTTGCATTTAGTATTTAAATACAAAAAGCAAAAGTATTTTGTATTTTGCATTTGAAATAGTATATTATAAAAGTATTTGCATTTTGTATTTAAATACTTTTTTCATCTCTGCATACTAGGTATGTCGACTTACGTTAATGCTCATATGTTTGCTGATCTGCAACAAGTTGTAGCCTCGGTCGTGAAGCATTATAATTTTGGTTCTTTCCAACATCGTTTTGTTCCGCATTTTGAGACAGCGTCTTAGAGACGCCTCTTTCCTGTAAAATGCAACAACATTCAACTCACAATCACCTCATTATCATCATCATCATCACCAGCCCTTTTATGTCCCTACCCTACTGGTTGGATATGGGCCTTCCACGTGGAATAGATAAAATAATACTGCAAAAATAGGGATGATAACACTAACAAAGAATCACTGATATAATAATTTAGGATAAGGGGATTCGTTTATAGTCACTTGTTATCAGATTATACTTGTGTAAGTATATTTATTTTATAAAAATAATAGTACAAAACTTAGCAATCCGCCATATTTGCTAAAACGCCCCGTGACGTCATTATTTAGTTATCTCCATTTTGACATTTTATTTGCCAATGATTATTTGAAAATGGCCTTTTTACGGAATAGTGACGTCATACAGAGACACCATTGCTATTTTGGCGAAAATTTTAAATTGCAATCAAAATATGTTTTTTTCTATCAAAATCGAAAGTTTTTACAAAAATATAATTTATTTTGGGTAAAGTAGACACATAAGAAAAACATAGTGTAGTTTTTCAAAATTAGTCATACCTATTGTATGTGTTAGCCGTATGGTGACGGCAGAGTAGAAAACAATTGTCACCACCCCAATTCTCTCCCGTGGGTGTCGTACAAGGCGACTAAGGATAAATCAATGATAAGGAATGGGCAGCAGCGTTCCTCTAATACCACCTAGCAATAGCAATGTACTGCGACTTTTGTGCCCGATATATGGCAATAGGCTCGCCACCTATTACATGGGACCTAACATAATTGGCGAATCGTGGGTGCTAGATCACCTCTGCCTACCCCTTCGGGGATATAGGCGTGATTTATGTATGTATGTATTGTATGTACCTATGATATCATTATCGATAACGGGTCCTCTTAGCTAACAGCCATCGCGCAAGAAGGTAAAAAAAATTTGAATGATTGAAAATTGCAGTCATGGTAGCAAAAATAAAAAAATCATTAGGGGTCCCAATTTTGTAAGATTTTCAATTTTTTATTTTGTAGTTTACGAATAATATTTTTTCTCATGTTGTCTGTCATGATCTCAGGTACCCCCCGCTTATTGTTGAATTTTTGGAACGTGTCACCGTAAAATTATAAAATTAAATACCATTAGATTATAATTTATCTCGCAAGATTTTAAACTGTCGATAAATTGTGATCTTTTAACTTCTATAAAAGCACAACTTACCTACTTTGGTATTTTGGTGTGTGAAAAGTAAATGAATAATCCAACTCACAGTATAACAGTCCAAAGCTTATATTTTTGGTTCTTCAGTAGAGGAATAACATATACACACACTAATACACAATTTACATTAAAAAAGAATTTACAATTAATATTTAAGAGAATGCAATGTGCACTTCGCGTCGTGGTGTAATTTCGAGAACTTGTTGATTCGTTGCTAGGCAACGCGATGCGGCGCGGGGTGCACGTCAGTTACATAAATAGGTTGTATAGGTGATTATTTATTTTATGTGTAATATATAGATACAATGATAAATAGTTTAATAATATATGTAATTATTATAGATAAACTAAATAAATGTAGGAGAGTAGCCTACACCTACCTACTACTGACCTTTCGTACGTATAGTCGGAGACAGAAAATGTTTGTCCCAAGTTCTAAATGCCTATTTCATAAAAAAATATTGACAATAGATTATCTTTTTTCTAATGATCTGACAATCATACGCTCTTGGAGGTTCGTTAATAGAAAAACTTCGTATTTAAGAAGATGAAGAAGTAACTCAAGATAGAGAACACTTTAAGACGAGGCTGTATGGCAGAAATTAAGCCTTTGCCTTTTCCATTTCTCAAAATGGGAAAAACAGAACAAAAAAAAAAACTTCGTAATCATGACCCGGAAATGTGCAGTGAAAATGGTGTTATTTTGATGCACAAGCATCCGTGTTGATGTGCAATTATGCAGAATCATTGAAAATAAGTGTTGTGATGGGTTTGATGTGGTGAGACCACTTTAAAAAGTGGTTTTGTCCACCTCATCAGGCACCATCATGAACTCTGTTACCATTAAATTCGCTCCAAGCACTCCCTAGATGCGTTAAAATGTTTAACACCCACATTTTAACGTAAAATTTATTTCATTCATCATTTCACCCACTCATTATTTCATAAGACTACAGATACAATAAACACTAAAGACTTGGCTGTATGGGCAAGACCCTTTGCCTTCCCTAAAATATAGGGAGAATTTTAAAACTACATGACCCGGAAATAAAATTTATCTGCCGGACTCAGAGACGTCAAATAACGTTAATGAGTACTTAACGTCAAAAAATTACAATTCAAAACTAGTCGCTCTTTTGCCGGGTCTATGGTCTAGATTTGAATGATAATTTTTGACATTAAATACTCATTAAAGTTAATTGACGTCTCTGGGTGCGGCAGTAAGTGCTCGTCAACACAAACGTTTGCCCCTCATATTAGGAACTTCGATAGTGGTATTTCATTTTCGTAACGTAAGGCGAGCCACTACTACCGGTGTTCGTTTAAAATGTCAGACAGAATCTAATAAATTCATATTACATCACATAATAATTACCTATATGCAGTCACATTTTAAGTAATGAGATGCTTAAATTAATATTTTTTTCAAGATAATGTGAAATATTTTACAAAAAATTAACGTTGGTGAACAAATGCGAGCGATAAGATATATGAATACCTACTAAAATAAAAGAAAGAATAGTTTATTGAGTAGGTACAACAGTTTGAACTCTCATAAATGGTTATGAAAAAAATAACGTGAAATTAAGATAATCTTAATCTATAAAGAGATCTAAACTAAACTACTTACATAAATAAATTCATTAAATTAAGACCTGTGTAAACATTCGTTTTTAATCAACTTCATTCGGCAACTAAAAATAATTTTATTAGTAAATAATTTTTATTTAATTTTCAGTAATGACTTTAGTATTTTTTGTCAATCCCCATAGATTCAATTCAATAACTAAAGGACGTTTTCATTTTATTTCGAATAGTTTATTTTTAATTAGCAAGCAAGCAATAAACAATTTGAATTTGAAGAAAGAGATCGATTAAAGAAATTAGATCGAAATGAAAACCAAAAGTTTACCGCCCCTAATAACAAATCGCCTTATCGAATACAATGGTAGTGGTAACTTTACAGATGTCTAGTCACATCGTTCGCTTTATAAAATTAACCTTTGAGTCGTTGGCCCGAAGGTCGATATTGACACGAGCTCCGCTGGTAAACAGACGTCATAGGAACACACTTGGCCACTTTTTAAACAATTTTACCTGTACAGTCGACGACAAAACTTCCTCAACAAGTCTGTACTTCAATAACGGTACACGTATTATGTTGATAAAAGGGTAATAACCATTTGTAGAAAGCGTGTTGTGAAACTGTCACGTATTTAATAAATAGCTTGTTCTGCGCAAGACTTGCGGCGCGCGGCGCGGGGCGCGGGTGTACTGACCCAGCGGTGTCTACGCGAAGTCAGTTGAGGCCGCGGGGAGTGCGGAGCGGGAGGGGGGCACGCACAGTCATTCCCCCGCCTTTCCTCAGTCCCCCGCCCGACCGACGAGCAGAGTGTGAAGCAAGCTTCGCATCGAATTTTGCTCCAAATTTTCGTTTCACGAACACAACCGACGGAAGCCGATTGCGCCCGAGTAGGCGCAAGGCCCTAGAACCTAGGTTTAGGTTGTAGGCAGGCTTGTCATTTTGTTTTAATTTAAGGTTTACTCACTGATTTACATAAAGGTCTGAAGTTGTTAGGGTAGATGTGTTTAATTTTCACTTGTTTGTATATACCGTTGTGTGGTGACGGCGCAGAGAAAAATACCGGCCACTGTGATCACCCCCGCCCCCACCTCATCCGCGGGTGTCGTATGAGATGACGTATGATGACGTATTCACCTCTACCTGGTTTAGTATTTGTACCTACACACATAATTTTAGTACCTAACCTAGGTACTTACTAATAAAAGCATTTTTAAAATGTTCAATGAAGTTGTCTATAGTAGGTAAATCAGGCATAGTAATTAATTAATATAAAGTAAAACAGTTAAAAACGGAGTGTTTGTCCTTAATAATATTATTTATTCCCTATACATATCTAAAGGCTGTCTCCTTACTGCATGATGCAGTATGCAGTGTGCGGATTGAGACTGCATCCCCACACCTAAGGGACTATTAAACATTGCAAAGTAGACATTTTGCGCTTGAGTCTACTCCGGTACTCCGGAGTCCGGACCTGGACCGGATTTTTGGGCAAATAATATTGGGCTCATCAAAATAACCTGAACTGCACACCAAATTATTACTAATGTATATTTAATGTATAATGAAATAATGTTATAGTGTATGATATCAATTTTTTTAATTTTTAAATGACAATTTAAATGTAACTTGACCATAATTTTAAAACAATTTAATTTTTGCATGCTGGTTTTTGCGGCAGGAACATGTAAGGATGATAATTATAATGTATTCAAGACCAATGTAATACTCTTGTTCTGGCAAATAAAATTATCTTATCTTATCTTAATACAAACATGTCTGAAAAGAATTGCAAAATTCATTAATTTTATAGATACCTAGACTATAATACATATTTCGATATTTTCCGGACCTATTTTTTTGTAATTAAATTCAAGCAAATAAATATTAGTTTGTCATATTTTTCAATCAATCAGATTTTTAATAGGTATACAGAATATAAAAAAATCAAGATCTACGTTTTTCTAAACCGCTAATAATAAGCGCAATACTAAGGCTGGAGTTCACCAACACATAGGTAAAACAAGGGATTAAAAGATAACCGTAAGTTTTGGACAGTTCTTCCATACGATTAAATGTCAAAAACCGACGGTTAAATAATAATCATCTGTTTAAGTGTTGGTGAACTCGGGCCTTAATCTTTAATCAAACACTTTTGTTCGTGCCTATACCAAAAAATCATAAAAATCTCAAATATCAGTGGTCCGATTCAAAAACATTTATTAGGCCAACTCACGGTCAACTCATTCCGCGGGATGAGTTCGAGCGGCCCCAATTTACTAAAGGAAAGAGCCATAATTTCCACCGAGTGAAATGTATGAAATCGTGTTTTGCAAACAGTCATCAGCGGCCGTAGCACGGGACGTGGACAAAATTTCCTCGGGGAAAACAAAATGTTTTCCTCTCGCTCTTACTCCCACTAAATTCCGAGACTAACTGCCGCACTCAGAGACGTCAATTAACTTTAATGAGTATTTAATGTCAAAAATTTTCATTCAAATCAAGACCATAGGCCCGGCAATAATAGAGACTAGTTTTGAATTGTCATTGTTTGACGTTGAGTACTCATTAACGTTATTTGACGTCTCTGAGTGCGGCAGTAACACCCGTATTCACAAACAATACTTGTTTATGTAGAGAAGCAACACTGTGCGAAGTAAGACATTTCTCAATGCGTTTTGTCACTCAAGTATTGTCTATGAATAGGTTTTTGGGACCCTGTGCGTTAACGCACCTCATAGTAATGTTTATGAAGACGGGTGTAAACAACTACTCCACTACTGTCAAGTGGTGGAGAGAGATTTTGTCCACATTCCGTGCTAGGCCTACAGCTCAGAATTATAATGAAAAATGATAGGTAGGACCACAGGGTAGGACTTCTTTTGTGATACGAACTCTATCTTTCTTCGCTGTCCCTTTTACCATATTATACCCGAGAATACACCCCTAAGGGTTTTTTCTGCGCTACATTTTATACGGAATGGCAGGCAGGCATAATCATGAAATAAAACTAATAAATAAACATCAACAAAATTGTTTATTGTTAATTCTTGTTAATATTGAGGCATTATCCTTAGAGATTAGGTTAACTGAGATCATTTTAGATAAACAGAAGTCATTTTTCTGTGTCGATCTTTAGACTCGAGTTCACCAAAACGTAAAACAAGTGACTAATAAATAACCGCTGGTTTTTGACATTTTATTGTATGGAAGAACTAACATATACTGACGGTTATTTCTTAATCACTTATTTTACGTTTTGGAAAAGCCTCTCACAGACAGACTCGGTCAGCGGTGGGGGGCAGTTGTAAGTGTTGTGGCGTACCTAGGTAACATAAAGCCGCAGTCATCAGCAGCGGTCAGCGGTGGCGGGCAGTTGTAACGTAGGCGTAACGTAAGTAATTTAGTTGTAAAGGCAACACAGTGCACTGGGTTGCCTTTACAACTAAATTTCAAAATTCAAACCAGCGCGGTCTACGTTTGTTCGCGTTCGCCACCGCTACCGACCCGCCACCGCTGCTGTGCGAGTGAAGCTTTAGGCTTTAACCACGTGTCTGTGAGAGACCTAACTCGACTCTGTAACAAAGACCTATAAATTAAAAAGACTATTAAAAAGTTCTTAGTTTTAATATCTTCGCGGCGATTCTGCGGAGGTGTCTGAAGCCAGCGAGGCTGTCGACGCGCTGGCTGATCTGATCATCCTGGACAGCCGGGAGAGGGGACCCGTGGCCCAATGGTCCAGGGGGCTTGTGCACTCAACCTCCGTGACTGGAGACACCCTGAAAAAATCATCGTCATCACATCACTCCGGTTTTGACCTTAAAATTAATTCAATATTTACCTACTGTCACGGTGGGACTGACATGTAATGTAGTTATAAAATACCCTTTATAGAAATAAATAGAAAAAAAAAACAGATCAAGAGCGAGTCGGACTCGCGCAAGAATGGTTCCGTACCCGTTACCTATCTATAAAAAAATGTCAAAAAAATTCAATGGCAAAGTGAAAATTCGAGAAATAAAAAAATAGAGGAGCTTGCTAGCACCGCGGCATAGCGCGCTCGGCCTGCGATTGCGTAAACTGAGCAATGGTCGCTAATGCCGTTTATTATGGATGAGTGACCAAAAATGTAATTATCTCGAGTTCCTCCATGCTTCGAAAGACACGTTAAGCCGATGGTCCCGGCTGCATTCGCAGTCGTTAACACCCACCAACCCGCACTGGGCCAGCGTAGTGGTTAAGGCACAATCTCCCTATAATTCTTCCATCCATAGGGAAGGCCCTTGCCCCAGCAGTGGGGACATTAAAGGGTGATGTAGACCTCGACTCAGGCGTGCCCTGTAGTGGAGGATATAAATCTTACTTATTTTTCCGAGGGCGGGCGGTTTTTGGACGCGTCCTCTTGTCTTGCTTAAGTCTTGGCGCTGCCCCTTCAGCATCCACGCCGCTGCCTGGCCCTAAAATATACTGAGTTATAAGAACCTCAAAGGCACAGCATCTAGCCCGCTGTGACATCGCTTACGTAAGCTGAGTCATTTTCGTAAGGGCCTGTCATTGGAAGAGTGACCAGAATTAAATTACATGTATGTATAACTTACCTATTACCCACTTTTTTTTGAACAATATACTGTGTTTTTTGTGCCCGATAGATGGCAACAGGCTAGCCACCTATTACATGGGACCTAGCTTAATTGACGAAAAGTGGATGTTAATTCACCTCTGCCTACCCCTTCAGGCATAATTTTTCGAACTTTTTCTAACCACCATATTTTTTGTAGATATGTATGTATTATTGTCTGTACGTATCACAGATATATCAATATGTAGGTAGGTACGTACCGACAACCAACAAGGAATGCTCCACCGTTGGAGCTTGGCCTGTCGCATGGTGGATGCACAGTGGCCTGGCAGCCTTCAGCCGTTCCGCCTCCTTCACAGCTCTGCTACCGCTGAGGGCCCTGGACATATCGCACCGCGTTAATTATAAAGTATTAACGTAGAATAAGCCATCCCCGACTCATCCCATGGTTGTCGTAAAAGTCGACTAAGGGAGATTGCCCGGTGTAGACCAATAAGCACCTTGGGGCACCCGAATGGTGGAGGGCAAACCGCCAACCAACAACAGCATACCCCAAAGAGGGTTGGTGTCAGCCAGGCGGTC
The DNA here is from genome assembly GCA_963931975.1 of Cataclysta lemnata. Taxonomy (NCBI): domain Eukaryota; kingdom Metazoa; phylum Arthropoda; class Insecta; order Lepidoptera; family Crambidae; genus Cataclysta; species Cataclysta lemnata. The sequence goes on from OZ008360.1 coordinate 5,020,946, forward strand.
GGCTGTAAAATCTAAGCCAAAACCTTAAGCGGTATGTATTGGCATGGTGTCATTGAGTGATTGACACTCTCTCCGTCCATAGGCCTCTCGACATGGTTCGTTCCGCCTCTTTTCTATACATTTATTCATCACTAGCATCTTTACGGTGTGATGGATCGTATGAATCAAAATCTTTGGCCCTTAGGTCGTCACGTACCATCAGGTGAGATTGGCAAGAGCTTCCTGTCTAGAAAAAAAAAAATTTGATCATCAGATGAGGCATTAAACTAAACTTACGAGCTATTTCTTGAACTCTGTTGTTCTTCGAGGGGTGCGTCGCTCTCCAGCGCACTGCTCTCCGAAGCCACCAGGTACATGGATCTAAAATGGTTATTTACGTTATTTTTTCGCTTCCAGCCCGGCTAGCATGACCAGTGACCACCGAAACACGATATGCTAGCCTGGCGGGACAGCATGGAAGGTGCTTAGCATACGATAGTTCCAAATATTATCCCTATAGGAAGAGACAAAATGTAAACGATCTTGATATGTCTCTTTATCTATACGGAATGCACTTAAAAACAAGAAACAATGTCTTGTATTCTAAAATAACATCAAAAAAACAAATAAAACCATTAGCTAAGTACTTTGAAATTTTTTGTCTCTTGCTATAATACATATATACATTACATAAATACATACATAAATCACGCCTATATCCCCGAAGGGGTGGACCGAGGTGAACTAGCACCCACGCTTCGCCAATTATGTTAGGTCCCATGTAATAGGTGGCGAGCCTATTGCCATTTATCGGGCACAAAAGTCGCAGTACTATTTCTAGGTGGTATTAGAGGAACGCTGCTGCCCATTCCTCATCGCTGATTTATCCTTAGTCGCCTTGTACGACACTCACGGGAGAGACTTGGGGTGGTGACAATTGTATTCTACTCTGCCGTCACCACACGGCTTGCTATAATAGATAGAGTAAAAACAGCTAACGGAAAATCAAATATAACTTGGATTGACAAGCCACTTGCTGGAGATGTGTTTTGCAAGTAGGAAACTAATACATACATAAATCACGCCTATATCCCCGAAGGGGTAGGCAGAGGTGAACTAGCACCCACGTTTCGCCAATTATGTTAGGTGGCGAGCCTGTTGCCATTTATCGGGCACAAAAGTCGCAGTACATTGCTATTGTTAGGTGGTACAAGAGGAACCACACGGAAACCAATAAAAAAAATATTGGTTTCCGTGTGGTGACGGCAGAGTAGAATACAATTGTCACCACTCCAAATCTCTGCCGTGGGTGTCGTACAAGGCGACTAAGGATAAATCAATGATAAGGAATGGGCAGCAGCGTTCCTCTTGGACCACCTAGCAATAGCAATGTACTGCGACTTTTGTGCCCGATAAATGGCAATAGGCTCGCCACCTATTACATGGGACCTAACATAATTGGCGAAACATGGGTCCTAGTTCACCTTCGGGGATATAGGCGTGATTTATGTATGTATGTATTAGTTTCCTACTTGCAATACACATCTCCAGCAAGTGGCTTGTCAATCCAAGTTATATTTGATTTTCCGTTAGCGGGGCTAGAAATGTGGTCAATCTATTCGTACGAATAGAAGACAAATGTCAATTATTGACAACTCGCCTTACATTTGACACGGCGGTCGCCATGTTATCTTTGTAATACGTCAGTTGCATACATTTGTGTTTTCCATTCGTTCGAATAGATTATTGGCCACTAGTCTAAGGCCGGCCTCAGACGTTCGGAATCCGAATTAGGTTGCCGAATCAGTTATTCACATTCGGAATTCCGTAAGCAAACTTCCGGTTGTTTAGTCGGATTTTTATACTACGCACCGAACGGAATGTTAGATTATCATTCCGTTAAGAAATATAAGAATAGTGTGCGTCTTGTTGTACATTTTGTGTGTAAGCACAGCGTTCACGTTTCCGATTCTGTATTCCTGATTCGGAAACCTAATTCGGATACTGGACGTCTGCGGAATAAAGGGGCAGACATATGAGTATTGTCTCAGTACTGACCAATGTGAAACTTTATTCAAACTGATTTTATCCCTAATACTAAACGTGTCTTCCAAGCCCGACATGGGCAAAATTGTCAGATTTGGCAGAGGCCATTCATACAAAAAGATAAAGTTATGATGGGTGTTGGATACTTTACCTGGCGGGCACATAAAGGTGAGGTGGAGGAGGGGGCGCCCTCCTAGATGCGGAACGAGCGCGACGTGCCCTAGATGCTCTTCCAAGCAGTACTGATTCTAAAACACACAGAATACAACCACAACCGCTATAAAAATAAAAGTGAGAACTGATTATTGAGGAATTATGCCCAGTTGCCTTTCTGAGACCAGGGTTGGTATGCTGTATGCCTTTGGGTATGCTTGCTGGCTGTTGTTCGTGATTTACATACATATAATATAAAACATGCCTACTTATCCCCGGAAAAGCGGGCAGAGGTTTCGCCAACTATGTCAGGTCCCATGTAATAGGTGGCGAGCCTATTGCCATTTATAGGGCACAAATGCATCTGTAATATTAGTTCCGTGGACGTTCACCTTCGTACACCAGTGCCATCAGCGCCATGATGGCGATAATCGAATTGGCTTCATTTTGTGGATGACATCCTTCAGTCCAGTGTACTTGTAGACTGGACTGAAGGATGTCATCCAAATTGTAGAGTTCCATGTTGTAGAGGTCAGTGGTCCCTCCCAGACTCCTTACCCGATATGGGATCGCTATCGCTATGCTCCTGCCTGTCACGCCGCCAGCCGGCTTCAGGTGCGGGTGCGTCGGCGGCCACCCCGAACAAGCCAGACACAGCCCCCGCCACCACTTTACGGGCTGATTTTGCTGCTGACTGTCGGACAAAGACAATTTAGGATTAACTAGCTGTGCCCGCGACTTCGATCGCGTGAAATTCGGACCTGGCCAGAGTGAGGCAGGCGGAAGGCCATAAATACCTAGCCAAATCCTACAGCAGTGCGACACAAGGTATTCGCTCTAGCCTTTTGTAAAAGGTACTCGTTACATTCTGTAAAAGGTACCCGCTACATACAAGTTACATACTCCCCAGATAGGCGCACGCTTACAAACGAATGGGAAACCCCGCAATGCCCTCTCCACATCTGTTCCTAACCTAAAGCGGTCTACTTTAAATAAAATTCCTCAGTTGCGCCCCCTGTATCCACACTCACGTTGAGATTGATGTCGATCTCAGGCACGTGGTCCAATGCAGCTGCTTCGGCGGCCAGCTGCTTGACCCTTGGGTCTCTCGGATCGGCGTTCTCGTACGCCTTCACCAGTTCCAGGAGGTGGTCACGGTAAACCTCTTCCACGGGTGCTGCAATATTATGATGTTCTACAAACATACATACATATGTCACGCCTTTCTCCCACAGCCAGGGGTAGGCAGAGATCACTTCTTTCGAATTGCTACGATCCTTTCACACTTCTTTCGCTTCATTCTTATTCTTCTTCTCCGTACCCTGTTTCCAATCTATCTGGGGTCGGCGCAGTATGTTTCCTCTTCCATTCATATCGGTCAGACATCATGCCAGCACGCCATCCACTCCACTCACACTTCACTTACACGCACCGGAAAAATGCTAGTAAAGAATGAATGTAGAGAGGAATATGTACAAGAAAGAACTACTAGAACCGATACTATAGAAACGGGTATATAAACTTACCCGGTGGCGTCACATTCGGCAATCTCGGGATATCAGAAAGCATTCCAGCAACCAGACCGGCCGAAGCTAAAGATGCACTAGTTTGTTGTCCTTGCGTCACCTTTGTCTGTGACAACCCCTGAACACCCAGCAAGTCTCCAGTACCACCGTGTGCCGACAACTTCACTTCCAGAGCAATCTTGCTCTGACTTATCTCAAGACTTGTCTTCGTCAGCCCTTGTGCTGGCTGACTGGGAGCTATCATCGCTGGTGGAACTAGCAACGTCGGTGGTACAGTTACAGGAACCTGAGGAGGCGGGAAGGGTTGCGGGCCCTTGCCGTTGACTAGAAGGTCTGGCGTTATTTGCTTTTGGCTCAGATCTGTGGACACACACATAAATATAGCCTATATCCACGAAGGGGTGGGTACCCAGAGAAGAATTTAACATCCACGTTTCGCCAATGAAGTTAGGTCCCATGGTGGCGAGCCTATTGCCATTTATTATCAGTACATTGCTCGGTGGTATAAGAGGAACGCTGCTGCCCATTTCTCATGTATTTATTTTTTTATCTGTATGTATATGTTTGTATTCTACTCTGCCGTCACCACACGGCATCTGCGGAGAATTCACAAAAACTATTTGCACTGACGACATCACCTCCAAACGGCAAGGTAAGGTTATCAAAACTTAATTTTAAAAATTACTACAACTCTTCACACTCTTACCAGTTCCCAATTCGAGTTCTGTGAACGCCATCACGTTGAGAGCTGAAGATAATGCTGGGGCTACACCATTACCGACCTCCTCGGTCAATGCGGCCTCCGCTGTCACCACGCAGTCTGGTGGCAAGGCCGCTGCACGACGGCTGAGAACGAGAAATATACATACATACATAAATCACGCTCATATTCCAGCAGGTAGGCAGAGGATAATTAACACCCACTTTTCGATATTTAGTTTAGGTCCCATGCCATCTATCCGGCTGGTAAATCGCAGTATATTGCTAGGTGGTATAAGAGGAATTCGCCGTGTGCCGTGTGGTGACGGCAGAGTAGAATACAATTGTCACCATCCCAAATCTCTCCCGTGGGTGTCGTACAAGGCGACTAAGGATAAAACAGTGATGAGGAATGAGCAGCAGCGTTCCTCTTGTACCTAGCAATAACAATGTAGTGCGACTTTTGTGCCAGATAAATGGCAATAGGCTCGCCACCTATTACATGGGACCTTACTAATTGGCGAAACGTGGGTGCTAATATTCACCTTTACCTACCCCTTCGGGGATATAGGCGTGATTTATGTATGTATGTACGTAAAGGAGGAACGCTGCTGCCCATTACTCTACGCATGTCTTTACCCTTAGTCGCCTTGTACAACACCCCTTGGAGCGATACGGAGTGGTGACTATTATTCTGTTCTACCGTCACAGCAAGGCCAGAGAGAAAAATGACCTTTTATGACCTTTTATGAAATAGCGGTAGGTTCGATTCCCGCATTAGGATAATAGATAGGTATTTAAAAAAATTTAGTCGTAATTTTCTATGTAATAATTTTTTAAACTATATTTGGTAATAAAGTTAGATATATGTATGTATATTTCATAAATATGACTCACGGCATGCCCGGCACTTTGGTGGGTGTTGAGATGGACACCCTCCCCCACATGAGCCGACGCAGCTCCTCCCCGCTGATGCCGCGTCTCCTTAGCTCAGCTATGGTCACTTTTCCAACGCGCTGTTTTTTTATTTCAAAAATAAGTTCAATTTAATGTTGGTTAACATCATAGAAAGATATATTGTTGAATAAACTGCCCGATACAACAAAAATCATAAAAAAGAGTAACAAAATATTGTCAGCTAGGTCTACAAATGATTTCGTAGATGGCCAGTGTCTTAACTTTCGTAATTTTTCATATTTTCTTTGTAAATATTATTTTTTTTAAACATAATGGATAATTTAAAAAAAATCATAATCATAATCCATAATAAAAAACAATCATAACGATTTTTTTGAGATACTGCTTTCGGCTCAGAAATATAATAATATGAAGGTGATTAGTTTGTGGGTGTGGACAATTAGTGGACGTTTGCTGTGGACGATAGTGACAGTAGAGTGCACAAATAGAATCCCAAATAGCTTGGGATAAGGGCAGGCTGATGATGGTATGAATAATGATACAGGGACATCAACTGGCCTTCCAATTAGTAAGCGCCCCCTTCCGCTGCTTGGCCCTCGTCTTTGCCTTACTCTTGATCACCATCACTGCTCTCTGCTCGTAGCGCGGGTCGTCCGAAGGGCCCAGGCCTATCGAGTACTCCTGGAGGTACCTATGGGCGTCCTCTTGGGCCACTGACCGCTCAAGGGATACCACAATCTTGGCCCACTGCAAAACAACAAACACTCAATGACAATCGTAAACAACTAAAAACTAAAACGTTCTGCTACTTGAAAGTTGGCATTTCGAACAGCAGACCAAACGAACATTTGGTAACTGAGAGGTTGAGAAATAAAACAAAATGTCCGGATCGGCTGCAGCTTCCGCTGAATCTCTTAAACGGCGCAAATACAGGTCTCTCAGGAGACTACCTATTTGAGCCATTTGGGGTAGAGAATTTGGGACCAAGGGGTCCAGGAGCTCACCGACTTTTTCGGGACATTACAAAGTGGCTAAGTGGGACAGTAGGTGACAATAAGGCTGGTCTGTATTTCGCGCAAAAAAATAGTCTCGCCATTCAGCGTGGTAATGCAGCCAGCGTTATTGGTACACTTCCTGTCTCAGAAGACCTAGGCGAGGTTTTCTACCTTGAGTCCCTTAGTTTTAAATTGATGTTGATTGTTGCCTTGGTCGAATGCTCAGATTGCTGGGTAATGGCCAAGAGGTCCCGGGTTCGAATCCTGGTAGGGGCAAACTTTGTGATGACTACAAATGTTTGGTTCCGAGTCATGGTTGTGTATATGTTTATGTAGTATATTTTCAAAATGTATATACATAATCATCTTAAAAATATGTCCGTCATCTAGTATCCATAACACAAGTGCTTAGGCTACTTACTTTGGGCTAGATGATAGGTGTTTGGCTAGATGATTGGCAAATGATTCTTCTTCGTCCTGCCCCTATCCCGCTTTAGGCGGGGTCGGCACAACGTGTTGGCAAATGATTGTTTGTTAAATAAATATTACTGTACACGTTGGTTGGGAAGTGAAAATTTGGAAAACAATTTTCGGCGTTCTCTGTCTTTTCACGTTCTACGTAATTTTGAGTTGCCTTTTTTGAAACCACGCTTATTTATCGTGTTCTATGTATGCTGACTGTATGCTAACTGCCGCACTCAGAGACGCCAAATAACGTTAATGAGTACTTAACGTCAAAAAATGACAATTCAAAACTAGTCGCTATTCTTGCCGGGCCTATGGTCTAGATTTAAAAGAAAATTTTTGACATTAAATACTTATTAAAGTTAATTAACGTCTCTGAGTGCGGCAGTAAGTACTTAATATGGTAAACGCTTGCCTGTTTCACCCACTCCTTCTCCGACTGCTCTATGACGTGGGCGTAGGTGTTGCCCATCATGGCGATGAGCATGTTCAGCAGCAGGATGGGCACGAACACCATAAACACGGCGAACACGGTCTTCGTCAGGTTGGGGTAGGTGGTCAGGCCCAGGTCGGAATACTGTAAGTGGAGAGAACAAATGGACAGCGTCTTAGGCGGAAAATTCACGGACATGCCCGCGGGCATCAAGGGCGGATCCAGCTTTGGCGCCAGGGGGGTCACATCGTTGTGGTCAAGTCACAATTAGATATACAAGGTGTAACAGAGAGGTGTAGTCATATTTAAGGCCCCGTCCGCCGAAAGAGGCAACTTTTAAAACAATCTGAGACATTTAACAATGAGAGACGTTTACAAGTCTGAAAAAAATATAAGTTAAGGATTTATTCTAGTCAAATTCGCATTGACTTATAAGATTTAATAAACTTCACTCCATATAAAAAAATCCCAAAGCGTCATAATATTGAAAAAATGTTAGTAAAAAGGGGTTCCTTTTTACTAACATTTTTTCAATATTATGACGAAACTACTGATAATTTAAATTTAATTCTTGGGTTATTCAGGCCATCAATCTGAACAACCACAACTTTCAGTAAGGGACCAAAATCGAAATCTCAAAAAAATTAACACTTCTCCCATACAAACTGATGTCAGCTGGTTCTCGGTTTAGTATGGGGAAGTGATTTTTTTTCTGAGATTTCGATTTTGGTCCCTTAGCGAAAGATGTTTAGTTTGATGGCCTAAATAACACCTTTAAATATGACTACACCTCTCTGTTACACCCAGTATTAAAACCCCAATCACGATAAATCTCCGGTAAAACCTAAGATCTACCAACTCTTAATGGTAAATGTCCGAATGGTTCTGTGATTAATAATTATCGTTAATTTTGAACTTTTCCCACCATTCATTTAGCAAATCTTAGCATTTACCTCTAGGCACGGTATATGTTGTGAAAAATAAGTCATAACGTGTAATGATGTAAGACAATGAAGACAAGAAATTTCCGTTGGCATTCCTCACGGGAGATTTCAGTTAAGTAAGGGCACTATAGTTATTCTGGGGAACAAATTAGATAGCTGAAAATGACTCAGTGAAATGGACCTGGGAGAAAAGCACAAAAGATAAGTAAATTTTAACTGAATGAATATAGAAACGTACACTGTAATCCCCCAATGTGATCTGGAACAACGCCATCCAAGTGCTGGGATAGCTGGAATACAACGTCGATTGCACGTTGGGAAAACCTGGAAATTATATTATATAATCTTTTCTGTCGTCTTCACACGGCATTTTATTTTATAATTATGCAGTGACATCAAGGTCTACAATAAAATAAGAAGTAACCTTTGTACAGGAAGTAGAAAGACTGCGAGAAGCCGAACAGTATGATGCAGTAGATGATGCCGAAGGTGAACATGTCGCCGGTGATCATGCTGTAAATCATCGTCACAAACGGCCCAGTCAGCCGGACCGCGCTGTACGAGTAAAACAGTACATGATATACCAAGGGCGATAAAATAAAGAATGTCTCAGATCGCAAGTATTTGACGCCCGATCCGAAGGCGAGGGCGATAACTATTCGATCTGGGGCTTAATATAAATAATAACGTTAGAAAAATTAGTACAAAGAAATTAGTGGTTAGTAAAAGTCCGAAAAATTATAGTCTTGCGATGCGGGAATCGAACCCGCGTCCTACGCATGCCAGACAGATGCCTTAACCACTCGGCCAACGAAGACGTCTTGGTCAACCACAAATTTCTTTGTGATATTTTTCTTACATTTATTTATATATAATGTTGAAAAAAAAATCAAAATAATATAAGCAATTAGAAAGCAAGGGAGTTCGAACTTCTTTGCTATCTAATAGAGATAATCCACAATCAAATAACAAAGACTTTTACCCAGCGAAGAACATCAGCAGAAACCAGGAGCCCGGCAGTAGAAAGATTAGGAGCGCCTCCTCCACCATGGTCTGCCGCGACAGGCGAGCAGGTATGCAGGCCAAGAGCAGCAGGTTTGAGGACAGGAAGATGAATTGTGCTGGCTCGTGGATCTAAGCATAGGGGACATATTGTTTCTTACCCGCCCAGCCCGGCTAGCATGAACACCCACATGATATGATATAGCCGTTTATCGCTTTGAACAGTTAAAAATCATAGGATTTTAACACTTGAATAAGCCTGAATTGAAAAATTGAATAAGCCTCTAAGGCTGTATCATAAAGACATGGCCATTCATCGCTTTGAACTGTCGAAAATCCAATGATTAATTGTAAGTTCATCGCGTTAAATGGCTATATCAGTGTTGGCGGCAGACACTGGCTAGCAGCTATTTTGATGTATTTTTGTATTTTATATTGTGATTTAGACTACGGTAGAAAATAGTGGAAAATAAACGTTGTAGCATTAAATTGCGTGTTCGTCCTTTACAAATTTGGTCATGCTAGCCAGGCAGGTATAGCATCGCTTAAGATAAGAAATACGCGCTGATACCTAGGAAATGGCATTTCCAACACAACAACAACCATTATATAAAAATGAAAAGAGGTCAGTCAAATGTGAAAAAAAATACTATTTGTAAATCTATGTTGCATTTCTAAACGAAAGGACGACCGTCACGATGCTGCTTTTGCGCACTGTCCCATAATATAGAGTGACAAAGAAATTATGATGATGTATGAAAGTAATTTTATAATGAATTATCAAAAGTCGTAGACAAAAATTTTCTTGTTTGTGATATTGGCTATCTAGTCCTGCGAGGTTACTGGTACCATGGAAAACACAGAAAAATATGTTTGAAAAAGAAACATTTTACGGGCATGTTGTATTTCCATTTTATGTCCTATTGGCTTCTCAGTTCCTATACCAACTACTTTTCCAAGACAATAGGGATGATGACACTGACAAAGAATCACTTTGGTAGTCTTACTGTATTGTCTTACTAACACGTTAAAACAATGTGGTGTAGTTTTTCAATATTAGTTATCCATCAAGCCTATACTTACCAAAGTTTTATAATACTGACCAAAGTCTGAAAATGCTTACCAAAGTCTCAAAACACTTACCCAAGTCTCAAAACACTTACCAAAGTCTCAAAACACTTACCAAAGTCTCAAAACACTTACTAAAGTCTTGAAATACGCCACCAGCCCCTGGTTCTTGATCTCGTCCCCCTGCTGCAGTATTATGTAGCACAGTGTGCTGGCGATGGTGCCAAGCTCGCACCCCAACCTGACCCCAGTCCTCACATCTGCCACCTCGAGGTCCCAGTTGGGATTATCCTCGGCTTCGCCGCTGCTGTGCCGCAGGTACACCGAGACGGACAGAAGCAGCAAATGCAGCATCAGAATCATGAGGCGTTTCAGGAACTTTTTCTGGAAGTTCAGAGAACAGTGATGAAAAATATATGTGTGTGTTTGTGTCTGTGATTCAAATGCTTTTTTTGTCGGAGTGGAATGCGTAACACATTGCACTGTACCCGCTGCTAGCTACGCGACTGCGTGGGTGGAACTCGCCTGACTCATAACTGAGTCGAGAATACCCACTCAACCACTCCGGCGCTATTCTAGTCTATTCTATTCTATTCTATTCTATTCTAGAATGAAAGATTTTGGTGGTTAGAAAAAGAATTTCGAAAATTCTTTTTCTAACCACCAAAATCTTTGTAGATGTATCATATTAAGTATAAAGGCCTGTAAAGCCTTGTCCAAACAAAACATGTGCAGTTTGATGATAAACCAATTACAAGAGTAGCTTCAATACGAACCCTTGCAAACGTCTTCCACTTCTCCTCGAGAAGCCTTTGTATAATGCCACCGTCCAGCATGTTGAGATGTTCCTGTTTGGTTCCGGCCAGGATGATGAACAGGGCTGAATTCCAATCTGGAAGAAACAGAGTATTTATTTTCGGCACATCCATCTCAACATTGTCATCTCTCCTGCACGTAATATTCTTTTAACAGCCCAGCCCGGCTTGCATGACCACCGATACACGATAAAAATATTTGATATAGCCATTTATTACACCGCTCGCCACCTATTAAATGGGACCTAGCATAATTCGCGAAGCGTGGGTTCACCTCTGCCTTCCCCTACGGGGATATAGCCGTGAATTATGTATGTATGTATATAGCCATTTATCGCGTTGAACTTTAGACGTAAGAACTGTCTACTATATTGTATTAAGTAGTAATTAAGTATTTAAGTATTCTTACCTACTTTAGACAGTTCTTACTTCATTCAAATTCTTGTCTAATGTTTAAAAATGACAATTCAAAACTAGTCGCTATTCTTGCCGGGTCTATGGTCTAGATTTGAATGAAAATTTTTGACATTAAATACTCATTAAAGTTAATTGACGTCTCTGAGTGCGGCTGTAAGTAACGACATTACTCAAGTGATTACTTTGTTGTAAAAGTCCACTCTATGGCCAGCCCGGCTAGCTTCACCACCAAAACACGATATAATAAAGCTACTTATCGCTTTGAACTTTCAAAAAAACATTGGATTCCTGACAGTTCTTAGCGATAGATGGCTTTATCATATCGTGATTCGGTGGTCGTGCTAGCCGAGAAGAGGGCCTAGCCAAGTGGGTTTTCTATTCGAACACACAGAATATAAAAGTATGAAACTGACTTATTGTTTTCTCTGTAATACATACATACATACATAAATCACGCCTATATCCCTGAAGGGGTAGGCAGAGGTGAATTAACACCCACTTTTCACCAATTATGTTCGGTCCCATGTAATAGGTGGCGAGCCTATTGCCATATATCGGGCACATAAATCGCAGTACAAATTTATATTGCTAGGTGGTATGAGAGAAATGCTGCTGCCCATAACTCATTGGTGTCTTTACCCTTAGTCGCATTGTACGGCACCCACGGGAGAGATAGGGGTAGTGACAATTGTATTCTGCTCTGCCATCACCACACGGCCTGTCTGTAATACGTCAGTTACATACATTTGATTTGTATTCTATGCATTCGAATTGAAAAGCCACTTGGCTTGACCCTCTGGACAGCTGAGTAGCATTAAAAAAATATGTTAGACTTACTGGTTTTCCCATCCGGCAGCAGCGTATCCAGGGCGTTCAAAGGGTACGCGGAACAGGTGATGTTGGAGTATCTCCAGAACTCCCTGGCAGAGAGCTCCAGCATCTCCCTGAAGACGGACGCTCTGCCCAACTCGCACGCTAGGGTGAGCGGCGTGTAGCCGGCACTGTTCATGCGGCCGTTGCTCGCCGGCACCTTGGGGTGGCGGAGCGCGTAGCCGAACATGTCCTGGCAATTGACAACAGAAGACATTTAATCGTCGTTGTCAAACCATAATCTGCTATGTGCAAAAATTATACTTTTGAGATATTCACAAAAAGAACATGTTTTACAATGTTCTAACCGCTGCACATAGTATATTTTATACATACATACATAGATAAATCACGCCTATATCCCCGAAGGGGTAGGCAGAGGTGAACTAGCACCCACGTTGCGCCAATTATGTTAGGTCCCATGTAATATGGGGCGAGCCTATTGCCATTTATCGGGCACAAAAGTCGCAGTACACTGCTATTGGTAGGTGGTATAAGAGGAACGCTGCTGCCCATTCCTCATCATTGATTTATCCTTAGTCGCCTTGTACGACACCCACGGGAGAGATTTGGGGGTGACAACTGTATTCTACTCTGCCGTCACCACGCGGCATGGCTTTATCAGTATATTTTATTATTTTTACATTTTAGTCGTAGTCCGAAAAATATTGCTCATAAGCACATAGTAGTTTTTTAAAACGATAGAAAGGGCAGTAAACTACCCGCTAAGGTCAAAATGTTGCAATCTTGAAAAGCACACATAGCAGATTTTGGTTTGCATCGACGACTATGTACCTACTGTTAATTTTACAAAAATAAATATATCGCCGAAGGGGTAGGAAGAGGTGAATTAACACTGCTGCTGCTGTGTTCACCCTTAGTCGCCTTGTACGACACCACACCCACGGGAGATGGGGGTGGTGACATAACGATTACAATTGCTTTCGTCTACCGTCACTATAACTCATTGAGAATAATAGCAAAGTGTGAGAGTGACAGGTAGACGGAAGCATAGCATGTAAGTATACATATAATACCTATGTTCTTTTCCTTGAAAATTGTTATGTTGACATTCTTTCTCTTTAGTTGTTTCTTTTCTACCAAAGCCATTAACCAAGTCACATATTACCAGGAGTTAAGTGCTACTTACCAACTTGTCACACACAACCACCATGTGCAGAATCATGTTCCCGAATGAGTCCTGCGCATCGGGGTCAGCTCCCGAGTCGAGCAGCAGGTTGTAGACCGCCTCGTTGGCACAGCAAGCGGCCCAGGCCAGCGGGTACTCCCCTAGGTAGGCCAGGCCCTCGTAGGTGGTCTGGCGAGCTGGGGGGACGCTCTGTTGGTCCCGGGGCAGGAAAAAGCTGCCTGCAGGATGATAATTGTGAGTGTAAGTCCTAAAAATATTTAAAAGTAGACCAGTAATGATTACAATATTCAAATACTGTAGAAGTCTTCTATGCTGGCCTGGGAGCGAACAAATAACGTAAAATGGAAGCCAGCCCTGACGCATCCCATGGATGTCGTAAAAGTCGACTAAGGGAGATTGCCCGGTGTAGACACCTTGCAATAAGCACCTTGCGGCACCCGAATGGTGGAGGGCAAACCACCAACACCAGCAAAACAAAGAGGGTTGGTGTCAGGTAGGCGGCCGGCTGTAAAACCTAAGCCAAAACCTGAAGCAGTATGGATTGGAATGTTGTCATTCCAATAACTCTCTCCGTTTATCGGTCTCTTGACATGCTCCGTTCCGTCTCTTTTCTATACATTCATTCACTTATCACTAGCACCTTTACGGTGTGATGGATGATATGAATCAAAAGACAGTGGATGGTTTGATGACGTCTGGCCGATATAAATGGAAGAGGAAACATACTGCGCCGATCCCAGATAGACTGGGAACTAGGCAAGGATAAGAAGAAAATTTAAATATTGTAGAAGGTACTAATCGGATAAGCCCCGCTCGACAACTTTCGACCTTACCTGTATTACAATATGCCTGGAAAGTTGTCGACTATCAACTTCTCTACATTAAAGTCCTTACCAATCGCTCTCTGGTTGACGTCCGCCCCAGCCTCCACGAGATCTTGGACCAGTTCATTGTTGCTGTACGCAATGGCCAGATGAAGAGAACTTGCTCCTGCATCAAAAAAGCAAGCATCATCCTAATGATATATCCCTTCTCCATACAATCAAAATCTGTCTACAAGCTACAATACTGTCTACAATAAAGGTATTTCTTTTATCTTTCTTCCTTTCTTCTTACAAGCACCTTCACTATTTTAGTTAATTAAAACGTTTAAACTAAAATAGTTAAGGCTAGAGTTCGCCAAAACTAAAACAGGCTATTATTAGTAGAAACAAAATTGTGGTTGCAAAACGTTCGAAAAATTATAGTCTTGACGCGGGAATCGAACGCGCGTCTTCTGCAATCCGGGCAGATGCTTTACCGCACTCGGGCCCGCGTCAAGTGATACCCGCAACAAGACTTTTCCCGCATCAAGAATTTTTCAAACTTTTTCTGAACACAATATTCTTTGTACTAATTTTTCTAAAATTTTTCTAAATTATTAAAAATAGGCAATTAAAAATAGGCAGATGAGACAGACTTACCTAAATATTCTTCTCCCTCTACTACATCCAGCGACAGCTTCGGAAAGCATTTGACTAATGTTCTTGCGAGTCTCGTGTGTATCTGAAATATCAAGAAAAATCGATCTTTTTTTTTGGAGTTTAACCACAAAAATTGATTCTAAAAAAAATCAAAACAAAATATGTAATAAATCGTTGTTTTAGCTGTGGCTCTAAACTACTGTTAAATTTAAAAACTACTTGGGTTGTCCTATCATTATAGACTGAGGCATACCGCATACCCTACTGCGCACTCCCCTATCCACCCTTGGACGAAGGTTTTCGAAGTCTAGTCTAGCGTCTCTACGATTTATAAGTGTAATCATTTTTCAGGTTGGTATGTATAAACGAATTTTGATTATATGTAACGACTCTTATTAGCTAAATAGAAAATTTTTGACTGAAAAAAAATGAAGCAAACATTCGAATAAAAAAATTGGGGTCTTATAGGTAATAATATCAGACCTCATTAGTGACATTGAGGTAAACTACCTTAGTGTCACAAATGATGAGGACGTGAAGGAGGGACTCGCCTAAGGCGCCTCGGTAGGACATCTGCCAACAGGCCATGTGGTCCTCCCACTTGGCTAGGGGGTCGTGGGGGGAGAGTGACGCTTCTATCGGCAGGACCACCTGCAACATAAATAACAACAGTGCACTTAGTGTAAGTTTAGAAGCGAGCAAACGTTACAATGCTTCTTCTCCCTGCCCTGTTCCCAGTCTATCTGGGGTCGGCGCAGTATGTTTCCTCTTTCATTCATATCGGTCAGACGTCATCAAGCCATCCACTCCCTTTTGATTCATATCATCTATTACATCGGAAAGGTGCTAGTTATGAATGAATGTATAAAAAAGAGACGGAACGGATAATGTCGAGAGACCGATGAACGGAGAGAGTGATTGTAAAGACAACATTCCAATCCATTCTTCTCAAGGTTTTGGCTTAGGTTTTACAGCCGGCCGCCTGCCTGACACCAAACCCTCTTTGGTTATGTTGTTGTTGGTGGTTTGCCCTCCACCATTCGGGTGCCCCAAGGTGCTTATTGGTCTTAGAAGTCCAAACGTTACTAATGCGTTACCGTAAAATGTTGATTGATAGCTATTATCAGTACGGAAATAAGGTCGAGAATTGCGACGTCCTAACGCGAACGCAATACATAGTTACTTTTGCACATTTCAAAACCTGCACTAGGATTACAGACTTTAAGTCAAAGCTGGGAATTCCCCGCCCTCCCTTTTAAAGAGCGACCTTCCGCAGCCCCCGTAGCACGGGACGTGGACACATCTCCTTGAGGGAAAGAAAATCTTTTCCTCTCGCTCTAGCCCCCACTAAATCCCGCGACAAGATACTGTCAAGTAGTGGAGAAAGACTTGTCCACGTCCCCGTGCTAGGCCCGCAGCTCTATACACCATAGGCCCCGGAGCCCCAATCGGGGGGAAGGAATAATAGATTATTACTGCACATTTATGTTACACCTAGTATGAATAAACCATATTTTCATCCCATCATCTCGGAAAAAGCGTTTTTGCTCTTCGATATCTGAGTGCAAAAGCCGTTTTTATCCTCTAGAGGTTAAAGTAAATTTGAATTTAGAACATCGTGTGCAATGAGTTTGTGAATTCAAAACATCATTATACATATTTATTTCTACCTCCATAGTGCCGAAATTGTCATGCAACCTATTTTAATTTGTTAAAAACTCAGACTCGGAACCTTCTTGGTGTACTTTTTTTGTAATTTGCTTTGCGCGCGCCATTTTCTTTTCACGTCATTTTGTTAAAACCTAGGAGTTCTGTGACGGTCAATCAGCTTGGCGTCAATCTTGCTTTAAACATTTTGATCGTCTACAACGCTTGCGGGATGCTTGAGTCAAGCATTTAAAAGCTTTTTAGGTCTGTTTGATTTGTTTACGCTAGCAACGGAACAAAAACATACAGAAAATCAACGTGCTTGACTCAAACTGATTGACCGTCTCGGAACTCCATTAGGGACGGTAATTTTTATTAGGGACTTACAGGTGTGTCTGGATGAATGTTGCGGGTGTGGCTGGGTGGATGGGTGGTTGTTGGAGGTGTGTCTGGGTGAATGGGTGTTTTGAAGGTTTGTTTAGGTGAATGGGTGTTTTGTTGGTGTGTCTGGGTGAATGGGTTTTTGTGGGTGTGATTAGGTGTTTTGTGGGTGTTTCTGGGTGATTGAGTGTTTTTGGGTGTGATTGGGTGTTTTGTAGGTGTTTCTGGGTGAATGGGAGTTTTGTGGGTGTTTCTAGGTGTGATTGGGTGTTTTGTAGGTGTTTCTGGGTGAATGGATGTTTTGTGGGTGTTTCTGGGTGAATGAGTGTTTTGTGTGTGTTTCTGGGTGAATGGGTGTTTTTTGGGTGTTTCTGGGTAAATGGGTGTTTTGTGGGTGTTTCTGGGTGAATGGGTGTTTTGTGGGTTTTTCTGGGTGAATGGGTGTTTTGTGGGTGTTTCTGGGTGAATGGGTGTTTTTTGGGTGTGTCTGAGTGGATGGGTGTGAATGTTGTGGGTGTTTCTGGGTGGGTGTTGAGAGTGTGTTTGGGTTAATGGGAGGGTGTTGTGGAAGTTTCTGGGTGAAAACAGAAACTGTTGTAATTGTATTTTTTTTTGTATTTTTCAATTTCCTCGTTGGGGGGGGGGGATGAAAAGTTACGTGTTGCACTCGAGTGCAAAGATTTTTCACCTTGTGCTCTTTTGATTCTCTCGCTATCGCTCAGGATTCTAATTTTTGAATCACTCGCTACGCTCGTGATTCAATTTTAGAATCCTTCGCTAGCTTGGTCATCAAAATTGAGCACGCAGTTAAAAAACAACTTTGCACTCACGTACAACAAATAACTATTATAATACCATAAATGGTTTATTCTACAATACCATGACGAGCTCGCTAGTGAAGGAGCTCGCTAGCGCAGTGCCATAGAGCGCTTGGCCTGCGATTGCATAAGCTAAGCAATGTTCTCCGGTCATTGGATGGGGTGACCAAAAATTTATTATCTCGAGTACCTCAGTGCTTCGGAAGGCACGTTAAGCTACATCTGCAGTCGTTAATACCTGCCAACCCGCACTGGGCCAGCGTGGTGGGTTATGGCCCAATCTCCCTATATTCTTCCATGCATAGGGAAGGTCCGTGCCCCAGCAGTGGGGACATTAAAGGGCTGGTGATGATGATGATGATGATGAAACCATATTATTTTTTATTTTATTTTAATCAAAATACCTGTTCTTGGTCCCTAAACTTCCATCGCAGGTACTCCGCTCTGTTGATCAGCCTGCCGGCGCCACCAGCGTACATGTACGGAGTGAACTCCTCACGGATGAGTTTCTCTGCCGCCATCATACCTCCTTTGGCGTAAGTCTCCAACAGCAGTCCGCCTGTAACAGACGAATCTATTGCTCGACTTACTTACATACACACATAAATCAATAAATCCCCGAAGGGGTATGCAGTGGAACCCTCAACCACAGTGGGGCTGGCTATCTTATCAATTGTCGGAACATAATAAAACTGTTAACATTATTATTATGGCGACAGATTTTATGAATGACAGATAAGGCCGGTGGTAGCCAGCCAGGTGGACTTGTAAGAATTCCTACCAACAACCCCCTTAGGGATAGAACCCGGGACATCTGGATCTTAATTCCGGTGGTCGAACCATTAGGTCACGGAGGCGGTTAAAACATACATACATACATCGGGCACATAAAGTCGCAGTATATTGTTTATTGCTAGGTGGAAGGTGGTACCTTTGGCGCTGACCCCGGCGTAAGCTGGGAGGCCCTGGGGAGAGACTGGTGAATTGCCTCACGGCGGATGCCAGACCCTCCCCGCTTGAAGGGCTAGGGGACCACCGGAGTGGTTTAGTGGTGTATTCCCGACTCGAAAGAGTCGGGCGAGTCCCACACACGTCAGCCGCCTAGCTAGCGGCTGATATGGTGCGTAAAGGCAGTCCACTCCGTTAAAAAAAAAAAAAAAGGTGGAAGGTGGTATATGAGGAATGCTGCTGCCCATACTCATCGATGTCTTTACCCTTAGTCGCCTTGTACGACACCCACGGGAAAGAAGGCTGCTCTGCCGTCACCGCACAGCTGGTAGCCGTGTAGTTTCTTCTTGCTAAAAATTCTTCCTATGTATACGTAAAACGTAATACATAATAGGTGGCGAGCCTATTGCCATTTATCTGGCATAAAAGTCGCAGTACATTGCTGGGTGGTACAAGAGGAACGCTGCCGCCCATTCCTCATCAATGATTTATCCTTAATCGCCTTGTATGACACCCATGGAAGAGTTTTGGGGTGGTGACAATTGTATTCTACTCTGCCGTCACCACACGGCTAACAGAACATTTATGTTTCTATTATTTTTAGCATTTATGGGGAAAAGTAGGTTAAACTGCACCACTTTTATAAGAATGTATGGTTGAATTGTACCAATTTGGTATCTGATTCAATTTACCCGACTTTCCCCTATAGATGATGTGCGCCATTTGTATTCTTTTACCACAGGGGTAGGTACAGATCACTTCTTTCCACTTGCTACGAGCCTTACATACTTCTTCAGCTTCATCCAATGTCATTAATGTTTTTATTTTTTTTATTATTTCACTCACCCTTCTTGTAGTCAGCCAATTTGTACAGAACTGTATGCTCTTCGGTGTTAGGCTGAGATATGACCCGATCGAGCACCGAACCCGCGGCTTGGACGTCGCCGGCGAATAACTTCGCTAACAGGCTTCCCATTGCCCTGTATGAGAATTCATACAAGTAATTTGAAATTCATTAAGTATTCAAATCCATCCTTCTTCTTCTCCCTGTCCTGTTCCCAGTCTATCTGGGGTCGGCGCAGTATGTTTCCTCTTCCATTCATATCGGTCAGACGTCATCAAGCCATCCACTCCCTTTTGATTCATATCATCCATCACACCGTACTAAAGGTCATGAATGAATGTATAGAAAAGAGACCGAACGGACCATGTCGAGAGACCGATAAACGGAGAGAGTGGTTGAAATGACAACATTCCAATCCGTACTGCTCAAGGTTTTGGCTTAGGTTTTTCAGCCGGCCGCCTGCCTGACACCAACCCTCTTTGGGTATGAGGAAATATTCCATTCCATGAAAGATTCGAATGATGAAAGCTGTATATTGTTGTACGGTCGGCCTGTGAAGTGGATCAACTCACGCATTTGTCACCATAGTACCCAGTTAATATATTACCACGGGCGGTATAACAAGTCCGAGACCACAAATATTTGACGCCTGAGCTGATATGCAATCTGAGGCTTTCTTATTTACCGCCCGAGGTAAGACAAAATTTTATGTCACCCCCTGACCAGGCAGTGGGATTTTCCGGACATCTAGTGGGCCCTGCTTATCTCGTGGGTGTCGTACAAGGCGACTAAAAGTTATAACAACGAGGAATGGGCAGCTGGGTTCCTAGTGTGCCATCTAACAAATTACAGGGATTAAAGTTCCCGGTGTATGGCAATAGGCTCGCCCCCTAATACCTGGCACATTAAATAAACTGGCGTAGCGCGTGTACTAAAACACCTCTACATGCATACATACATGTGTATATGTCACCGGCAATGTGTATTGTACAATACAATACAATACCGAATGTGCAGCCGGTAATATATGTAAAACACGAGAGCAATGAAGGTTTATGCGTGCAAAAAATATCTGGAATTGTTGTAAATCTTACTATTTACCGACATGAGTTAGTAAGTTGGTTAGGTTAGGTTTGTACATGAACCAACGACCAGCACGAACCGAGCGAAGCGAGCGTGTCGCGGCAGCGGCCGGCGAGTTCCAGTAAGTTGTGCTTATATAGAATCTAATAGTTATTGTAACGTCTGCAGGGATTTCATCACATTCTTTAGGGATTTGATTAAATCTCTATTTTCATAATTTACCCACAAAATATGGACCGAGATCTATTTATTTTACACATTGCCAGTGGCACAGCAGGGAGTCTATACAATCTCTAGGAGTTTTATACATTACCTAGGTAAAGTATGTAATCGACAATAATATTACATACATTGCCAAGATACCCCTGGTATTCTATAGAATACCTGAATTATACACATTGCCGGTAACATATACATTTACACGGGGGTAGGCAGAGATCACTTCTTTCCAATTGCTACGATCCTTCCTTACATTACTTCTTTCGCTACATTCAATCTCATTAATCTCTTCATATAAAAAACTTTCGATTTATTTTGTATGTATGTACAGACAACAGCACGTCAGACTACCACAAAATGTTAAATTTTCTCAATCGACTTTTGGCTCTACTACCAACGAAATAAGGTTGACAATCGATTGAAGAAATTTGACAGTTTTGGGTAGTCTGAAGAGCCGTTGACTGTATGTAAATGTATTCTACATAGCCTTACGCCTTACGATTTATTTTTGTAATCATATTTTTAACTCTATTAGCTGCAGCTTACCTACCTGGATAACAATTCTGGATCAACTGCTCACATAGGTTTCTTGTATGCCGAGTGTGATAACACGGGATATTTTAAAAGCCACTGTATTAATTGTCCTCGATACAATCATAACGACTGCTTTCGTGGTCCTCTTAATTAGGTCAATGAAAAGTAGGTCATTAAGTAATCGTGGTCTATGAACATCTTTCAGTTTCTTACGATATTTCACTGCGGCTTCGGTTACCTGCTGCATGTAATTATTCCATTGATTAGATGATTGACATATTTTTCACACACTCCCTAATTAAAAAATCTATTTACTTCTGATGTATAACATACAGTATTTATATGTAGTAACTTGTTTTTGTTAAATGACTAGTTATTGAAGTTGAAACCTGAATTTATTGCTTAATTGTCAAGAACACACTTTTGTCATATCACTCTTGTCGTTTAGAACACAAATTATAAACACCTACGACAAACATTATTTAGAAAACGTTAAAAAGCTAACTAAGCTTTTAATGAAAACAACTGAATTCTGTAACGTAAGCGATAAACAACACCGTTACCATGGTAACGAGATAGGCAGTTGTTTATACAGGCTGTGTGGGAATCTCAACCAATTTACGATTGGTTTACATACATACATAAATCACGCCTATATCCCCGAAGGGGTAGGCAGAGGTGAACAAGCACCCGCGTTTCGCCAATTATGTTAGGTCCCAGGTGGCGAGCCTATTGCCATTTATCGGGCACAAAAGTCGCAGTAGGTACATAGCTAGATGGTATAAGAGGAACGCTGCTGCCCATTCCTCATCACTGATTTATCCTTAGTCGTCTTGTACGACACCCACGGGAGAGATTTGGGGTTTCTTTTTATAAATACATAAATAACGCATTTTTCTCCGGTAGGCAGAGGCAGAGGTGTTTTGACACTCTAGGTTAGGTACTTTTTTATAAATTAAGATATACTTATTATGAGAATAGGTAATCATAAAAACTAACTTGGTTTGGTGCCCATTGGACCCCCAAAATTCGACCCAAAAGCAAAAAGTGCCCATTGCACCTCATTTAGAGTGCCTATTCGATCTATCTAAGAACAGATAGCGGTAAGCTTGCTGCCCCCGAAGCACGGGATGTGGAGAAAATCTCCTCAGGGAAAAGAAAACATTTCGGTCTCACTCTAACGCGAGACAAAACACTGTCAAGTGGTGGAGAGAGATTTTGTCCCCGTCCCGTGCTTGGCCTGATGAAGGTTAGGTAGTTGTATTGCATTCTTTTTTTAATAAAATTACTAAATAAACTGTGGTTGCTTTGCTTGCTAGATAGCTGGGGGAATTCAAATAAAAGAAAACTAGTACCAACTTTGTATGGTCTCTTCAGAATTCTTTAGGCAGTGTCAGGTTAACATCACGAGAGGAGTGCCAAAACCACTTGCCGCGGTATTTTGACCAGAAGTCCCAAAATTTCTAGAGCAATGGGATCACGTCCCTACCTACAAGATGGCAAAAAGTTACCGAACAAAATGGTACCTACATACTTTAGTTAAATGTAAATAAACTATATTAAAAAATGTTTTGAATTTTCTTAAAAAATGCGAAGAAACTTTTTCCCCAACCTATTATTTATTTCTTACTAGCTGACCCGGCGGCATACGTTGATAAGCCATATAAATTAACTCGTAGCCATGGTTACGATTTGGTTGCCATGCTCACATCAAATGTTTGACAGGAAAACAGTTTAATATGGGAAAATGAAATTGTTATTTTTACTATTTTCCTCGAAGTTTTTCCATATTTTCTCACCTTTCCTGACTTGCCTGGCCCAAGACAATCATTTCAAAACCAAAATCAGCTAAATCGGCCCAGCTGTTCTCGTGTTTAAGCGAGAGAAACGCAAAGCAATTCAATTTTTATAATTTATTATTTAGTTATTATTTAGTGCAACTAATCAGTTACAAAATCCGATCAATAATTTTGTTAATCTTATCATAGAATCAACATTTAGGGCAAAAACAAAACCCTGGCGTAATTACAAAGTAAACGTAATTTTTAAATCTCTGGTTAATAGGGTATTACAAGCCTTCCCCATTGGATGTAACAGATGTTAGTTTTAAAAGTAAAAACTTTGAATTTATTTATTAAAAAGTATCTATTTTATATTTTAAAGTTCAAAATCACATTAGGGTCGATTCTGACTCGATGGTTCTTAAAACCTAAGATTAATTTGACAACAGTGTTTCTAATAAAACAACTTTTACGGATTAGAACGCGAGTCTAATCCGTAAAAGTTGTTTTATTTCAAATGTGTAGTGCTCGTGCAAATATAAGAGAACATTAACAGTGTTTCTATTTGATTTTAATTTTAACATTATATAAATGTTAGAAAAATTAGTACAAAGATTTTGGTGGTTAGAAAAAGAATTTCGAAAAATTATGATCTTGAGGCAGGGAATCGAACCCGCGTCCGCTGCTATCCGGGCAGGTGCCTGACCGCTTGGCCACCCAAGACACTAATTAACTTGCCGAAATTCTTCTAACTTTTACACTTCACGTTGTAAGCCAAAGGGTACCCTCGCAATGTAGAAATAAATTTCAAACATTCCAAAGCAGATATTTTTACCTTATAGACGCTATGCCAAACAAAAATATTCTCCCAACTCGAATCTACCTACGCTACGGTGGCGGGAAGTGCGGAGCGAGCGGGCGAGCGTGGCGTGGAATCAGTTATATGCTGCAGGGCTAAACAAATTACATAAACGCTAACACAATTAGCAGTCGATTATCGTCTAACCAAAGTATTAAAACATGCAGCGCTGATCGCTGATAGAATACAGTTTTCTCGCGACCAAAACATCGCAAGCGCCGCCGATTTAATGCCGCTTACGCGTTTCTTTCAACGCAGTCTAGTATCCTTATAGATTATGCATCGCAGAGGAGACAAAGATTTAGTGCCTACGAACCCAATTTGAATGCATTATCTATTTATTATAAAATTATTTTATCTAACATATTATTTGTTTAACTAACTTAAATAAAATGGTTAAGAAATAAAGGACAAGTCAAAGAATTGTTTTAAGTTTAAAATAAAAAAAAATACTACTTTGATTTTTATTTTAACATTATTATACAATAAAAAAATATATCATTCAAAGAAAAACAGGTCGAGATATTTTCGAAAAATTATTGTCCTAATACGGGATGCCTATAGCACTCGGCTAACCAGCACGTTAGTTAACTTGACGAATCTTCTCTTAAGTTTTATATAATTTTAAAACAGGTATTTTTACAAATACCGTGCATTCGAGTACACTTGGGTTTGCTTTTTAATTAAACATATACAAAATATAATTACATACATACATAAATCATGCCTATATCCCTGAAGGGCTAGGTAGAGGCGAACCCACGTTTCGCCAATAATGTTAGGTCCCATGTAATAGGTGGCAAGCCTATTGCCATTTATCGTTTTCAAAAGACGCAGTACATTGCTAGGTGGTATAAGAGGAACGCTGCTGACTATTCCTCATCACTTATTTATCATTAGTCTCCTTGTACGACGTACACGCACGAGAGAGATTTGGGGTGGTGACAATTGTATTTTACTCTGTCACCAATCCGAATCCGTGAAAATGTGGTCCGTGGTAGAACTATTTCTATGGTAACTTACGCACTAGATCCCATATTGGTCATCCGATTTCTTTCCGTCAAATCAAATATTTCATATTTTCTCGGATGCGTAGTGCGTAATCACTCTTATAGTTAATTCAGCTTATCTGCTGTACCGGCACATGAGTAATGAAACGGAAATCACAAATAGAAAAGAGAAAGAGCTATCGGTAACATTAAAATTTACGTTTAATAAACGTTACTAAAACTAACACCCGCCGTCCCCTCTACACACACACATACACACACACATACACACACCCATCACTACAATTCCTGACTAGCCATAGTTGTAGTTTGTTTATAAAAATGTATAACCCTTTATTATGTGTTTATCTAGTATACATAACACAAGTAATTAGTGTGAGAGTGAAATTATAGTTAATGATAACAAAACAGTAATAAAAAAATACAAAATAATCAGGTTGTATCGAAGTTACAAAATTCACCAACAATTAATTGTCCAGTCTGCATAGTTCACTTTTCATAATCTATGATTTTCATACAAAATGTGGAATTATGCTATTAAATTAATATTTGATATGTTTTAATTAATATTTTGTTACAATTAACACACCACTAACTTATTGTTTTGTTTTTGATTGATTGTTGGATGTTTTTAACACGCAAGAAGGCATTTTTAGATCGATCTGTAGCCACAATTTCGGCAAGCAGTTGCTTCGAGCGTTGGCGAATGACTAAATGAGTTGTTGCTCCGGAGCATCAACGCACGCACTATACTTCTTGTTTGCGGTGTCGCTTCTATACGCTAGTAATAGTAGTTCAATGATTGCCTCGCCTCGCGAGTCGATCTCGTTCGATAAGCATTGCTCGGCAATAAGGGGCCTAAAATAAAGTAGCGTGCATGGCCAGCGATGTACGCTAAACTCAAAAGATTTCGCGCGTAGAAGGGATCCCAGGCTGTTGCCCGGTGATAGCGCGCTGGCGTGACGACTACACCGCCCTCCGCTTCCCCTTAGCATTCGTATGCCAGACGTGGACGTAGTATAAAAACAAGGACTGAGCACTAGAGCCGAAAATACGACCCTGAGATGTATAGAAGTGGAGTTGTTCGTCCTCTTCTTCTAATGACAATTGTCATGTCAACTTTTGTCGAGGGGAAAAGGGGACCTCTGAACAATCAGAGCTTTAGTTATTGTGCTGAGAAGGGGACAGAGAACTCCACTCTGGCTATCTCACTCGGCTCGTTTTTCCTCTGACATAATTTGTTTTCTAAAGTAAACCTTATGCCGTACGCATATGTTTTGTTTTACTATAACACTATTTTGACAGTGCGCAGACCAGAATTATTAATATTACGTCTATGTGCACAGAATATTAACAAATGATTAATTCCATATTTATTCTGTATACATTTTTTATCTGTTCCGTGTGTGTTAGTGAGTCCACAGTTATTCTATTTTACCTCGAGTGTTTGGCGCGTTTCGTGGTGTCAGTCAGATTTATTTTCGCTAATTCTAAAATTGTTACAGAGTGAATTTTGTGCAGTGAAAGTGATGTTATTTTGATGCACAAGCATCCGTGTTGATGTGCAATTACGCAGAATCATTGAAAATGTGTTTATGATGTGTTTGATGTTGTGGTAAAAACCACTGTAAAAAGTGGTTTTGTCCACCTCATCAGTCACCATTAAGAACTCTGTTACCATTCAATTCGTGCCAAGCACTCCTTAGATGCGTTAAAATATGTGACACCCATATTTAAACGTAAAATTCATTTCATTCATACATTTCACCCACTCATTATCTCATATGACTACAGATAAAATATACACTAAAGACATGGCTGTATGGGCTAGACCTTTTGCCTTCCCTAAAATATAGGGAGAATTTTAAAACTAACTAACTATTTTACCTCTGACGGGTCTGACGTTTCCATTTACGTTTTATGTGAGAGAAGGATACTAATATGACATTTCCTTAGGTTAGAGCAGGATGATGAGAAGTGTCAGAGGTAAAATAACTGTGGACGCACTGTAGCACGGGACGTGGATAAGATCCACTGAAAGTATTTTGTTTCGGGATTTAGTAGGAGTTAGACCGAGAGGAAAATGTTTTCTTTTCCCCGAGGAGATTTTGTCCACGTCGTACTATGGGAGCGAGACCTTTAGTTTTTTTTTCAACCCATTTTTTAAGCAGAAGATTAGTTGTTCCTTTGTTTGTAATTCATTCGAAATAATAATGAACTTGATAACGAGTAAATACCCCAAAACACACTAAACATTCAATTGACAACATTTCATTTTATCAATATACCTTTATTATGATGTTATATGAAATTAAACTGAAAATGAAGACACCCATATTTTTTATTTCTTCTGAATTCCGTCGTTTTCATACAAAAAAATCATGATTGAAATACCGGTCATTCTAAACAGACGCAAGTGCCAAATGACGTCACTGGCGTAGACGAATGGCGAAATCACTCTTGACGCGAAAAATAAAAATATCACTTGTCAAAATTGACGAACTGGCGTTTCCGGTGTCGTAAATAAAAACATTTTATCTGAAATGTTTGAAATTAATTTCAAAGTCAAATACGTTTTAAATTAAAGTTTATGAAGGATTTTATTTTATTGCTACTCTAATATTGTTAATTTCGACGATGACAATTAATAACATTGGATTTGATTTATGACTGTCGTCTGTCATTATGTTTTTTTAATTCTCCCCATATTTTAGGGAAAGCAAAGGGTCTAGCCCATACAGCCATGTCTTTAGTATATATTTTATCTGTAGTCTTATGAAATAATGAGTGGGTGAAAGGTATGAATGAAATGAATTTACGTTAAAATATTGGTGTCACATATTTTAACGCATCTAGGGAGTGCTTGGCACGAGTCAAATGGTAACAGAGTTCATGACGGTGACCGATGAGGTGGTGAAAACCACTATAAAATTCTCAACGTCAAACACGGCACAACACTTTTATTTCAATGATTCTTCATAATTGAACATCAACACGGATCCTTATGCATCGAAATAACACCACATTTACTACACAAAGTCCACTCTGAAACAATTTTTGAATGATTGAAATAAAAATTTGACTGACGCCACGAAACGCGCCAAACACTCTTCGTCTGTCATCATGTCTATGATAACTTTTTTATTCTTCCATCTAGGAAGGCAAACGTTTTAATTCATACATCCCCGTCATCGCATGATTTTTACATTTTATTTTTTTTTCTCTGTAATAAGGTAATAAAAAAAATTAATAAAAATATTTTCGAAGTCAGGATTGGAAAATAAATAAACGGTATTTTTATTTTGGGAGGTTGTCATTTTTGAAATGTTGTCAATTCAATATGCATATCAACTGCACAAAATGAATAGAGTGCGCTCCGGATACGTCTGCGCGCGAGTGGTGGAGCTGCTCGCTAACGTTGACACTCCTACTGCCGCAATCAGAGACGTCAAATAACGTTAATGAGTACTTAACGTCAAAAAATGACAATTCAAAGCTAATCGCTATTCTTGCCGGGTCTATGGTCTGGATTTGAATGAAAATTTTTGACATTAAATACTCATTAATGTTAATTGACGTCTCTAAGTGCGGCAGTTAGACAAACAAAATAGCAGACGAAGTTTTAGTTCCTTAATTGACCACTCTATTAGTAAACTCTGTGACACAGCCGTTCGGCCATAGCTAATCTGTGCTCTTCTTTGTTAGTGTGCAATTTTCAATAGTATTAGTTTGCGTGGCTAGGGACGTGACTAGTGTATCATATAATTATTTGAATATCGATAAATGTATAGTTTGTTATTATAATTTATTTGTTCCCAAGATTAACAAAACCAATAATAGGAAATGTAATATAATTATTAAGTCACCCAGATATGACTTAGCGAGAACATTTTAAAAATAGTACTAAAAATTTCCCTATTTTAATTGACAATATTTTCTTTTTTCAACATACTTTTATTATGATGTTATATAAAATTTGACCAAAAATAAAGAAACCCATTTTTTTTTTGCTTCGTTTTGACATATGAGTGGGTCATGAAAAGACACGATTCACATACAAGATCCTTTACTTATACATATATATTTACGTTCCAAAGTCAGTCCAGCTACATTGCTCATAAAAAAACTATATAGATGTTTACGAATTAATTCATTAAACGATTGTTTTACTATGTAAAAGAGCACTAGTCGAATATTTGAAAAAGAGTGTAACAGCATTCAGCAGCCTTATTCTCGAATCTCGATCACAATCCAGTAAGTCTACTCTGAAACTCCGAACGAATAATTCACATCTATCCGTCTTTCTCACGCCACTGCGTGTTAAAATAAGAGCGACAAAGACGCACAGACTCGATTGAACGAAATAAACTTCCAGAGTAACGCCTCAGATTCGAGAATAAAGAGATATTATTTAATAATAACAAGTACTTTTAATATCGATATCGCGATATTTTATAGTTATAAATATCGATATTGACATATTGATATATAAACCACATCGATAAATATCGCACATCCCTCAAAAGCAATGAGCGCCCTACTCCACCTCTCCCCGCCCGGAGCGTATACCTCACTCGCTCTGACATGGGTAAAAGAACGAGATAAACCAATCCAATAGCTATTTTGCTAGTACCGCCAGCAAATGCTCGCTCGCTCTGTTCGTCCGCACATCATACGCGGGAAAGGAAAGGAAAGGAATATTTGTTGTGTATTCATTGGACGTACAGAATTGTATCATATTTTCCGACATAGGTAAATAATAGTGACAAAGTAACACGTGGATAGTTTAATTAGTGTTTAATGCAGTTAGTACTGGACATTTCTACTAACAGAGAAATGGTGTGTTGATTTGTTTTGAGAACGTCATAAGAACCGTCTGTATCTGTGTGTACGTAAGTTCATTGTATCGTTCGTTCGGTCCGACGGAGCAGTTACAGCCGAATTTACACATTCACGAATTTGTTGCAACGCGGTGAATAAAATTACTGTTAAATAAAATTACTTGTGCATTTGCGTGTGTTGAACGTGATGTTTTGTGTGTTTAACGTGATATTGAATGACACAAAGTTTTGTTTTATAATTATTAATAGGCATAGAAAAAATAATTTGTTTTTTTTATTTAATAAATTTATTCGTAAAATAATTATATTATTATTATTATTATTTTTCTCCATTAGTGATGTAACGAATGTAATATTTAAACATTCGCGAATGCGAATATTGTTATTTCTTTAATTTGGCGCCAATTAGTATTCGCAGGAGGCGCGTTCCGTTTGTGACATATTTACGTAAAAACGAAAAGGCAGTTATGCTTTTTACTTTTGTTTTTCAAACGTTTTACTTTTTTTGCTTTTCTTTATTACATTCTTATCTGCTTAAAAAAAATCTAAGTTATAATGAGAAGTTTATTGGTGATCTGGCATCTAAAGCGTTATTACCAATGTAGAAATAGATGGTTAATAAATAATACCAAATGATAAAATGAAGATTGATAATGTTATTACGAGGTTAAGTTTCTTTTTCTATTAATGAAAAACAAGAAATAAATGGATTGGACTTTTACTAACCTAATATTATATTTTTTCCCATGGTTATATAAAAACATTCGTTCGAACTTTGCGAATATTCAAATATAGAATATTAAATATAAGCATTATTTGGATTATTCGATATTATTGATGTTATTTTTGTTTATTATTCTAAATACTTATTATATATATACTAAATATTATTGCCCGCAGGAATCCATTTGGAGTGGTTAGTGGAACACAGAGGAAAAGTGAAACGAAGAAGAAAAATACATATTTTGTTCTTTCATTTAATATTGATCCGACTGTGAAATGCCATATATTAAATGCGCCGTAAGGGATTGTTTGTCATCATCTTCCAACACAAATTTACACTTTTTTAGATTTCCTTTAGCAGAGTATAGGTGATTTATAATTAATATAAATTTTTAATTGTACTGAATTCAATTTGCCATTGTAACTGAATTAATTTGTGCTCTAGCTATGTTTTCTGATGGTTATCTTAACTTTATAAATAATCTTGCAGATGTAATGTCTGGACTGAAGCATGTGGAAGAAACGATTTGATTGGCAAAACTAGTGCTCAATTGACCGATGAATACGTTTGCAACATTCATTTTGCAAGTGACCATATGTACGGCAGACAGTTACTAAAACCAACAGCAACCCCAACTCTAACTTTACCAACCAAGTGTGTAGATTCAATCTATATGAATACAGAGGTAGATAACTACATATCATATCCATAAATTATTATGTGCCGACTATATTCTCCAAGTGGTTTACTAACTTAATTTTTGACAGGTTCTGTTAAATATGTCTGTTTGCTTATTGTTTCTATTTCTATTTCTCTACAGGGTTATTTTTAAAACACAAAAACCTCCCATGACTAAATAGCTAAACATCATAAACAACAACGTTTGTTTTATGAGTTTTAATATAATGCATACATTGCGCAAAAATATTTTTTTAAGTTTTTATTGTACTGTCGTGACATTTATAAGTCTATGTTTTCATTCATAAACGAAAGGACGACATGATGCATGTAGTTGTACGTAGAGGTATTGACTTTTAGAGCGCTGAATTAAATTAGTATTTATTTTTGTGTGAAAGTAAAATCTTACGAATCATCAAAAGTCGTAGAACAAATATTGTTGCCTTTAATGTTAGCTATCTAGTCCTGAAAGGTATTCTAGTTATTAGGCTTGTGGTGACGATAGATTAGAATACTATTGGTGCCACCCCTAGTTCTCCTGGAAGTGTCGTTTTATGCGACTATAAGTTACAACTAAAAGTTATATTCTAAATGTGATATAGTCGCAAGATAGCAACCCCCTCTGCGATTGATGGTTCCAGGTGAAGCTCGATTCCATCTTCAGTCCTTATCGTCACTTTCCATCAAGTGAGACAGGGAAGCACTTACCCTTCAGGCAAGAGCTTCCCTGTCTAACACAAAAATTATTATTAATACTATGCCAGATAAATTTGCTACTGTATGGTGATGGCATAGCAGAATACAATTTTCATCACCCCCACATCTCCCGCGGGTATCGTATAAGGCGACTAAGGGTCAAGACAGCGATGAGATGAGCGAATTGCGTGCCCTATAGATGGCAATAGATAATGGGACCTAACATAATTAGCGAAACGTTGGTGTTAATTTACCTCAGCCTACCACTTCAGGAATAAATGTGTGACTTATGAATGTATGTATAAATTTGTTAATACAATGACATGTCTTCTGTACCTAGTATAGTATACTGTCCTGTACTAACAAAAACTGATTATTGTTCCAGCAAAATGAGCTTTTGGAAAATGAAAGACAAAAAGAGTTCATTCCGTCGCTGATAGTTAAAAACGACACAGCAATCCAACCATTTCACAAAATACATGATGCAGTCGGTCCTCTATCAAGCACTTGTGAGAACTTACAATCAGATCCCGTAAGTTAAATAATGTTCCTTGGCTGATTTTTCCTCCATATAAGACGATTCATATTATTATGATAAATTGGTATGGCAATTTGGCATAATTAGCAAAACAAGACCCATTTAATAGGTGGCGAGCCTATTCCCATTTATCGGGCACAAAAGTCGCAGTAGATTGCTAGGTGGTATAAGAGTAACGCTGCTGCCCATTCCTCATCACTGATTTATCCTTAGTCGCTTTGTCACCTACGGGAGGGATTTGGGGAGGTGACAATTGTATTCTACTCTGCCGTCACCACATGGCAAATATAGATATTTTATGATTTACTATTTTTATCTAACTTGTCTTTTTAATATAACTTACCGTTTACAATAAGAAAATAAACCGAAAATGTAAACCTGTGACCTTCAATCACTTTTTAGCAGACATAGGATCGATGAGGACTGTTGATATTTGTTTTTTTTTTGTGTAATCAAAGTCTCTTCCAAATTTTAGTTCTGTGCGAATGCTTGCTGTTTGAAATGTTTATATTGATCGAACTACTTACTTAATTCAGGGATTGTCCCTATTACAATTTCCTTTTTTATACTTTAGATAAGTATTGGTACATTCAAAATACCATCGTGTGGAATGTAGTAATACTTGTGAAATCTATTTACTTTTTATGAATTACATAAGAGTAAATAGCAGTATAACCTAATCTCTATAATAGTAAATTATATGAATAGCATCTCAATGTTTTTGAATAAATTGAACATGAACATTCTCCATTCATCATGGATTAAACGATATTCAGTAAAGTGCGTGGTCAAAATTGGAATTAAAAAACCTACTATTTTGTTGTCTAGGAGTGTCAAAGTGAGCGAGCAGTGCCACCTATCGCTCGCAGACTTATCTGGCGCGCACTTCTAGTAATATTTTAGTTTGTACTTTTCAATGGGCACGTTCATTGATCACGTATGTGTAAATGAAGCTCATCATAGATACTACGCACATATAGAATGGGATTTAAAATGGCGTCACATCTATTTGCCTTCCGCTCACACACTAGAGTGCGTTTCATCTTAT
This sequence comes from Cataclysta lemnata, assembly GCA_963931975.1. Classification (NCBI taxonomy): domain Eukaryota; kingdom Metazoa; phylum Arthropoda; class Insecta; order Lepidoptera; family Crambidae; genus Cataclysta; species Cataclysta lemnata. The sequence continues at coordinate 5,054,538 of OZ008360.1, forward strand.
AGTTCCTATGCCGCCATGTTGGTAGTATTGCAAGAAAATGATACCATGTCAACTTTTTTGTCTTACCCTTAATTCAGGGAGTTTTTTTTTTCGATTAACTATATAAACAATTATGCATCTATCTTATTTTGTTACTTATAACTACTAGCGGTACTAAGTAGTAGTTACATATTAGTTTTTTCTATGAAAGTCATGCTAAAGCTCGTCAAAATTTGCGAAAACAGTTAGTTCATGATATTTTTAGTATGATAGAAATCAGATAGATAGATATAAATTGTAGTGACGTAACAAGGATAGACTCATTGAGTAAAAAAGGTTAAATAATAATAAAATATTATATTTATTATGATTAACAATAATTGTGTTCATATAAAATGTCTACATTTGACATTTCCTCACTCTTGCCACTCTTGAAATCGTTATTAGTAGGTACTTTTTACTTTGTTATAAAACTAAAATAAATATATTTAATTTATTTATCAAACACTTAATAAAACTGATACCGGTAACCCAATTTAATGGCGGCAATCCGAACTTGTATATGTCTTGTCGTGGCCAAATCGTAGAATTGATCACTTCATGATGTGACTTCATTTCATGAAATAGTGGCATTTCATGAAATGGCAAACTAAAACTGACCATATCATGATAATGGTCTGGCCAGATCAATGAATAAACAACGTTTAACGATATGAACAGCTAAACGCATGGCTATTTCAAGATTGGTCAATCATATCGTAAAATAATTACATTAACCACCCTTAGAGGCGCTTAATTATTTCGATTTTTTTTGTGATGCATCATGGCGGCGGACAATTATCCTACTAAACAAACTATTAGTAATGTTGTAATGGAAGATAAAAGTGAAGTGAAATGTCGTTACGAGACCAAATTTTTAGAATTATACGTATTAAGTCACTCAAAAAACGAAGGCAACAAAGCAAAAAAAAAACTAAACATTAACTACATTAATAATTTAGCCAAACGCGGATGGACATATCATCAAACGTTGACGTTTCAACGATATGGTCAGTTTTAGCTGGGCACTTCATGAAATGCAACCATTTCATGAAATGGTCGGCCACATCATGAAGTGATCAATTCTAAGATTTGGCCACGACATATTCTCTAATATGGATTATGCGGGACCTCCTTACGTTTTTCACGTTCACAAAAGACCTTAGCTTTTAACACAATTAATCTTTCGTCACTTTTCAATGTTTTGGACATGATTTTCTCAAAGATTTTCTATAAAACATAAAAAACCTGCAAATATGCCTGACGTGTTGATGCTGATGACAGACAAGGCAGCCACCATCACGGCATAGGAACTTTAAGATGAAACGCACTATAGGTAGGAGACGAAATTTTAGTTCCAATTTTGACCACGCGCGGACTTATCTGGCCCGCACTCCAGTTGTAGACTGGCTCCTGCGCGGACCGTTAGCAAAAATTCATTATGCCGCTAGCCACCTTCCCTCAATACATTGCAAAACAATTTTGACAGGGCGCCTAACACCCCTGACATGGTGTGCAAAAATTGCTGTGGCAGTCCGCCCATTGAGCTACGCATTTCTAAGACTCATTTCAAAATTATTGAAATGTTTATATGGTTGACTTCCATGCAGTTATGCCTACCTACACTCTTTTGATTTTTGTGTACCTATTCTAATATTTTATACCTATTAAAGCTAAGGCTGAAAAAAGGTATCAGTAAAAAAGTCCATTTAAAAATATCGTTAAAGAAATGTATTTTATTAAAACTTATTTTTACTGCATTAACTGCCGCACTCAGAGACGTCAAATAACGTTAATGAGTACTTAACGTCAAAAAATGACAATTCAAAACTAGTCGCTATTTTTGCCGGGTCTATGGTCTAGATTTGAATGAAAAATTTTGACATTAAATACTCATTAAAGTTAATTGACGTCTCTGAGTGCGGCAGTTAGTGATTTATTTTAAATAAACTATTTAACGGTATTCTAGGTCTTCTATGCTGGCCTGGGAGCAAACAAATAACGTAGAATAGGCCAGCTCCGACTCATCCCATGGGTGTCGTAAAAGTCGACTAAAGGAGATTGCCTGGTGTAGACCAATAAGGACCTTGTGACACCCGAATGGTGGAGGACAAACCACCAACAACAGCATAACCAAAGAGGGTTAGTGTCAGGCAGGCAGCCGGCTGTAAAACCTAAGGCAAAACTTTGAGCAGTATGGATTGGAATGTTGTCATTCCAATCACTCTCTCCGTTCATCGGTCTCTCGACATGGTCCGTTCCGTCTCTTTTCTGTAAATTCATTCATCACTAGCACCTTTCCGGTGTGATGGATGATATGAATCAAAAGGGAGTGGATGGCTTGATGACGTCTCACCGATATGAATGAAAGAGGAAACATACTGCGCCGACCCCAGATAATCATTAACTAGGAAAAAGGCAGCAAGAAGATGCTATATATTTTTGAATACACATTTTAAAAGATTTGTCTGTTTTCAGATTGAGTCGGTGGTTCCGAACCAAATCAACGAATATCACGAAAACCAAACGAGTGATATTCCTCCAGAATGTATGGAAAATGACTTCGGGTTTCAAACAAGAAATGAAATGAAGAACTTGGAAGACCATACCGAAGGTAACCTTATTGCCGCACTCAGAGACGTCATATAACGTTAATGAGTACTTAACGTCAAAAAATTACAATTCAAAACTAGTCGCTATTCTTGCCGGGTCTATGGTCTAGATATGAATGAAAATTTTTGACATTAAATACTCATTAAAGTTAATTGACGTCTCTGAGTGCGGCAGTTAGTGTCAAAAAAATTCATTGAAATCGAGACCATAGAACCCGAAAGTAAAAACGACGAGTTTTGAATTTTCAGTTTTTGACATTATGTAGGTAGGTACTCATTAACGTAATTTGACGTGTGCGGCAGTTAGAGATATTCTTTTATTTTACACATTAACTGCCGCACTCAGAGACGGGAATTAACTTTAATGAGTATTTAAAGTCAAAAAATTTCATTCAAATCTAGACCATAACCCGGCAGGAATAGCGACTAGTTTTGAGTTGTAATTTTTTGACGTTATGTACTCATTCATGTTATTTGACGTCTCTGAGTGCGGCAGTTAGTAATATAAAGTTTAAAAGTAGTCGTAATGACAAGAATTGAGAAAGGTTTGAAGGGAGAGTGACAAAAAGGATTTATATTTGGAGTAGAGAAAAAGAAAACGGTAGGGGAAGGCCTTGGCAAATCTATAACTAATATTAGAAAGCTGAAGAATTTGTTCGCTTGGTTGGCTAAACCCAATCATCTCAGGAACTACTGTCTCAAATTGAAAAATTATTTTTGTGCTGGATAGCCTCTTTCAATCGCTTTCGCCTACCTGTCACTCTCACACTTCGCGATTATTCTAAATGAGTGAGAGTGACAAGTAGACGAGGCTTACATAATAACCCCGCAGGTCAAGAGCACCAGAAACCGCGATGTTGACGCCGCCATTTCAGTACATAACTCACGCACGCCGCCATTTTGTTGTCAGTTTATTCCAGTGAAAATAATAGCGGTCTAACCGTGAACACAATAGATATTTGTGATATTCAGAGAGAGGATGTATAATTTTAATAAACTACATTTATTTAAAGGTCGGAGCATACGTAACGGAAAAACGTGGGTGCCTCTCTCGTACAAAAAGCCCCGTGTGACTTATGTCACGGACACACGGACGGAGGTTTTTGTACGAGAGAGGGCCCGTCCCCGTCCCGTCCGGGATGTTTCCCGTTAGTATGCTCAGACCTTTAAAATTAAAATAAATTTCTACAGATGACAGCGAAGAATCCACCGGCGAAGAAGACCCCCTTGCGACAGAAATTAGGTACAATACTCCAACTCTTCATGTTTACTCAACTCGCCTAGACGATATGACGGTCTTTAAGGAAGACTTCAATGCGCTACCTATTCAAAGTATAGTACAACGTATTATAGCTGAGAGTAAACCAAAACAAAGGTCACATGTACAAAACACATACGAAAAAGAAATGTACGCTATCAACTACAGTCGTCTAGTCTATAAAATCGAGCAATTCAACGCATTAGTGTCGCAGGGGTCCAAAATTGATAGCATACAAATTGAATCAGACGAAACAGACCCTAGCTTATTAATAAATAAACAAAGCAAAGAGCTGCATCAACTTTGTAAGCCACTTTTTATAAAGTTAGTTGATATTAATGCTTCTAAACATGGCAATAGCAAAACTATCGCAGTGAAACAACAATCAAGTCTAAATACTAATGACATAAAGCTCAACGCTAACAAATTTTGTCGCTTGCGCCGTATAAAGGATGCACGTAACAAAACTAGTGATACGCAATTGGTTCTCAAAAATTTATATATGGGCAACACTGAAATATATTATATTTATGCAAATCAAATGATGGCTGACGAATATTACTGTGTCGACAGCGTTGTAAAAGACGTGGATTTGTGCAAGTACTTAAAACACAGATACATAGTTGAATTGGTCAACTGTTGTTGGTGTAAGAGTGAGGAGAATATAAAGTTTTTGTGTCCCAAGTACTTTTTAGAGAACAATACATTACATTGGTTCCTGAAGAAGCCGCATACATGTTGGCCCACGTGCTCTTGTTGCTGTTACGATAACTATAATAGGTGGAATAAAACAGAAGCCACTATCCTCACAAATAACCAGTTGGGCAATCAAACTACAACTAATAGAGCGGATTTATTAACCAACACACCATTGAATGTTCCGAAGAACTATCCAAAAACCGTATTAAACCAAGCTTTACTACACCACCGAAACGTTAGGGCAAAAAAAGACTACCTTAAGCGGAATTTGCAAGCTTTCAATTTAGTACTACATACAAGGCGAGGCATGGAGGAGCACTACATATCTGGACCTGTTAACGTTAAGAACTTGAATATAAAAGTGAAAAATATATGTTGCTTTTATAAAAGAATGAAAGATTGCACAAGTTTACCACGCTACATCAGCAAAATCATAACGCAAATGCATACATGCACAGACTATTGTAATTGCTGTTGTATACCGTTTAAGAAGCGTCCAAATATTTCAAAACTTCAGACGGAGACCTCTGACGGGTACTACATGTTGCCGAAGCATGTATACAATTACGGAAGCAACTCTGTGGGAACATGGAAGCAGATCAGAAAATGTCAAAGACCTCCTACCACTGTCACCGCGAATCCTTTAGCTGGGAAAGAGGAGATATTTACAAAGAGCCTCGAAATGCTGTTGGACAAATCAATGCAAACTAATAACAAAAACTTGGCAATAAAACGTAGTAAAACTCAGTCAACAGTTACAGGTAACGCACTAAATAATATGTCAATAGTGCACAGACCCGTATCAGGGCCTGACCAAAAAATCGAAACCTATAATTGTTCATTGCAAGAGGACGCGCTATTTAAACTGACCCAGGGGCTATTGACAAAATTTCCGACCATGAATTTGAAGGTTGATTCCCGAGGAAAGGTCACAGCTGAGATCCCCAATCCTGGTGAAAGTTTGAATAGGACTGAGTTGGAAATGCTAAAAAAAACAATCACGGAAACACAGAAACGAATTGACATGACGCCAGGCACCAGTAAAGAAATAGAAGATCAGACTTCGTCTCTTGAGATAAAGTCAACTTCATCAACATCTCTTGAAACGATGTCTGATAACTCTTCCAACTATGCTAAGTTGCCAACCCCTTCTGTCAATCCTACGCAATCAGTGACATTAGAAAATAATATAAAACCCTACAGAAGTGCACTAGAAATTTCAAGTGTACACCATATTAAGTACCACAGCAAGACTACGCACGAAATCTTTACATATTTGACGCAAATAAAATCCCAGCAATATTTGGATTGCCTCAATTCACATTTGTTACAAACATCACCTGGCCTAGCATCTACTAATACGGGTCCAAGAATAACTAATGTGTTCTCTTTAAACCAATCAATGGAGGCTAGCCCATCGGGTGTGAAACGACAAGTCACCGAAAATGCCGACCCATCTAAGAGAATAAGAGTGAAATCTCCTTCAAAACTCAATGAAGATTACTCGAGGCAGCTCATGAGTTGTCTTATACCGGTACAATGCGCACCAGTGCCGTGTGATATGGTGCCAACACCTCCTGCTAAAATTGAAACGGGTCGACTAGTTAAAATTTTACCTAAACCATCGCCATCGCTAACGCCAAACCAACAGCCCATGTTAAGTTCCACTAGTCAGATTCCAGATACTTCTTTAATATAGGCCTTCTCTGTGACTGTGACACTGACCTCTATTATACAAGTACGCTGGACTGAAGGTTGTCATCCAAAAAATGAAGCCAATTTGATCATCGCCATCTTGGCGCTGATAGCAATGGTGTACGAAGGGGAACGTCCACGGAACTAATCTTAAAGATGCATTTGTAATGTCAAATACAAACAACAAACGTCACGTTTAGTTACCATGCCGCTCGAGGGGGCGCTTGAAATCGGCACAAGAAACATTTGACATTTTACTAAACGTATTCAGTCCAGCGTACTTTTATTGAGTATCGACAAACACGTTAGCATACTCTGTGCAGCTCAATAATTACTTCGGAACATTTTGTATTCTAAGTGTATGGGGTTAAGACTTATTATTTATTGAAAGAAAACCGTTTTTGATTTGTCTCTTTCATATTAAGAGCAATATGAGCGATTAATACCAGTCGGTCCCTCTAGTGCGGGCCACGATATTGATTTTCTCTTGATAAACATTGTAAAGTGAGCGCCAGATAAGTCTGCGCGCGATGGGTGGCGCTGCTCGCTAACATTAACACTTTTAGACAACTGGCAGACGAAATTTTAGTTCCAATTTTGACCACGCATAGACTTATTTGGCGCGCACTTCTATGATAGATATCGGAAACTTTATGTAGCCTCCGAATACAGAAACGCTTGTCAAATTTTGCGCACTGCTTTTAAAGTTTTTCTTCTTTCTTCTTTTAGTGGCAAGATGTCATCACAATTTGATAACAATCCTGCACCTTTTAAAGTTAAATGGACAATAAACACCTGTCATAATTGGCATTGATCGTCAATTTTGACAATACTTAAATGTTCAGCAGGATTCAAATGAGTACCTAGCGTTTCTGTATTCGGGGGCATTATGTCAAAAGTAGTTCAACTTTCGGGGGGCTTATTTTCTCTTGGTTATATACCTCAAAAGCGCTTTTTAATATTAGGTATTTCCAATTCTCAAGATAAGGAAATGTAGGGTACTACATTGTGATATTATTATAAGTAGGCAACAAACAATGTTTTTTCTTACTCGTCTTTGTGGTAAACAAAGTTGTAGCAACAGGGGGTTTAAGTGTTCCCAATAAGGCAAGTAGGTAAGAGAAAAGAACAAGGTACCTATTAAGCGTGTTCCTTTCGATGTACTTACCATAACTCTAGGGTATTAATGAGACCTTGAAAATAATGAAATTGCATATTAATAAAAAAAAAATTTTTTGAGATAATTTAAATAATTTTTTATACAAAATTATTCAAATGTCACAACTAAACTAGTTATGTCAAACACATTTACTTAAAACTTGACAATGTCGTTGCACTTTCATAACTTTAAATAAAGTAGGTGCATGGTTTAGCACCGTCGCAAAATTAAAGCCTCTATAATAATAAGTTTTGGACTAATTTAAATATGATTGACGATAGAAACTACTGATAGGCATTTAAACCACTTGTCCTACTAGGGCAATAAATTATTATTCTTACTTAAAGAATAATTAACCCATAAGGCGCTGTCTCCACGAGCGAGAGGATCACGGCGATATTGTCGCCGTGCCACGTATTTCTATATTTATATTAGGCGTTTTTCAACTGTCCGGCCCAGCACTACCTGCGTTTGGTTTACAGGAGCCCTAAGTTATGGTAGAATTCAAGTGTGATTCTAAATCAAAAAGGACACGTTGTGTAGGTAGGTAGGTACTCAATTTATTGTAGTCTTATGGCACCTATTGTCATTAAATTATTATGGTAATTTTAAACGGGGATAGTTATGCTATTATTCTTCTTTATGTATTTGTCGCAGCTAACTGGCTTAATTAAACGTTCAATCAACAGTCTAGCCTCTTTACTGATTCTATAATACTTAGCTCAAATTACTGGCACTCGTCGGCTCATGCCGTGCTCGGCACGCTTGCTTCGCACGCTCGGCTCGTGCTGTTCGTTGGTTCATATTATACTAACTTAACCAACTTGCTAACCCATGTCGGTAAATAGTAAATAGGATTTTTGCCTTGCTGGCTGCTGCATATTTTATCATTCAGACCGCTAGTTGAACAGTGCTGTTTAGTACCTAATGAGGCTAGGCTGTTGATTTAACGGCTAATGAAGATAAGTGGCTGTGACATAAAATATGCATATCGCATATTATTAATAGATTAGATTGAATTAATGGATACTTATTGTCAAATATATTGTGTAAAACTCGAAGATTAAAACTACCTGCCAAAGAGAAAAGTACCTAAATTATTTATACTCGGCCCTACCTGCGTAAATACTTATGTAGAGTGCGCTCCAAATAAGTCTGCGCTTGGTCAAAATTGGAACTTAACCTCCGCCTGCTATTTTGTTTTGTTTGTTTGCAAGTAAGGAAGAAATGTCAAAAATAGATGGTTAACTTTTAATCGTTTCGTTTTACCTACGTGTTGGTGAACTCGAGCCTTAGCTTAACGATTTAACTAAACGGTGTAGCTAATGATATCGTAGTCATAGCTGAAACCCCGGAAGACCTTGGCTCTATACTCGATGATCTCTGTAGAGCAAATCTCTTCCGGGGGTCTCGTACAAGGCGACTAATGATAAATCAGTGATGAGGATTGGGCAGCAGTGTTCCTCTTATACCACCTAGCAATGTACGGCGACTTTTGTGCCCGATAAATGGCAATAGGCTCGCCACCTATTACCTGACAAGGTTGCCGAAACGTGGTTCTGGTTCACCTCTGCCTATCCCTTCGGGGATACAGGCGTGATTTATGTATGATTTTTTTAATTCTCCCTATATTTTAGGGAAGACAAAGGGTCTAGCCTATGTAGCCATGTATTTAGTATTTATTTAATCTGCATTAGTATAAATGGATGGTGAATGAAATGAATTTTACGTTAAAATGAGTGTCACACATTTTAACAAATCTAGTGAGTGCTTGGCGCCAATCGAATGGTAACAGAGTTGATGATGGCGACTGACGAGGTGTGATAAAATTCTCAACATCAAACACACCACAAGACTTATTTTCAATGATTCTGCATAATTGGACATCAACAAGGATGCCCATGCATCAAAATAACACCCCTTTCACTGCACAAAATGCACTCTGAAACAATTTTTGAATCATAGAAAAAAAAATCTGACTGACAATGACAAGATTGAAAACGCGCTAAATACTGCTTTACTTTACTGCGTTTAATTTTATTTACACAGCACATGATGCGCGGCGGCAAGGAATTTTAGTGGAGTGTTTCACTCGCCCTACTAAAGTTAAAATAATCAGTCTATCATGTTTGCCGAAAACTGGTTAAGGCAATCCACAGACCAATGTGCCTACTTACCTCTTATTTTTATTATTTTCTTTATAAAAAAAATAGGCAAGTCAAAAGCTTGATTCTGTTGCTACATCGGTAGCTTCCCACGGTAAGTGATATCGAGGACGGGCCTAGCCAAGTGGCATTTGTATTCGAACACTTATGGCGGATTTACACGTATTAAGTAGTTGTGCCGTGTGCTGAAAATCCCTCGGATATTGTTACTAATTTAACGATTAGTAACAATATCCGAGGGATATTTATCCATTAGTAACAGTTTTTAACAATTGGTTGCGTTAACTACGGATCAAAAATCCGGCCCTAAATTTTAACTAAACAAAAAAAGTTAGGGAATAGGAGAGCCCCGTCCCCGCCACCGTCTCTCATACCCCAGGAGGGTCGCTATTCGCTAACTTTTTTTGACACTTGAGAGTGATAATCACTTAACTATTTAGTGAACCATTACTAATTTACTATAACGCTATTGTGACACGTGTCCTGTGAAAACAGCAATGGATAAGTAAATATTTCGGTGATCATCACTTTCAACTGTCAAAAAAAGGTAGGGAATAGGCACTGGAGTGCCCCATCACCGTCTCTCATACCCCAGGAGGGTCGCGCACGAAGTTGTCGGACTGAAGCCACGACTGCGATTTTTCTTCTCTTCGCATTGCCCGCAGTGCATGTACCGTCGGCATTCACCAATGAAACTCTCCTTTGGATCACCATCGAAGAATCGTTCATTAAGGAACTCCACTGAGCAGCTCCCATAGCACGAGATGTGGAGAAAATGTCATCGGGGGAAAAGATAATTTATTTCTCTCTCTCCAACTCCCACTAAATCCAGAGACAAAACACTGTCAAGTGGTGGAGATTTTGTCTACGGCCCGTGGCTAGCCACTAGGCCTACAGCAAGGATTATAGGTTCATAAGTATTTTAGAGTTATTATTAGAATAAATTTAGAGAATTTTATACAAATATAGCGAACTTTGGACAAAACTCAAAATAACAGCCCTTCACGGTTATACTTTGCAAACTTGGGTGGTCTTACTACAGACCTAAGACTTTGTTGCATATTTCAATAACTGCTTTCTTGCGTATTTCAATAATTTTAATCCGTACAAGATTAAATGAAATAAAACCATTATTGATTTGGCAGAAACTTTATTAGAATCGACGTTTAGCAGATAAGCATTTATGAAAGTGGAAGTGATGATAATGCAAAAATTCAGGCAGATTTATAAATTAAAAATGAGATGATCAAAATTAAATAACAAAATGATTTCACACATTATTATGCAACAATACCGTGGCTACCTAATGATTAAAAATATACTACATTGCATAAAAATAAAAATAACCGATCGAATGATAGAGTCGGCATAATAGAAGTGTCAAGTACAGTCAACATGAAAATGAACTACAATTTATTCCCCAAATATATGTCAACTTAATCGTATACAAGTAAATACATAAATTTCTCTCATAGAATGCATTACTTTATAAATGGCTTTTCTAATTATACATTCACACTTTATTTACCCATTGACTATAGGTACATTAGAGCTAGACCTATTAAGACCCAAGTTTTCGTATCTTTGGAATGTACTTTGTAGAGTTGTAGACAAAAGGAGATTTTGTCCAAATATACAATATTTAATTAGTGTCCACAAGAAAATCAATAAGCACCAATATTTAGTATTAGTAATGCGAAATATCATTACTGTAACAACTACCGTCGTCAAGTTTATCTTGTGTATTTAAATAAATACCTTTAGACAGTACGCAATATAAAATACATGAGATGTATGAACTCCTGTTTTATAGTTGTTATGGGGTTAATATAGGTAAAGATAACATTTTAAAATTATATAAACACCTGAATTTTTTGCATGCGCGATAGGTGTATAGTATAGTTATAAGTACAAGAACCTTCTGACAAAAAATAATAAATTCTGTATGTGCGCTATGTCACTTGTAAAGGAGCCAATGTACCCAAAATGGAAAAAGAACATTGCTAGTTAGTTTAAAAATGAATTCTCTGATATAAAAACTATCCATGAACATCTGAGCCCGGCTAGCATGACCACCGAAACACGATATGATAAAGCCATTTATAGTTTTGAACTCTCAAAAATCAAAATCCAAAGATTTTTGGGAGTTCAAAGCGATAAATTGCTATATCATATCGTGTTTCGGTGGTCATGCTAGCCGGGCAGATGAACGTATTGATAGTATAGAAACACGCAATTAATTAGCTTGGTTACCGTTCGAATCGAAAACTCTTATCTTTACTTTTCAACATATTATGTTAATATGTCGAAGCTAGTCAACATTAAGAACACAACCTCGTTACGACACTTTTAAATCAGTTCAAATCCTGTCACAGTTAGCCAAGAATATATATACTTACCGAGGGGACATATTATACTATATTACCTTTAGGTCGAGTCGTCGCCATACAACCTCTTGTTTATATCCATCAGCCAGATCGTTTTATATCATGTATATAGTATTTAATATCTCGTCTCCCACCTTTAACAGAGTCACAACATACACGCAGTGATGTGATCATAACACAATTATTGTGACATTAGCCGGTCAGCTCAACAACTAAACACAGACGCAAATTCAAGGGTAGAATTACTGCATAGGTCGCTCAATTATTAGTATAGGTCACCCAAAATAAATAGCCTTAGGCACCAAGCCAGTAATTTCGCTCGGAGTTACTCCCTCGACCAGCCGAGTATACTGTGAAAGGTACATATTGCATATTATGCATAACTTGTACATAGGTCACAATAAATGCATGTATCCACAAAATCAGATAAAACTACAAAGTATTGTATAGTTAAAAATGACCATCGTGTTTAATCTAAGCAATTAAAGTAACACGACTACTATATACACATTTGAGACACAAAATAAACCTTATGTAGTGGTAAATAGTGGTCACAGTTAAGCACAAGTGTAAAATGTACCGTGTCGTCGTCAACGTTAGGATTACTTACCCACGGGGACTGTGAAGAGAAATTATTATCAATAAGTAAAATGAACACACAAGAGTCAATCAACATACACTTTATATCTTATAAGTAAATACAAGAGGGGCTCGCCCGCGAAGCGACCACTGCTAAGACCATAATTGAACAATTGTTTTTAATTAGGAATGTAGAGATGAATTACCTTCCCTCATTTTGGATCGTGATACACTTAAACGCAACTTTTTTTTACATCTAATGAAAAATACATTTTTATATACGACAATTACAACCTAGTGAGCTGTATGGCGTCGCGGCGAACTGTTACGGTTAACACTTAACTTAACGCCTAAGCATAGTCTGCCTGCGAAGCGTTCCGTTTTGTAAGGCCACTGTAAGGCATCGTCCTAATAGAACGCGATTGCGCGGTCATCACACGAGTAAGCGACGCGACCATCGCGTGTACGCGTACAAACATTAGGGTCGTGCCGTGCGATTGTCAGTTACGACACCTATTCGAGTTCAATAGGTTCGATCACGCGTTCGTGCGAGTAAAATTCGCGCGAACCTGCGATAATCGCGTTCTATTAGGACGATGTGTGAGCCGAAAACGGAACGCCTCGCCGCGTACTAGGGTTTACATATAACGAAGTTTCAATGTCCGCGTGTTACACTAAAACACTGGTTCAGTGCATTTACCTCGACTCCTTTCGGCGTGGTGTATCTCTGTCATTTGTATTCGTTCTCTGTACAGCTCCGTGGTACGTCGTATTCTGTTACATCTTTAAAGGCAGTGTGGTATAGTTTAACCTGGACAGATCGGCATTACAACATCAACATCGATAAAAACAAGTTATTTTTACATAATAAACACGCACACATACACATACGTATCAATGGAAACAATACAATATAAGACCACAGAGCCGTAATACTTGTTTAGGTAGGTAGTCGCTTCCGAAATATAATCTCATACATATTATCTTATAGAGGACCCACAAGAAATAACGATACTACTAGAAGAATATCTGTACAATGGGACAAATACACCAAACGGCGGAAGATCAAACGTACTTCTTAAATACACGACTGAAAATGCTTGAACTTATTTTAATTAATTTATCGAAATTACAATACATTATGGACGCTTTACACACGAGTGTGAGGCGTCTTAAGAGTTTATTTATTGTGGGCGTTCATTGACGGGAGTCGAAACGTTCTGGGGTCGCTTAAAAACTAAATTCTAATGGCGAGTTGGTGTTGCTCCGTTTCGACTCGTCCTCCGGATCTCTGTAATCAGAACAAACGGACATGGCAAACAAATGGAAATGCAAAATAGTTTTTTATATTTGTTTTTTTTTTTGAGCTGTCGATAGCAGGCAACCCCGGCACTGGCCTACATCTGCAACACTACACACACTACACATATGTAAATCAATGTGACATAGCCGTGTTCATAATAGTTATATAAAATACAAAATAATAATATTACAACACACTATGTAGATGTAACATGGATAAACGGGGCATTTGTCTATTAATTGATAATTTGTATTATTATTCTTAAATTCCACTACTGTAGTACACACATTAATTAAACTATGATCAATGGTACCAAATATATATGTCCAAAAACTAACATGAAATAAACAAAAGAAATGCAATAATAGCAGAATCTAAATGCAATAATGTTACTATATTTGAAGGTTTAATAAAAATATTTGGTTAGACACAAAGCCTTCATGATTGTCTACCTACGAGCGACGTACGTAAAAACTCTACAGCACAATACGGGTGGCCATCATATAGTGTCACATCTACATAATCATATGTTATAGCATATTGAATTAGACACAATCTATACAATTTATAAACTACAACATTGCGTACATTGTATTAAGTAATCACTGGTAATAGAATCATGTCTATATGGATAGTGGTTCATGCGAACTGAAACAGAAATTAAGTCATGCATTTAACATATATTTCAAAATAAATAAGGTTCATTGACTGATCTTACACTGTTTTCGATTCAATAATTTATTGATATGTTAGTTTTTTATCAACTCATTACTCTCCACAACTTACTGTTGGAATTGAGATGAATTGGCATTATTGTAAGATCTGGGTTGTAACTTTGGTTCCTATAGTAAACTTGTCATCAATCAGTTGAATAAAATTTTGACTAATAGAGCTTTTGATAGTAACAATAATGTTAATCCATATAATATTTGAGATATTAAATTTAAATATCAAGAAAGGAAATACATACAAGAAATTTGGTCACGGTTTAAGAAGACTGATGTTTCATTTGTATTAATAAATGAGACACAGACAGCATCATGATTAGAACGCGACTAACGTTAGATAACTGATAAACAAAGGTTTGTAGTAGCACCAATATAATTTTACAGGAGAATATTTTTTTTGTATTTTTGGAACAGATTATATAATGTTGAAATTACAACTTAGGAGATATTTAGATTTCAGTAATAAAAACCTCTTTGTTCTGTCTCTTCTTAAATGTCATAAGTCCATATTGGTACGATCTTTCAAATTATAAAATCAAACAAACAGTGAATAAGATCAGATAAAACATTACTTATGATATTTGCATAATGCAATAAAAACTCAATCATTAGCTTAAACTATTAAAGTGTTTCATAGACATACCATGCACAACCTTTTCTTAAGCTATAAAAAGCTAAAATCCTTGGTAACCAAAACAACATAATATATCCCACATGAAAGCATAATAAATAATTTCGTTCAAACAAAATTAGATAATATATAAAAACAAATGACGTTACAAATGTAAAATAAAACAGCATCTACTTTGAATCAATTAGTCGATTGGTCAATATATAGAAAATGGCAAATAAATATTATAAACCCTAACGATTGTAGTATTGCATGTAAACTGGCTTAAGTTGCCTACTTTGAACGCACCTAACAAACCTAAAATTGAAGGCGCCACCGTCAATGGTAGTTGAACTTTAGGTTTATATGAACAAGGGTGGTTTTCTTACGATTAAAAATGAATACAGCAAAAGAGTAGTGCATCATTTGAAGTGCAAAACTTAGATACCGGGCCTGTATGTTTTACAATGTACAAGTTTTAAACAAAAATTCAACCACCATTTATTCTGCCGCCTTATCGTGTGGGGATGGTTTTGAAAATGGCTCGGCTTGTAGTGTTAAAAAAGTAAATTATTTTGGAGGCATGTGAAATAGCACTATTTATTGGTTATACTGTCTACAGGCCAGAGGGGTTGCTGCAAAAAATAATATGGTTATAGCTTCCATTCTTATTATAGTATATCTTTTAAATAAACGGATTTATCTTGTAAACTTTGATATACTGATATAAATCTATTCAAAACAGAGTATCTTAAGACTGTGCTTAGGTTTCCATACACAATTTGTGTTTAATAATTCAAAAGAAATCCCAGATCAGCATGACTATGGATATAGATCTATGCATTGATGAATACTTGATATTATACTCAACTGTAAGTATAATGTATATTTAGGAATAATTTTAAATTCGTTTAGTTTTTATCATGAGAAGATTAACTTTATATTTACCCTGATAAAACTGTACAACTTAGTTTCGGTGTCAGAGGTCTACCACTTTTATTACAGCAACCTAATCACTGTAATTGTACACATTTAATCTGTTACTTTGGATTGTAAGTGAATTTTTATTATTTTTAGAGCCTGTTTCACAATCGATAAGCAAGTTCTGAGTAGCTTACTTGGCAGATCATTTGACAGTTGTAATATGAAATATATGTCAATTGAACTGCCGAGTAAGCTACTCAGAACTTACTTGTCGATTGTGAAACAGGCCCTAAATTTAATAATGCGTATTAACGAATGGAAATATTGATTGCAACAGCCTCTGTATTGCCACAATAGGGTCGATTCTGACCATGGTTCTCTAAGACTAATTTGACAACAGTGTTTCTCTGTCATTCTCAATATAGAATGAAAAGGAGAGACGACATTAAATTTAGATTCAAGTTTAGAGAATCATGTCAGAATTGACCCTAATAGCTCCCCCGTTTATAGCTCACACGGCCGGCCATTTTCAACGCCACTCTGCTGTGACTCACCATTGCTGTTCGCCGGGCTCCTGCATTGTCTGGTAGGGGTACGAGTAACCGGGGTACACGCCACCCGGGTACATTTGGTACTGGTACGGTTGAGGCTGCGGTGCCTGCTGCTGCGGCGGCTGCGGTGCTTGCTGTTGGCAAATGAGTTATGGTTAGTTATATTAGTGCCGTGTGGTGACGGCAGAGTAGAATACAATTGTCACCACCCCAAATCTCTCCCGTGGGTGTCGTACAGGGCGACTAAGGATAAATCTGTGATGAGGAATGGGCAGTATTACTTCTTTACACTTTGCAGGTTTGCAGTATCACTTCTTTACACTTGCTACAATCCTTATTTCTTTCGCTTCATTCAATCTTAATAATTTACTCATGCATGCCCGACGCTGCTGCCAATTACTCATCGCTACCATTACCCTTAGTCGCCTTATACAACACCCACGGGAGAGGTGTGATAGTGACAGTTGTATTAATAACCATACATACATACATAAATCACGTCTATATCCCCGAAGGGGTAGGCAGAGGTGTACTAGCACCCACGTTACGCCAATTATGTGTATTACATGGTACACATAAGCGGCGAAAATGGTGGCGAGCCTATTGCCATTTATCGGGCACAAAAGTCGCAGTACTATTGCTTGGTGGTATAAGAGGAACGCTGCTGCCCATTTCACGTCACTGATTTATCCTTAGTCGCCTTGTACGACACCCATGGGAGAGAAATAAATTTCACCCTAAATCTGTGTTTATAAATAAGGCCGTTTGGTATCTGTGCACATATGCATGTCATATACCTTAAGCTTAATCTGCGCCTCGATCGCCTCCGCCTCCTTGATCTTGCCAATGCTGCGATAGTACTCGGCCCACTGCGCGCTGTAATCGCCACCGGGCGCTCCGCCGCCGCCCCCGGGGGCTCCGCCGCCGCCGCCCTGCGTGGGCGTGCTGCCGCCGCCCGCGCCGCTTCCGTTGCCGCCCCCTGCACCGCACAGACAGGGTTGTTATTCATGTAATATTACATTTATTTAGAAGTGTGGAGGGTATTTCATTGCTTCACGAGTGCTGTGGTTTGGGACTTGGAATAGGGACGAGTGGAGATGAAAATTCCGCGAGTGCGTCGACAGACGTTCCAAACGCACACATGGAAAAAGTCTACTTTTTGAGCAGTAAATGTATAAAAAATAATATAATTGTTAGATATTGAATATTAAGTTGATATTAATTAATCTGCTCTGTGATGACGGCAGAGCAGAACAATTGGCAACCCTTCATTTAATCGCACAGGTGTCGTATAAGGCGACGAAGTATACGGAGTGCAGTAGCGTTCCGCTCGCCCCCTGTTACATGGAACCTAACATAAATGTCGAATAGTGGGTGTTAAAAAATGCTTAATAAAACATCATATGATTAATGGACAGCCCCCTGGTATAGCGTCGTGTGTGTAGGCCGCGTCTTCGCACTCTTTTTCGGCGGATGCGGTGAGTGTAATGGAAAAGTGTTGTATCTAATGACTGTGGTGTGTTCGATTGATTGGCCTGTGCGATGGAACCAGTTTGTTAATGATTCCAACTCTAATTTATTACCTTGTTGCTGTTGCTGCTTCGCCTGTTGTTCTATTGCTTCTGCCTCCTTGTTGAGTCCCAACGAGCGGTAGTAATCAATCCACTGCTGGGAGTAATCCGGCTGTCCAGTGGCCGGGTTGATCTGTACTTGCTGTCAACAAAACCTTGTCATGTACACACACAGGAAAATAAACACTATCTATTATAATCTATATTATTATAAAACAGACTAACAGCAGGCCCTAATATTCTAACAACAGTTGAAGATAGACATACTACAGCTTAGTTGCTTAGCAACTTCTGTAATTTATCGAATTTAACAAAAAATACTACGCAAATAAACTTTAGTATGTTAACTTTCAACTGTAGATAGAATTTTGGGACCGCCGCCGTAAGTTAGTCATGTCATGGTTTAGAATTGATACTAACTCTCGTCTTTCATTCAGCAAATAAGTGACAGCATCGGTTTTAAATTATGACTAACTTTAGTGGTTTAAGCCGTGTGGTGACGGCAGAGTAGAATACAATTGTCATCATCCCAAATCTCTCCCGTGGGTGTCGTACAAGGCGACTTAGGATAAATCAAATCGGTGATGAGGAATGGGCAGCAGCGTTCCTCTTATACCACCGTCCTGGCAATGTACTGCGACTTTTGTGCCCGATAAATGGCAATAGGCTCGCCACCTATTACATGGGACTTGTCATAGTTGGCGAAACGTGGGTGCTAGTTCACGTCTGCCTACCCCTTCAGGAAATAGGCGTGATTTATGTATGTATGTATTAACTTTAGTCAATGTTAAATTAAAACAAATATGCTACTCAAGCATAAAAGAGGCTACTATTGATGTAATGATAATATGATAATCACTCACCGGCGACTGCTGCTGGCCGCCCTGCGGGTGCCAGTGGGGGTTGTAGCCCCAGGCGGCCGGGCCTCCGCCACTGCCACCGCCGCCGCCGCCGCCACCGCCGCCGCCACCGCCGTAGAAGTCGCCGCCGGCGCCGGGACCGCCGTTGCCGCCGCCGCCGCCGTTGCCGTTATTCGGACCGTCTTGCATGAAGTTTATGGGCTGCGGTGGCGGGAAGAAATATTAATTTGTTTATAACTTCAACTTATATTTAACTTCAAATAAATATTACAAAGAAAACCATGTTACAATTATTTGAAGAGTGTTTCTGGTGGCACCCAGACCCGCGTTTGCCTAAATCATTACTATCGAATATTTTTGACATATTTTTGTTATATTTATTTATTTTAATTAAATAAGTTTACAGACAGGTTGTGGTCGTAACATGACAAAACTTATACACTATTAAATTATTTTACAAGACAACTATCCAGAAAATGTGAAAATAACATGACAAATTTGTGGACGCTTAGTGTAAACAAATGATAAAGTTATAGAATTCTAAGGGCCTGTTTCACAATCGATAAGTAAGTCTTAAGTAGCTTACTTCGCAGATCGTTTTGACAGTTGTAATATGAAATATATGTCAATTGAACTGCAAAGTAAGCTACTTTGAACTTACTTGTCGATTGTGAAACAGGCCCTAAATATATAAGTGGGAAAGATTAATGGATACGGTGAAACCAAATAAAGCCCTAATATATTTATACCCACTCCCTGCGCAGAAGGTTGAGAATATCTCGCC